>JADLZN010010650.1:0-80415 GCA_018155175.1 Sinocyclocheilus anophthalmus | reverse complement strand
CGAAATGTCTAAACTTTAATGCTCCAACATATATTCTCGAGACATTAGGCTTGACGTTCTTTGTTTTACAATATGTATTTATTTTTTACTTTGTTTTATTTAGTTTGTTTAATTATACTTTAATACAGTGGTTTTTGTTGTTGTTGTTGTTTTTCTCTTTTCTTTGGGGGGTGGGGGGAAACTATTTTGTCATGATTCTCCTGTATCTGTATCCTGCTATTATTGTAAAAGCTAAATAAACAGATTTAATAAAAATAATAAAAAAGCCCCTTGGTTAAAATATGATTTTTTGTTTTTGAATTACCCTAAAGTTAAATTGTAATATAATCCACAAACATTATAGTACAAATCCTAAACAAACCCATGTTCCTTCAGTTAGGACACTAACTTTCAGTTAGCACGCATTGTGCTGCTCACTGCTGGTGGTAGAACTCTGGAAAGTATGAATTCTAATGAAGTGGGCGGGGAGGGTCGCAGTGGGACCCGCCCCTAATAGATCGATGCTGCCAACGACCAATAGGGTGTGAGTAGTATTTTTCAGCAGCCAATCAGAGTGGAAACGTGTTTAGACGCCGTGCACTGCTCTGAATCCGACACGAGTGTGTAGGTTGGTTGTTGTCAGAGTGTGCGCTGAAGAATTGGCAGCAGCCCATACAATGTAGTTCTTTACTAGGCCAAGTGGAATAAGCCGTTTAGGACGGCGCATACAAATTTATATGGTTTTTCACACAGAAAAAGTCACGCATTTTATTAAAGTAATTAGTTTGGGAAAACTTCACTATCATCACAAAAGAAAGTAGCTGACTAGCTAGCGAGTGCGCTAAAGCAAAGTATTTGCACACAGACTTTATTTTTTGACGGCTAAGTCGGACGAAAACCTTTGCTGGAGTATCAGCTTTAGGTGAACGCTGGAGTTTGCGAGATTCTTGAACTTTTTAAAGACTTTTTAAAGCACAAAGCGACTGTGGGAATGTCGTGTCGGAGTGGAGTGTCCCGGGTGGGTAATCAAGGACTGCAGCCCCTCCGAGCCACGGTGCCGTTTCAGCTGCAGAACCGAGCAGCACCGCGCTGCAAAGACACCACAGCAGGTAAAAACCACAAGAGACACGCAAAAGCACTTTATAAAGCCATGGCGTTTATTTACTAATATGCCCGACTGTCCTATCCATTCTAACTCTGCTTCTTTGTTAGGTATAATAATACTACTACTAATAATATTGTGAATGGATAATCTGCGGAAGTCCTGTAGTTGAGCTGCTCTTTTCATAGCTTCGGTGCAACAGTGTTCAAGAAATTTTCCCAGAGCACTGAACGACCCCCACCTTATTCCCTACATGTTTAGTGGCCCTGGTGGTCACAAAGCATGGCATGGGAGAGAATGAACATAGCAGGTCTGTCTATTAAGTCACTTTTGATGTCTCTTTTAGATGTTAGTTTTTGCCTGCAGTATTTGATAAACTCTCATCACTGTTTTGGCATGTTCAGCACATAAACAGTGTGTGTCCAGTGCTCAAGAGGTCTGTTTTGCTTCAACTTCAATAATCTGCAGGCACCATCAGGAAAAACAAATCACGACACATTACTGCGACCTGCTGTTATATACTAACATGTCAAATTTGGAAACAGTTCTTGCATTGTTTTTGTGTTGCGCAAGCATTTTACTATACAGAATCAGATCTAGTATAAATGCAGGTTTATTATCATAGATCGGGGGTCTTCAACCTTTTTCAGGCCCCTTTGGTTGGTAGAGAAACAAAGCAGGGACCCACTGTTTAAAAACTCAGTAAATTTGAGTGTTACATATTGAACTTGGTCGATAATAACGTGTATTGTACCATTTTAATGCATTTACATGCTATATGATGGTTATGTTTTAAATCCTTTAATTTGATCATTATTAGGGTTGCAAAAAGGTGGAAAACTTCCAGTAAATCTCGGAAATATTCCAGAAATTTTGGAAAATTTCCATGATTTTTTGGAATATTCCAGGAATTTTCGGAAAGTTTCCAGAAATCTTCCGGAAAATTTTTTTCACACCCCCTGTACCACCCTAATCAGTATTGATGTGCCAGAGTTGTACCTATTTCATTGCATTTTAAGAAAATTATTTGCAATCCATATTTATCATCGAGTATTCTTGTTACTGACTGAACTCCTTGTCTCTTATTAATTGGCAAGGTAACGGGGGTGGTTCCTCAACAACCGCCTGCCAGGCCCGCCGATCGTCTCCTTGTCCGGCATTACCCTTCGGGGGCCGTATTCAGAATCCTTGAGCATGTGCAACATTTTGGCAGACTTGTGTTGAGAGTAAGGGCTAGAGCCTACTACAAGATCAACAAAACAGATTGTGAATGCTAAAATAGTTTTGGGTCAGCAAATGTTTTGCTGAAAAGGGCGTAAACATGATTTTGATTGATGACTTAAGACTACCGTCAAATTATTGTCAAATTATCACTCAAAATTTGCTGACGGTTCCCCAAACAAGCTTAATCTCTGAGTTATGAAGGAGAAAAGGGAAAAGCAGAAGGAAAGGAGAGCAATTTCTATTCAATTAGCTTATTATTTGTTTGAAAATAAACTAATCAAAAATAGAAGTGTCTCTGGTTTCTTTTGAGGTTCAGAGAGAACATCAATGGGGCATAACATGTAAATGGATTTAAAAGTAGCTGACTTCTATTATTAAAACAGGGTAATCAATCTGTTATTAGGAACAATCAGTAGCACTCGTGTTTAACTGATTTGTGTTGGGCAACACATCATGTCTGGTCACAGCTGCTGCGTGTTCAGCTCCCATGCTTGGCCATGCCATGTGTGTGCCCCGCCCACCGTAGCGCGTTATTCACTGTGCCACAAAAAACACCCAATAACTTAATGATTCATCTCTAGATAGACAGTTAAAATGTAATTAAATTTAGATTGAATTAACTAGTAACTGAGCATTAGCATTCAGGAAGGATACATCTAGATTGTTAAATTCGCTGAGACGAATTGAAGGTTGAAAAACATAGAAAAAGAAGAAAAAGGAGGAAGAGAAATGGAAAAACCAGAAACCAGAAACCGGGGATTAGGTTAAATTCAAACTACTTCACACTGCACACACACATGCTGTATTTAAGAGCTTCAATTAAAGAGTGTTAACCCCTAATTGTTAAAGCTATTTGGTATCTTAGCCTAAGATGAAACTATGCTAAGTCTTGTTAGCTTAGCTGCTTCAAATGGTTTTTTTACAAACATGGCGTGTTGTGCTATGTTACGTTAGCACTTCCTGTGACACGTTGTGTCACGGTAAACCAATGCATGCCAGTGTAATTAATGCAGTTTAATGTCTGCCTATGTTAAACAGTCATAGTTTTAGAAAGTGGTGCTTTCAGCCTTCAAGACTTGCTTAAAGAATTACAAAACGTGTTTACTATAAGTTAAAACCGGTTTAAACATATAAGTAGTTATGTTTGCCTCACATATGAGAACTAAAGTACAGTATTACACCTTTAATTTCACTCAACGAGTGAAACACAGTAATGACCACCAGGTTGCTAGGCGTGTATATATGCAGTCAAAGTGTAGATTAATTGCTTCAATCTAATTATAACTATAAGGCTTTTATGCTGTAGAAAGGGGAGCAGCGTTCACATCTACCTTGATATAACTGTACTTAGATTTCTTCTTCAAAGAAACAATTTTAAACAATACTGCAATTTTGTGATTTTTTCACTAAAGCATATTACATTATGGTAAAGTTTGGACATGCCGCTGAGCTGAGATTCAGACTTACGCTTTGTCCAGACAGTTTTATGCTTTAATACTGAAATTAGGGCTTCTTTGCTAAAATCAGATTAACCTTACACTGTTACCATTAAACATGAAATACATAAAGACTCTACCAATCATAATAGCGGTACCAATTCAAACCACCACTTTATCTGCATCTAAACAAGCCACCAAATAGGGACACAACAGGGCATCTCAAGTCACAACCTATTTTAACCTGGACTATCACGCACACACTTTTAAGTTGACTGTGTTTAAACTCATAACTTTCGTTTTATGGTGCCCGCATTCTCCACCAAAATCTGTATCGAATCAGCTCATGGGAAATATGAATTATTAACCATAACTAGTTATAATTAATCATATTTTAGATCCGCTGTAGATATTTGCTGACCACTCAGGGTCAACAGTCTTGTAAATTCTAAGAACGTTAATTTCTTGGTTATGGGAAATAACTTTCTTACTGTACAATGCTATAAGTTTGTAACGTAAATCTGCATGATTAGTGACTCCGGTTATGAGCAAACAATGAACCACGTCATGTGTGATACAAGTAAGTTTTTATTAACTACATAAACACTTAAACTAGTCCAACAGACTACACATATACACGTAAACTGGTCTAACATACACACACACAAACACATACTCCAGTTGGTATAGGAAAGGTATTAAAGTTTAGCTCTAAAGAAAGAGACATAAGGAATGACATTTATGGAACATTTTGCATATTCAGCAGATCTAAAGCCTGAGGGAAACATCAGTTTCTTATTTCAAACACACCTTTGTAAAAAGGTGTATCTGATACTTAATGCATCAATTAAATCTACTAAGTTTGATACTTGCACGTCTGTATGAACAAAGATTCCTGATGCAATCTTACGGCCCCAAGATCTTGCTGAAGTTGGTTGATGAGAAAGAACCAGTTTGCGTCAGAGTAACTGGAAGAATGGAAAGGACAAGGCCGAAGCCTGACACGAGCTTAGCGTTTCCGGGAGCGTTTGTCTCACATCATCTTTGCTTCTGACCGAACCACCGACTGGGCGGGTCTCTTGAAGTGTGGCCTTTTAAGCCTGCAGAGATTCACGCCTCTCAAGATGGGTTCTTCCAATGAGGAAGGCTGAAATCCCAAGCTGGAGGTTGGAAATACTGGGGATTTTTCTGACTCTTTGTCTGTAAGCCTGGTATTTTGCATATATGTAATTCGCTGGAGTGTTGAGGCACGAGTTAGTACAGATTCTTAGAACATCAATATGTTGCATAGGTATCAGCATATAATATACACACTTGTTTCGATCATAAGAAGGCGAATTCATAGATACTAGACATGAAATAGGTGAGGTTATATTAATTAGTGGTCTATGATAACATGAATAAATCAGCATACACTACAACAGACAATATAAAAGACAGTAATGGTATACACAATGACAAAAGGATATGGGTATTCAATCAAAGAAAAGGTTTTCCTATGAATTAATTAGAGAACATTCCATTTCTCTGGGCATTGTGTGTCTTTCTCATGAGTAACATGAGGGAGTTTCTCCCCTACATTCCTTTTAAGCCATAAAACCAGTGATATCATGATTATTTGTCATGGTGATCAAGGTGGGGGATGGTGTTCAGCCGAAAACCTAACATCCAGTATATTGAGTGAGGGGACTTTGACGATTTGTTAATCTAATGAATATTTGATTTGTTAAATCAAATTAAAATTTGTGTGTCAGATTGGTCGAGACGCTACCAATATATACCACCTTGCTACGTGTCTATGATATTTTGGTAGAAACTATGGTTACCATGGTGATATTTTGTAACTATTTTCCATAAATATCTGTCACTAAGTAAATCCCTATTTACCTCAAATGCAACCTCATGGATCTTTCTGTGCCTCCAGGTTTACAGATGACCCACAGTAGGTGAGACAGTTTGTGTTTCCAGACGTTGTGGTGGCTGACAGACATGACGCAGGAAGATGTCTGGACGTCAAAAACTCCTGCTAATGTAAATAAAACGCTTACACAAACAAACACTTTCTATTGGAAACTCTCAAGCACAAAAATGTATTGGACAGAGGAAAAAGGTGTTCTCCTTGTGAAATTTGATTCTAATTAGTTTGTTATTTTTTGTTATAAATACAACTGCTGAGCTTCCTGCTTTAATGTGACAACATTACCTTTGTTATTCTTTGAAACCAGCCTACCACATACAACAATGTTTGGTGAGACGCCATAAACTCCCAGCCACCATGTTAAGCCTTCCACAATGGGAATGACTCTAGATGTAATCCATCCAGCTCTTGTGCATATCGAGTCAGGCACTGTTTACACAAATGCTGGTTAGGTATCATTATTTCTCTGTGTATGTGGTTATCTGTTAGTGATACGTTGAGTTGTGTGTGTGTGTGTGTGGGTGTGTGTGTGTGCGTGTGTGTGGGGAGGGATTGTTGTTTATATACAGAGGAAGAAATAAGGACCCCTTGTAGAAGGAGCCAGATCTTTCTCATGGCAAACTTCCTCTCTCTGTGATCAGGATTATTTACAGATGCGATGCTGCCATTGCTCATTTCTCAAAGAGGAAAAAAACACCATCTGCTCTCTTTTTCCATTTACTGATCTCGCTTTTCTCATCTCATCTAGTTTTGCAAACGGCCTTGGATGAGCCTTAATCTAACTCTACAGGTCATAATAAGTGCTGAGATTTTACCATTTTCTGCTGTTAGGTGAGAAAACTTCACATCCTTGAATTCATTTTGAAGTTTGATCGCTTCAGTGCCCATTCATTCTCCTGGTACATTCTTCATAGTTTCTCCTATAGTGTTCTACTGAAGAAAAAGCCCATGTGGATGGGGAATGTCATCAGGGTGAGTAAATGATGACAGAAACATTTTTGGGTGAACTAAAAAATAATAATCATTAAGTATAGATTTAGAAATGAATAATCGTTTCTAAATCTATACTTAATGCAAAACAACTAACAAATCATGAAAGAGAGAAAGGAAATAGAAACAGAAAGTTGCACACCAGTACACCAGATGGTTCTAAAACTGCATTAGGATGAAAATGCTAGAAAAATATATTATCCATAAAGAACCACCATGTTTGTCTACCATTGAAGAGCTTGGGATCACGAATGCATTAAACTGATCAAAAATGGCAAGAACGCTGACATTTATTTATAAACATTTGTAATAAATAAATGACATTCCATAGGTTAAATGCTGTTCTTTTGACTATCTTTTTTCAACATTGATAATAATAAATGTTTGAGCAGCAAATCAGAATATTTGAATGTTTTCTGAAGGATCATGTGTAACTGCCTGAGACTTGAAAGATTAAGATCTAAAAATTCAGCTTTGCATCACAATAATAAATTACATTTTAAAATATTTAATACAATTACATTGTATATTAAATTGTAATAATATTCCACAAAATAATACTGTTTTTTTCCAATCAATTCCAATGCAGCCGGGTGACATTAAAAAAGAGACTTTTAAAACTTTTAAAAAATTCTTACCCAACTTAAACTTTTTAATTGGTACAGTACATGCTTTTTCAGTCCATTCTATTAAACTACTAAGCATAATTCTCTACAGGGCTGAACAAAGACTAATTATCTCAGGAAATTAATGACAAATTAAATGTTATCATATTTCATTACGAAGATGTACCAAGAAGTGAATTTAAGAAACATTCTCAGTGTTAGTGCTTTGGTTTTGGTCTCACTTGACATTCACCGTATATAAGGGGAAGCTAAAGATAACTGAGAAATGACTTTACTCTTGCTCATTTCCTGAACATTTTGCCCTGTTCATTTCCAGGTGTGTTTCAAGTTGATTTCCACATTACACTGAGCAGACATCTCTGTTGTCTATAGCTCCAAGCACCTGGGCCACTGCAGCCAAACATCTGCAGTCCAAACACCACTGAATATGCCCTTACACACACAAACATTACATTCATTCTCATGCCTGCTACAACTCCTATAACACCAAACGCACCACATTCACACACACACACACACACACACACACACCCCCACACACACACACACACACACACACCACAAACCACGTTTTCATCTAATGAGACTTCTTTTGTTCTTATATAAACCTAAACTTAATATTTCAGACTAACTCAAACTCTACCCTAAAAATTAAACAAACAAACAAATAAATAAATAAAGATACTTTATTAATTAAAAAAAAACAAATAATTTAATCATGTAAATTCCATCAGATTAATGTTTTTGGTTACACGTTAAAGTTAAGGTTCACTTAACATTAGTTAAATCAACAGCTAACATGAAATAATGGAAAATAACAGTAACATTTTACAATAAAGTCCCATGAGTTAACGTTAATGCATTAAAGGAACACACTCCACTATTTTTGATAATAGGTTCATTTTCCAACTCCCCTAGAGTTTAAACAGTTGAGTTTTTACCGTTTTTTCGAATCCATTCAGCCGATCTCCGGGTCTGGTGGTAGCACTTTTAGTTTAGCTTAGCATTGATCATTGAATCTGATTAGACCGTTATCATCTCGCTCAAAAATGACTAAAGAGTTTCTATATTTTTCCTTTTTAAAACTTGACTCTTCTGTAGTTACATCGTGTACTAAGACTGACGGAAAATGAAAAGTTGCGATTTTCTAGGCCGATATGGCTAGGAACTATACTCTCATTCCGGTGTAATAATCAAGGAACTTTGATGCCGTACTATGGTTGCAGCAGGCGCAATGATATTACGCAGGACCTGAAGATAGGCTTATTGGAAGTTGCCTAGCTGGGACTATTTTCAGGCTCTGCGTAATATCATTGCGCCTGCTGCTGCTGCACCCATGGTACGGCAGCAAAGTTCCTAGACATATCGGCCTAGAAAATTGCAACTTTTCATTTTCGGTCGGTCTTAGTACACGATGTAACGACAGAAGAGTCAAGTTTTAAATAGGAAAAAAAAAAAATTATAGAAACTCTTTGGTAATTTTTGAGAGAGATGCTAATGGTCTAATCAGAATCAATGATCTATGCTAAGCTACAGCTAAAGTGCTACCGCCAGACCCGGAGATCAGCTGAATGGATTCGAAAACGGTAAAACTCAGCTGTTTAACTCTAGGGGAGTTGGAAAATGAGCCTATTTTCGAAAATAGTGGAGTGTTCCTTTAAATCATCAATAACAATAGTACACAACACTATTACCGGATTTGTTCAATTTTTATTTATGTTTCTAAAAATACAACTGTTCTTTGTTCGTTAATGTTAGTTCAGTTCATTAAATACTATACCAGATACAATTATTGATTTCAATAATGTATGAGAAAATGTTAATAAACTAGATTAAAATTCTTTAGAAGTTTTTTTTTCATTGTTAGTTCATGTTAACTAATGTCGTTAACTAATGTTAACAAATGAATCTTAATTGTAAAGTGTTACCAAAATAACATTTCACATTTGTGTAACGTTGATACACACATTGTTGCATAAGTTGTATTAATTGACATTAATATATTATGAACACATAGGAATCAAAAATATATTTATACATTAATATCATTTAAGATTATTAAGCCCGTGCGTCTACCAAAGCATTTTTTCCCAAGGCTAGTGTATTTTTAAAATTGTTTTCAATGGCTGCACCGCGTTTTTTAAAACACCATATTTTCACGGAGCGCTCGGGCATTTTTTTATTCTTGGCGTCAGGAGTTGAAGAATGGCCAACTCTGGGTAAAACGCAGTGCTCATCACTGTCATTTTTTAGTCAGACGTCCAATCACAGTGGAGGAGGGGCGGGGCAAATACCACTCCAACCACCTGTCACACATTCTACTTGAACTACGACTAACAACTTTGGAGGAGACGTTAATATTGCTTGTCTCCGAGAATTCTTGTCTGTACCAGATGGGGTTCCTGGACTACTACGAATATTAATATGAAAAATAATGCTTGCAACATTTAATTCACGATGCATTTGCCACATTACTTCAGCGGATATTTCATATCATAGCAACCAAAGCATTTCAAAGCTGCGCCACAGAAGCACTCTAAAGTGCTCACAGTTAGGCGTTTTCAGCTGGCTAAAAATGCTATGGTGGACGCACGGCCTAAATGCTGTAAAAAAGTTGTTCATTATTAGTTTACAATACCCAACTCACATTAACTAATTGAACCTCACTGTAAAGTGTTACCAAAAATTTTTTTATGAATCATTTTTAAAGTATGTTTCTACAAAAGGAGATTTTGTCATATTTAGCTAGCTTCTAGGGATAGATTTTGTCCTCAAAGCATAGCTAATTAAACCCACCCACTCACACACACACTCATATAAACGTATACTTCCTCACACAAACACACAGATTGACAGCGCATGCTACCTACACTAGGCAGGCCGGCCTCACATGCAGCTTGTTTACGGCTGCGGCACAGAGCGGCTGCAGAATGCCTGTGCTGTAATGTGCCGTAATGGAAAACGTCTGCTTTGCTCCTCACCTATCAGGTGCTAGAGGTCAGAGGTGACACATGGAGCCTGTTAGCATTCCAACCTCAACATCAGAGGAAGGATGAAAGTATTTATGCTTCAAGAAAAGTGCGCTTGCGTTCGAATGCGCCTGTGTTTTCGTCTCATCTCTCTTACTCCCTCCATATCTGTAGCAGACCTGAGACTCGAGCCCTGCCCAGGCTCTCACAGCGAGCTGCGTGTTTCACATTACAGGCATATTTCCACATTGTATTTTGCTAACCCTCGCCTGCTGATAAAGGGCCAAAGAGCTTCAAAGAAAAAATGCTCCTCAGCACTTACAGTGACCAAACGTCTGCTGAGCACTGGAAAATAACAAGAGCTCTTTTGACAGGGCCCATGCTGTGAGGCGGAGTGGTCAAGGCTGCAGAGCCCAGCACACTTCGACCGGCCCTCTCAAAAATCTCCGACTCCAGGGGTTTGGCCTTTCGGTGATAGCTACGTTCATCAACTCCTCCTGGGCTCCTCCTTGATAAAATGAGAAGGGAACCAAGGAGCGCAGAGAGGGTGGGAAATGTCAGAAAAGCAGCCAAGCACTTGTAACAGATAGGCTAAATGAGATACTTTGTTTGGAGACACGAAATGGGGTGATCGTTCAGGGTCTCGATGCAGAAAAAGATGAGAAAGTTTGATAGAAAGGGGTGGAAACTCTTAAAGAATTAAAGGCAGTGATGACAGCTGGGCACGAGGTTTATGGTTTGGCTTAGTGCAGGCGTGCTGTCCTAACTAAAGAGAGGAGACTGCGAGAGCATGTCTATGTCTGGTATCTCTACATTTTTATACATCAAATATGAAATCAATTTCTCTTATTTGATTGGCCAAGCACCGTTTCAAGAGTGTTGATATTACTTTTCATGTTTTTTTAACACTTTACAATACATTTTATTAAAGTATATGTTCTTATGAACTAATTATGAACAATTTACATAATATTTTTTTTAATTATAATAATACAATTCATTAATTAGATCTAATAATCTTTAGTTAATGTTATAAATTTGACTGTACAATTTTAAATATTTATTATTACGTTTTATTTTAATGATAATTATTTTATAATAATTTTTTTTAATTTCACTCATTTAATACAAATTTTATACAATAAAAGATGAAATCCAGTCCCTCTGTTTGATTGGCCAGACCACCATTTTGAGACGTGGTGGATATTACTTGTCTTTTCTTTGTCTCTTTTTATCATGCACTTCATTAGGATCACAGTTTCTCATAATAAGAGATATTTTTCTAAATGATAATATATTCAATAGTTATCTCTCCAAAACATAGGTATAATAGAATTTAGAATCTTATTGTTTTACTACATCAATTTTTAAAGAATGACTTTGTCCTTCTATTAGAATGTTTATTTTCGTAATTTAGTTTATACTCCATTATAATAACTATTGCATGTTGTTTTCGTGTTATTTCATATTTGTTGATAAGACAGTCATGTAAAAATATAATACATTTGTACATTATATACAACATTTAAGCAGTTAAATGTTCTCCATGTACTGTATGTAGAAAGAAACATCACCAAGATTACATAAAATCTATAAATTGTAGCTTTATATACCAGCATGCATCGAACTAATGTTTAACGAAACCGGCCCATTGTGAAGTACTGGCTCGAGGCGGCTTTCCTTTGTATTACGCTAATTGTTTGTGTTGTATTCGTTCCTTCCCACACCTTCTCACGGCGTCCCTCCTGGCGTTCATGATCTGTCTTTGATCTCCTCGAAAAACACTTGATACTCCCGCTTTGCTTTTTTTGGCAAGATTTTATGTTGTTTGGCAGTGAAAAAATAAACTTAATAACTGGCCAGTTATTCATTATTAATGTCTTGTTTATAGAACTGTTGTATAAAATATATATCACACTTAGTTGGAACTGGTGAAAATCAGAAATAAACAGAACTTCTTAAAAACATATGTTTAAAATCATGTACACTACCATGAAACCACATTGAGATCACATGACTACGTGACCACGGAGGACACTTATTGTTATACACTTATTGTGATGCATACACTTATTTTACATACGGTTTAATACTGACATCAGCATTTCAGTTTAAACAATTAGAGTATCTCATACAAACCCTTTCTCATGAAGCAGCATTAAATATGTAATAACAGCAGGTTTGATTAGCGCTGGACTGCACCGCTGCTCACATAATCTTGTCCAAAGCGGGCGGCTGACATTAAAGTGAGTGTGGTGAGGCAGATGACATGACCTCAGCGCTGGCTGTGTGTATCTTGGGGTGTGTGCACAGGACACACACACAGCCCGTGTCCTGGAATAGCTCTGCTGGCCTGGAATGCGTGGGTCGGGGGGTTGGGGACAGTCCTGGGGGGTAAGGAGGCCTGGAATCTGTGCCCAGAGTAAATTATGATTTATCAATCAATCCAGATCATTCAGAACATCCACGAAATTACTGTCCAGCTGACAGCTTTGATTCACGGAGGGGTCTGGGCCCAAGGTGTGGCCTGTCTGCACCTAGTTGTTGTTCTGTCTGTCACGCTCCCCAGGCCCCTGCGCAGTGCCAAAGCTTTGTCTCTTTCGCAGAGCTTTGAGAAACCAGATCTACGTCGTCCATCTCAGCACACCGGGCACAGACAGGACTTCCATTAGCAAACCTGCCTATGGATGACCTTCGGCATTCTGACTTCCTGACCCCTCCTCGAACGACCAAAATGGGATGAAAAGACAGCAGGGTCGAAGCGTGTTTTACTGAGTCATCAACAGCTTTCTGCCTATCTGCTGTTATCTGTGTACCTGTTTCATCAGAGGCCTAAAGGTCTACACTAAAACAAAACTTGAGCAAGAATATTGGTCAAATATTGAACAAGAATCAAACATGAAACTGTATGACAAAATGTAAAATGGTAACACTTTACAATAATGTTCCATTTGTTAACATTAGTTAACTACATTAGTTAACAAACTAACACCGAAAAATACTTCTAAAGCATTTATTAATCTTAGTTAATGTTGATTCCAACATTTACTAAATAGATTATTAAAACGAAAAGTTGTATCTATAAATGTTAGTTAATAGACCTATTAATTAAGGCTGATGATACACGGGCAACTTTTTGAGCAGTGTTGCTGAGCAACTTTGGGCAGTGTTGCCATCAATGGGCAACCAGGTGAGACACAGGGCCCACGACCGATCTAAAGTATCCAGATAGAAATTTGTTACCCATTCTAAATGGGAAAGTGCCCAAGCAACATTGCTCAAAAAAAGTTGCCCCGTGTATCATCAGCCTGACGTTAACTAAGATGAATAAATACTGGAACAAATGCATATCTTATAATTAGTTAATACTAGTTAATGCATTAAATATAGTTAACAAATAGAACCTTATTGTAAATTGTTACCTGTAAAATTATGAACATAATATTAGCCAAACAGGAAAACTGATAATTTTGTAAATGCATAAACAACAGCAGAATTGAACACTGCTTTTGAAAGTTAATCGCCTTTGTTATAGCTAACTGCCTTCTCTGATATTTAAAATTATGCACGAAATGTTTTGAAACTGAATTAATTTAACTTGAAGTGTCTTTAAAAATGCCGTGCTCAGGCCTTTATGCTGAAAAAGCAGCAAGACATTTTTCTTCTTCTTCTATGTTTACAGTGGAAAGCAGAGCAGTTTAACGCAAAAACATGTTCTGGGTGAACCAACCCTAAA
Organism: Sinocyclocheilus anophthalmus; assembly: GCA_018155175.1. Classification (NCBI taxonomy): domain Eukaryota; kingdom Metazoa; phylum Chordata; class Actinopteri; order Cypriniformes; family Cyprinidae; genus Sinocyclocheilus; species Sinocyclocheilus anophthalmus. The sequence goes on along the minus strand of JADLZN010010650.1, from coordinate 66,435 downwards.
TGTGTGGTCAAATTTACCATTGCATGTCATTTTTTTGTGAGCTCAATCCAGTCATTTGGAAAACACATACAACACCTTTTGCATGAGGATGAAAGATTTCCCCACGAAGATTTCGTGACAGGTTCAAGTTGGTCACACAGTATTGTCAAGATGACCAACAGAAAGCTGCTTTGACTGAAAGTGACTTTTGTGTCAGCTGTGCTTCATTACATTGCTAAACTACTGACAATTGACAACTGACCTTTTTGCCTGTGAAAAGTTGCTAAAATGTAGCTAATTAACACACAGAATCAACACAGGGCTAAAAATGCTGTATTAACTTGTGGCATATTACCAAGTGGCATATTAACTTATGCCAAAACCCCATAAGGTTTGCACAGCCTTTGACATAAACAATAAAAAATATCAGAAGTGATTTCTCATCCCTTCTAAGTGTCCTAACCTGAATGATTGATTATATGGTTGCTTTTTATTATTAGCATTTAGCATTGTTTTGCCCTGCTGTCCACAACACTATAAGAACAATCCTGTGATTCATTCTTGGGTCGTGACCCACCGACCTAACACACACACACACACACACACACACACGCACACAAACAAACAGAGAATGAGAGAGGACTGGAGAGAGGAGCGGGATATAAAATTCCAAGACAGGAAAGATATATCGCCAAGTGTTCATCCCGTGCCCAAAATGTATTCCCTTCATTCTTAATAATTAAAGCAGTAAATCTTCTGCGAGAGGGAGGGAGGACACGCACACAAACACTGCCAGCTCACAGTTCAGAGAGCATTCAGACCTCAGCGCTCGATGCTGGGCCTTTTATCACCGCTTCACTTCCTCGGTGTGAATTTGAGTGCTGATATGTGCGTTATCCTGTCCTTCCACATGTGCTTTATAAGTGGGATTCTCAGTGTAACCCTGGGCCCCTTGCGGTGCTACCCTATACCAGGCTATGCTACAGAGCCTGAGAGCTCTTTTCAAGATGTGCTGCATGGGCTAACTAAAAACACAGACGTACATGGCCGTACAATAACTACACACACTCTCTCTGTGCTGTTTGTTTGCTAATCAGGTCTGGTCGGCGGCTTTGTCTAGTCACATATTTCAGAACTCCTTGATTGTTCTCCTAAAGCCCTTAGGGCTACTCGTTTTCTTTGGCTCTGTTTTGTTTCTTTCATTGTGGCTACTAACATGGTCTTGTTGGTTTCTTCCTTGTGCTTATGTTTGTGCATGTCAGGACAACATAGTCTCCCTCTGTACGCCTATTTGTTTCACTCGGATCATGATAGGGTTCGGCTAGGTTCAGCTAATAATAGCAGCAGGCGATACGCTGTACTACATGGAAGTTAGGGCACTTTAACATAGATTGGGCAATTTATAATTCTAGCAGTAGGCACATTAAAAACTCGCTGACCTAACATAGACTAGTTCGAGTCGTGTGGCTATGGGATCACGTGACCGGCACTGGCAAAGATGCAGCAATGATCAAACAGCGTTTGGCGTTCTGCGGGGAGCGGCTGCGTTTTAGTCCGAAACACCATTACACTCACTCCTTCATCAGTCAGCAGTCCGGCCCGGTCCGCATTCTTAAGCGCCTCCTCATGCCGTCGTCCCTAGCGCCTGACCCTCGATCGGCTGGGTCTCATCCTGCGCAGCGCCTCCAACCTCACACACAAACTGGGTTGAGCTCTCCATCCTGCATTTTCAGCGGGCTACAAGTCATCGGCAGCCGGCATCAAAAGTCCTACAGAAAGAAAAGACTTGAGCATATGACAAGGTGGTGGTGGATCAAATATGATAATAAAAACATTTATACTTATTCTTCGACAGTAATTACTAGCGCATATTATTGCTTATTGATCTGCTACTATCCTAATAGCTACGGAACCAGGATTTTTCCTGCCAAACAGGTGATTAGTAAACACTACATGATTAAGTTATATGAAATATTGTAAACTTAAAATTCGTCAGTTAAGGCTACACTCAGTAAATACTATGCTCTGGTCATAAGATGCTCCATTGAAAAAAAAATTGTGGATCCTTCTGGCCAGAAGTCATGCTACTTCATATATCAATACTGAGATTCGCTATGGATTTGTTTTCAGATAACAATCAAACTGTAGACGAAAACTGTCAAACAAAGTCATGGTGAAATTAATTTGTTAGTGCTAAAAGAGAACCCCTCATAACTCAGAAAAAACCAAGTCAAATATTTTTTTCACAGTGATTTCAGCATACAGAGAAAAATGGCCAACACGGTGGGTGGAAACTAGTTAGATTCACTGGATAGACTCTGAGAGTAGTTTTTGAGAGATGATTGTAGAAGATAAAAAACTAAATATCTTAATAGCAGAACAAATAACAACAGAATTTGGTTTAAAATTTTATTGGTAGTTGACATTCTATTCTATTACAGTACAGCATGTCCTGTGGTGTAACTCCAAACTATTTTAAATAGCATTTTGTGAATTATTTTAGAATTATTATGCATACCATGTGAACTGATATGATTGCATATTAATTTAAAAAAAGTTACAGGTTAAATTAATACTTTTCAAAATGTATTCGTCACTCTGCAAGACCATTTAAAAAAGTGAAGAAAAAAAATTAGAAAAAGAAAATAAAACAAAACTAATTCAGACCAGATAAAGAACCTACACTTTCAGTATTATTTTCAACCTAAAATCTTGATGTTGATAAGTATGCATCCACCAATTATTTTGATTTAATTTTGGGTTAAACAGATCAGCTCCTTCCTGACAAAAATGAAATTTCATAAATTGCTTCATATGCAGTATGTGTGGTATGTATAAAACTTCACATTGAGGATTGATTTTGAGCATGACGAGGTTAAATATATAAAGTTAAATGATCTCATCAAGTCATTAATTTCCAAAAGACTTTTTCATGTCTCTCTTTTTAAACAGTACTGCACTGAAATAGAGTCAGGCATAAAAGGATAAACGTTAAATGAGTTGATTCTTACATCAACCGCTGTTGTGTTTTGCCAAACTATAATTGCTGAAAATTCCATCGTCCCCCTCCGTCTTCTGCTTTTCCTTTAATCTTTCTACTCTGTCTCCCTCTTTTATTGATTTCCTTCCGATGTGCGGACACAAGTATTTGCTAGTTGTTGTTGGTTTTTTCGTTGCTGTTGTTGTTTTTGTCTACAGGAGAAAATTGAGATCAGATGGGTCTGGCTATGGATGGCTTCGCTCTGAAACAAATCATAGAGCAACAGCTTCTGACCAGCACACAGCTCTCTCTCTCTCAAAAAAAGGATAATTATTATATTTTACCCCATTTATTAAATATACAAACCCCTCCATCTGTGATTTAATGTCAGTGCATTCTCAGGGGGTCAGTAGGGAAAGTCATACAACATGTTCCACCAGATCTCCACACAGGCCTCCATTCAGGCCTGAAACACGGGAGGCACAGACCGCTTCTGTTTGAACAAGTCCGCAGGGCCGGTTATAACTGATTCATTTATGCAGTTTGCCCACCGGCAATGACACCAAAAAGCATACAGCGGACAAAAGATGCATGATAATGGTGTGAAAATGAGCTTGGGATAGCGCCACCTAGTGAAACCGCACTCCCTCAATGACTTCTGCAGTTCATGAAACTGAAATAACAACAAACGCGCCTGTTTCTCCTGTGCGAGGAATGGGCCTTTAATGCACTCGGCTCTCTTGTTTCAACAGCATGTTTTTGGAGAGCTGCATGAGTCTAAGCCCTAAGCACATTTACTGAGGGCTCTGAATTCCTTCCTGAAGACCGTTGCCCAGTAACGATGTGAGACGGGCCGTCCCCACAATCCATTTAAACTCTTAAAGCAAACAGTCGTAAAGAGAAAGAGAGAGAGAGAAATGTGGTCGAGGGTATTTTAAAACAAACTCTAAAAAAGGTAGAGGGAGAAAAGAAAAAAGCTTAACGACAACTGTTTGGCTGGGTATATGGAGAGTAGGCCGAATGGATGGAGCACAGCCCCCCCCCCACACACACACACAAAACACACACATGCACAGGCCAGCTGAGGTAGCATAGGATGCTTTGGTTTGGCTGATTATAAGTACATTTCTAGCTGGTGCCACTGCGTCAGAGTGAAGGAAAGGGGAAACTTGTTCATGCTGTAAAGCTGACGTTTATTTTGTTTACCATGTTCACAGGTTACAGCTTTCATACTGTACACAATGCTGTGTAACAGAAGAGCATGTGCCACTAGTATTTTGGAGTCTATTTTTAGCTCACGTTGTGTGCTGAATTCAGCAGAAACACTATGAAAATGCACTATAAACCTTTTTAACAACTCAGTGTTTTGCGATATAGGCTTTTATGAAGCAATATAAAATAATAGAGTGAATTACTCACCCATTGTTTGAAAAAAGACATCTGTCGTACATTGACAGGCGCATAAACACTGTCTATTCAGCAAGTTAGACAACTTAAGCAGTATGCTCTTAACATTGGGTTCGCTCCCCCTTCTTATGTAAATTAGATTTTATTAAGAGCAAATTTGTAATAATCACAGGTGGAGCTGTGGTCTGAAAGATGGGGGGGATCAATACTGAACGCTGGGCGGTGGTCGGTTCAAAAATAGCTTTCAAAGGTTTGGGTTCATAAGATTTTTGAAAGAAGTCTCTGATGCTCACCAAAACTGGATTTATTTGATCAAAAATACAGTAATATTGTGAAATATTATTACAGCTTTTAATAACTGCTTTCTATTTGAATATATTTTCAAATGTAATTTATTCCTGTGAAGTAAAAAATATTCAGCATCATTACTCCAGTCTTCAGTGTCACATGATCCTTCAGAAATCATTCTGCTGATTTGCAGCTCAAGAAACATTCCTTATTATTATCAATGTTGAAAACAGTTAATATTACTTAATATTTTTGTGAAACTGTGATACATTTTTGTCAGGATTTTTTATGTATTAAAAGTAAAAAAAAAAGCATTTATTTGATTATTTGAATATCAGCTCATCCTTATTAAAGTATTATTTTCTTTCTTTCGTTCTATATATTTGATCTATAATCAAATAATTAAAAGTATGTTTTTGCTCATCAAATGTAGAATATATAGAAATTTGCATAACGTACAGTGTCTTTCAGTCAAACCAATATGGTTAAAACAGTGAAGGGGAAAAGCAGTTTTCACCCATTCCATGTGTAATGTATTAAAAAAAATAATAATATATTAACCCAGATATCACTTTTATTTTCTTAGATCAATACTGTCAGTGTGAGGACACAATGCAATGTGTCAGTTGGAGTGCTGCTGCTGTGAAACAAGCCTGGCGCATACTGGAGAGCCTCAAGGAAGCACAGAAGACACAAATAAAACAAAATATGCTTGATAAATCAAGAACAAGCCTCATACTTGAGGACTCCCCTCCTCCTCTTTCTCTCCAGAAGCTTTGGGAACACAGAGCTCATGGAATGCAGCGGAGCTCAATGCAAAAAATGCAATTAGTGTCTGCTCAGCCATGCAATTCCTTCTTTCTCTTATTGCACAGAACGCAAAGGAAAACTCAGCTCACAAATACACAAAAGGTCAACATATGGCAAAGTGCTCAGGGCAGAGCAGTGGTGAGAGAGACGCAGTGACCACAGACCTGTCGCTGAGCCCCACGCCAGGCCTGAACTCTGCTCAGGGTCAGTGCTCAGAGCAATATAATAATTCCACATGGCAGTTTACTGTTTAATCAAGCAGACAAGCAATGGAGTGTATAAGAGGAGAAAACTCACAGGCGGGTCTGGAAATTATAAGACCATGACTAAACAATGATTAGCCCAGTGCAGATCTCATCCAGTAAACCTGCTGCTGCGATGATATGGTCTTGTGGTTGAGTGTTGCTTTGAGGTTAATGTATAGAATTTTTTTACACAGTTTTTCTTCATTCCCATGCAACCCCTTGAAAACCCCTAATTTGAGATATTCATATATATATATATATATATAAAAAAAAAAAAAAAAAAAAAGTCAGAATTGCGAGTTTTTATATCTTACAATTCTGACTTTTTTTCAGAATTGCGCGATATAAACTCAGAATAGCAAAAAACTCAAAACTGCAAGATATCAACTTAAAATTGTGAGATACAAACTCACAATTGCGAGACAAAAATTTCAGAATAAAAAAAAAAACAGAATTGTGAGATAAAAAGTCGGAATCGCAAGAAAAGGTCACAATTCTGAGTTTATACTGTATATGAAAAGTCTTTTTTTCTCAGAACTGCAAATTTATACAAATTCACAATTCTGACTGTTTTTGTTCTGAGAATTTCATGAAAACAGTCTGAATTGTGAGATAAAAATGTGCAATTATTATTTTTTTGCTTCCATGCCATCCCTTCCCATTTCCTCTCTAAAACATGTTTTGCAGCAAAATTTCTCTTTTGATCTCTTCCCTTAGTCAGTCTTACAATACATACAAAAAACAAATCCACCTACTGTGGAGAAAACATGAGAGGACAATACTTTTTTTCTCCGTCTCTCTTTCTGGTAACCACAACACACACTGTGGGGCGGCAGTGAGCAGCTGAGGGTTGTGTATGGCCGGGGTATAAAGACCCCAGAGGGGACGGAGATAAAGCCTGTGGTTTGGCCCTCACACTGCAGCACCATATCCAGCGTGTCACCGCTTTGAAGTGTAACCCAAACAGGGTCAGTACAGGGACACGGCTTCCCTTTACAGCAGCCTACATGTTTATGTGTTTGCGAGAGAGAGAGAAATCGAGGAAACCGGATGAAATGTAGCGATGACTTTTTTTTCCATCCTACCTCTGATTAGCATCATACAATGTATTGTGCCTGTTCAAGACGAAAAAAAGGAGCATGTCTGGACTTGTGCCGTAGCTTGTGGTCTGTTCATGTGGTGTTCTGCATGCTGCTGTACTATATATGAAACAGCTACACTCGCATACACTACAGTTCAGAAGTTTGCGGTAAGATTTTTTATTTTTTTTGAGTGAGAGATAAATTAATACTTTTATTCAGCAAGGATGCATTAAACTGAACAAAAGTGACAGTAAAGACAATTATAATGTTACAAAAAAATGTATATTACTAAAGAGTGCTGGTCTTTTGAATTTTCTATTCATCAAAGCGTCTTGGAAGAAAATGTATCACGGTTTCCACAAAAAATATTAAAGAGCACATCTGTTTTTAACATTGACCATAAGAAATGTTTCTTGATCAACATATTAGAATGATTTCTGAAGGATTATATGACACTGAAGACTAATGATGCTGAAAATTCAGCTTTGCATCACAAGAATAAATTATATTTTAAATTATATTCAAATGGAAAAGTTACTTTAAACTGAAATATTATTTCACAATATTACGGTTTTACTGTATTTTTTGCTCAAATACCTGCAGCCTTGGTAAGCACAAATGACTCCTTTCAAAATTCATTAAAAAATCTTACTGATCCCAAACTTAATGTACAGCACTGCTGCGCTTTAATATGGAGCACTATGAATGCTCTCAAATACTCGCAGCGCACATCGTTCTTTAGAAAATAATCTGAATAATCGAATAAGCCTGGTGCATAACCTCAGTGTAATTCCGTTTGAATTGTAATTTCCTGCATTCTTAAATTGATTACATTATGACCTCTGCCCCACATACAGTGCTTTTGAATTTCCTCATTTATATGAAACCAACTGAAGGTCACACACACATAAACAGCCACAATGAGTGTTTTTTTTGTGGATCGGTGAGGCCCTTACAACCACTTTAGTTGTTGTGGTTCATACTTGAGGAAAGAAGGGATAGAAATTGTACATTTTCACTGTGTGAGTCATGGAAACTTCAATACAAACCTGCATGCGCACACATTTCATGCATTACTTAACATTTATTGAATTTGAGGAGATAAAGAGGGGGGTTTGTGGACCTTTATTCCCTTTCTCTCTCCCAGCGTCCCCTCTCACCTGTCTGAAGAAGAGGCAGTCACGCAAGACACAGTACGTCTGAGACAGATGAAAGAGACAGATTCATTCCCTAGAACGAATACCTGTTGGGACAGGAGCACAAAGAGCAGGCCTCCTCTAGCAGCCTGGATGTGGGCTTCTCCAAAGATGATTTATGAGTGTTTTACCACATTCGTCTGAATCAGTTCCTTTGCAATCTAAACAAGTCTCTGTAGTAGCTTCCCCAGTGCTGTAACAAATCAATTTTTCAAAGAAAGCTAAACAAATTACAGATTTGTGTGCCTCTGAACAAAGATATCTGTTCCATTAGAAGAAAAAAAGAGGTGAAACTACACTGATTCAGAAAGGTGGGCTTCATTGTTGTATTTCTTGTTTATGTTTGTATAAAAATATGTCTGGAAAAGCTGTGATGAAATATACATATGATTTATCCTTTACAGAACTGCACTATTCCCAATAAAAAAAACAACTGAAGTTAAGAAAAGAGAAAAGAATTCACAGGCCTTTTATCTAGCAGTGTTAATGTTGGCATGTGTGCAGTAAATGCAGGTGATTGTTTGACAGAGCAGTGAGAGCTAAAAGAGTTTCTGACACGAGGGCTGCTCGCTAAATCTAATTAGTGGCTGAGGACAGGCTTTGCTTGTCTTCTGCTCCAGGGCTTGACATGTTATCGCCATCATTCCCAAAGTCATGTGGTCTGAAAGCAGTGCATCTGATTCCCAGCTCAGCATTCTCTCATGAACACATTTGGTCCATATCATACACCCGGCGCAATGCATTTGCACCCATTTGTGTGCCCATGGGCGTGCTGGTCTGAAAACGAGGTGTGTTCAAGCACATTTTTGGCACGTTGCTATTTTGAAGCAACTGAAATACATTGCACCTTTGACCAACTGAAACCTGGTCTAAAGTCAATAGTGCAATATGGCCTTTAAAGGGAATGGGAGATGAGACTCTGATTGGTTTATTGCATGTTACGCCCAAAACACACCCATAACTCATTAAGAGAATATGTACAACCCTTTTTGGACCATGATTATTTTCCCGTTGTTAAACTAGCAAAAGTGGATTCAGACACGCACTAAGTGCACTTGCGCCGTGCACTTTATACCATGCACTTAGATTGTTAAAATATGGCCCATTGTGTGCTTCAAGCAGTGGTTCTCAACTAGGGAGCCGGGGCCCACTAGGGGGCCTCAGCAAACTTCCAAGATGAATTAAAATGATTTAAAACAAAACAAACCAAGCATTAAAACAATCTTAAATAACTTTAATTCATCCCCTCAAACTTTTTTTTTTTTTTTTTTTCGTTTAAAGAACGTCTAGGGCCTTGAAAGCCTTGATATAGAGTAGCCAATTAAAAGTGTGCTTTAAATGCCTATAGAAAAAATATAATAAAATATTCCTTGGTCATTTTTATATGAAAAAATCTCTGCATATTTACTGTCATGATAAATTTTGTGTGTGTGTATATATACAGTGGGTACGGAAAGTATTTCAGACCCCCTTAAATTTTTCACTCTTTGTTATATTGCAGCCATTTGCTAAAATCATTTAAGTTAATTTTTTTCCTCATTAATGTACACATATCACCCCATATTGACAGAAAAACACAGGAATTGTTGACATTTTGCAGATTTATTAAAAAAAGAAAAACTGAAAAATCACATGGTCCTAAGTATTCAGACCCTTTGCAGTGACACTCATATATTTAACTCAGGTACAGTCCATTTCTTCTGATCATCCTTGAGATGGTTCTACACCTTCATTTGAGTCCAGCTGTGTTTGATTATAATGATTGGACTTGATTAGGAAAGCCACACCTGTCTATATAAGACCTTACAGCTCACAGTTCATGTCAGAGCAAATGAGAATCATGAGGTCATGAGTCAAAGGAACTGCCTGAAGAGCTCAGAGACAGAATTGTGGCAAGGCACAGATCTGGCCAAGGTTAAAAAATTTTTTTTGCTGCACTTAAGGTTCCCAAGAGCACCGTGGCCTCCATTCCTTAAATGGAAGACGTTTGGGACGACCAGAACCCTTCTTAGAGCTGGCCGTCTGGCCAAACTGATCTATCGGGGGAGAAGAGCCTTGGTGATAGAGGTAAAGAAGAACCCAAAGATCAAAGTGGCTGAGCTCCAGAGATGCAGTCGAAAGATGGGAGAAAGTTGTAGAAAGTCAAAAATCACTGCAGCCCTCCACCAGTCGGGACTTTATGGCAGAGTGGCCCCGTCGGAAGCCTCTCCTTAGTGCAAGACACATGAAAAAACACGTGAAGGACTCCAAGATGTTGAGAAATAAGATTCTCTGGTCTGATGCGGATGCGGTAAGCGGAATCTAAGCGGTATGTGTGGAGAAAACCAGGCACTGCTCATCACCTGTCGAATACAGTCCCAACAGTGAAGCATGGAGGTGGCAGCATCATGCTGTGGGGGTGTTGTGTTGGTGTTTTTTCAGCTGCAGTGACAGGACGACTGGTTGCAATCGAGGGAAAAATGAATGCATTCAAGTACAGGGATATCCTGGACGAAACCCTTCTCCAGAGTGCTCAGGACCTCAGACTGGGCCTAAGGTTTACCTTCCAACAAGACAATGCCTTCCCTAAGCACACAGCTAAAATAACGAGTGGCTTCACAACAACTCTGTGACTGTTCTTATGGCCCACCAGAGCCCGACTTAAACCCCATTGACATCTTGTACTAAAACTAAAAATGGCTGTCCACCAACGTTTAACATCCAACCTGACAGAACTGGAGAGGAACTGCAAGGAGGAATGGCAGAGGAACCCCAAATCCAGGTGTGAAAAACTTGAAATCTTTCCCAAAAAGACTCATGGCTGTATAGATCAAAAGGGTGCTTCTACTAAATACAAAGGGTCTGAATACTTTTCCGTACCCACTGTATATGTATATACAGTGGGTATGGAAAGTATTCGGACCCCCTTAAATTTTTCACTCTTTGTTATATTGCAGCCATTTGCTAAAATCATTTAAGTTAATTTTTTTCCTCATTAATGTACACACAGCACCCCATATTGACAGAAAAACACAGAATTGTTGACATTTTTGCAGATTTATTAAAAAAGAAAAACTGAAATATCACATGGTCCTAAGTATTCAGACCCTTTGCTTAGTATTTAGTAGAAGCACCCTTTTGATTTTAATACAGCCATGAGTCTTTTTGGAAAGATGCAACAAGTTTTTTACACCTGGATTTGGGGATCCTCTGCCATTCCTCCTTGCAGATCTCTCCAGTTCTGTCAGGTTGGATGGTAAACGTTGGTGGACAGCCATTTTTAGGTCTCTCCAGAGATGCTCAATTGGGTTTAAGTCAGGGCTCTGGCTGGGCCATTCAAGAACAGTCACAGAGTTGTTGTGAAGCCACTCCTTCGTTATTTTAGCTGTGTGCTTAGGGTCATTGTCTTGTTGGAAGGTAAACCTTCGGCCCAGTCTGAGTTCCTGAGCACTCTGGAGAAGGTTTTTTCGTCCAGGATATCCCTGTACTTTGGATTCATCTTTCCCTCGATTGCAACTAGTCGTTCTGTCCCTGCAGCTGAAAACACCCCCACTGCATGATGCTGCCACCTCCATGCTTCACTTTTGGGACTGTATTGTACAGGTGATGAGAATTGCCTGGTTTTCTCCACACATACCGCTTAGAATTAAGGCCAAAAAGTTCTATCTTGGTCTCATCAGACCAGAGAATCTTATTTCTCACCATCTTGGAGTCCTTCAGGTGTTTTTTTTAGCAAACTCCATGTGGGCTTTCATGTGTCTTGCACTGAGGAGAGGCTTTTGTCGGGCCACTCTGCCATAAAGCCCCCGACTGGTGGAGGGCTGCAGTGAAGGTTGACTTTCTACAACTTTCTCCCAGCTCCCGACTGCATCTCTGGAGCTCAGCCACAGTGATCTTTGGGTTCTTCTTTACCTCTCTCACCAAGGCTCTTCTCCCCCGATAGCTCAGTTTGGTCGGGCGGCCAGCTCTAGGAAGGGTTCTGGTCGTCCCAAACGTCTTCCATTTAAGGATTATGGAGGCCACTGTGCTCTTAGGAACCTTAAGTGCAGCAGAATTTTTTTTGTAACCTTGGCCAGATCTGTGCCTTGCCACAATTCTGTCTCTGAGCTCTTCAGGCAGTTCCTTTGACCTCATGATTCTCATTTGCTCTGACAGGCACTGTGAGCTGTAAGGTCTTATATAGACATGTGTGGCTTTCCTAATCAAGTCCAATCAGTATAATCAAACACAGCTGGACTCAAATGAAGGTGTAGAACCATCTCAAGGATGATCAGAAGAAATGGACAGCACCTGAGTTAAATATATGAGTGTCACAGCAAAGGGTCTGAATACTTAGGACCATGTGATATTTCAGTTTTTCTTTTTTAATAAATCTGCAAAAATGTCAACAATTCTGTGTTTTTCTGTCAATATGGGGTGCTGTGTGTACATTAATGAGGAAAAAAATTAACTTAAATAATTTGAGCAAATGGCTGCAATATAACAAAGAAAAATTTAAGGGGGTCTGAATACTTTCCGTACCCCTGTAATATAATATATATATATATATATAATATTACTCCTTATCCAGTAAATCAGAACACTGGAAAAACCATGGGGCCTTCAAATATTGTTGATAATGGGGGGCCCTACAGTCCATAAGTTTAAGAAACCACAATTTTAAAGGTATAGTTTACCCTTAAATAAAACTTCTGTCATCCTCATGTGGCTCCAAATCTGTATGACTTTCTTTATTCTGTGGAACACAAAAGAAGATATTCTGAAGAATGTGCTGGCTGCTCTTTTCCAATACAATGCACAAAAATGCAAAAAGAAGTCAACATGATTTATGTGCTACACATATTTGCATTATAGGTTTGTGTGATAATTAAACTGACATTTAAGTCTCCATTCCGCCATAATCTTTCCTAAAAGTGAGCTGAATAATTAATTCTACATAAAAAAGGCAGTTTCATAATTTTAATGCTTAACACTGACTCTTTAGACCAAACTATCTGTCCATGTACGATTTTACACTGCTTCATGTTGTTTGATTAATGTTAATAACATAATAGACAATAGTTTCTCATTAAATGTCAATTAGTATAACACCTCCATACTGCCAACAAAATTTATATGTACAGTATAGGCCCCATGTTATCTAAAATCCTCTTGTGTATCGCGTAATTCCACAAGCTCCCTTTTGTTTTAAACAAACTCCCTTTTGAGTCTGACAAGCCTGATCTATAACCTCACCCATTTTTCACATTTATGCAGACAGATGTAAGAGTATAATATGATCTATACAAGCAGCTTGAAAAGATCCATACATACAGTCTAGAAATGTGCGGGTGTTTTTACAGTAACGTCCCAGGTCTCACCGAAGGCTTATCTTAAGCACTGACACTAAGCAGTACACCACATGTGTGAGTGCTGCCTCCTTCCTCTTCTGTCTTTCTCGCATAATCTAACTGCTACATTGTAGAGACATTGATTTGAGCAGTGAGGCCCCGTAACAAAAGGAAAGAGAGACAGAGGAGACCCTTTGATGACACTGCACGGAGAGGAAACAGGAAGTGAGACCTCTGACCCACTGAGAGGCTCCTGTCGTGTTTTCCAGCGAGGCCGCTGATGGAGCGAGGTTCCTCTCTCGGCGCACACTGGGAGATACGGACGAGTCATGAGAAACGGCACATAGAGGCAAATCTCACAGAGAGCCCAGGGGAGGCTTGAGTTTCACTACAGCCTGAGAAACAACATGACCGTAACCCTTCCACCTGTAAGCCTCTCTCTCTCGCACACAGTCACATCTCAATGTATTCAGTCTACAATGCTCATAAGGCAACCATAATCATGTTTGTCAGGAACACTAACCTCCAGATGCGAGGCATGGTGGGGCGACAGAGCATAGACCAGGGTTACTGTCTAACCAAATTAAGCATGTTTTGCTTAATTTCAACTGCTTACTCAAAACATTCAGTATACACAACACAAAAATGTTTGGGGTCTGTAATAGTTTTATTTTTATGTTTTTGAAAGAAGTCTCTTATGCTCACCAAAGCTTCATTTGTTTGATAAAAAAATACAGTAAAACGGTAATATTGTGAAAAATTATTACAATTTAAAATAACTGTTTTCTATTTCAATATATTTTATAAAATGTAATTTATTCCTGTGATGCAAAGCTGAATTTTCAGCATCAATACTCCAGTCTTCAGTGTCACATGATCCTTCAGAAATCGTTCTAATATGCTGATTTGATGCTCAAAAAACTTTTTTTTAATAGAAAGTTCAAAAGAACAGCTCTTATTTTAAGTTATTTTGAAATATTTTGCATCCTTTCTGAATAAAGATATCAATTTCCTTATATGGAAGAGTATCTAATAACTATTAAACTTTTTCCTCTTAATTTAAATGCACTGAAAAGTTTGCCCATCTTATATTAAACAGTTTTGCTTATTTTACATGTAAATTACTCTGGAAGTGTTCTAGTAATTCCTCAACTAAAAGGCTAAAACTGAAATTAAAATATATAAACAAAACCATTAATGAATCTAAAATTAAACTGAAATTTAAAACCAATTTTAAAACATTATTAAGAAATTTGAAAATCCAAAACTATAATAATCTTGGGGGAAACACTGAGAATAATATAATAAATATGTTGCCATTGGTTCAATTTCCTGAAGAGTGTGTTTGAGCAGTCCAACACGACAAATTCTAGCTCAACCAATGGCATGAGACTATCTGTCTGTCTGCACAGCTGTAGATGAGGTGATACAGGTGTTTGGGAACACTTCAGCCAATACATGCACTTTTGTTTATTTTGCATCCCTATTATAGTAAGTCCTTTATTTCTGGTCGGTCAGTGGCTCAGGAAGTGCCCTCTGTAACATTTCCATGTCACAGGAAGTCTCTCCAGCAGATCAGAATAACAAATATGTCCTGTTAGTAAACAGGTTTGTCGATGACCATGTAAGGTGTAACCCGTTTCCTTCAGCACAGATGAGCTCTAGGGTTGTTGTTGGCTGGCTGTGTGGTAATTGTAGCCAGTGTGGTGGCTGAAGCGGGTGGGGGTAGATTGGTGGCAGTAGGGGGGCACCAAACCTCTGGCCTGTGGGACGAGGGGGCTTTGCTGAGAGGACTGCTGGGAGGAGGGTCTGGGGGCCTCAGCCTCATTAGCAGCTAACTAATTGGTAGGAAAAGACCTCTCATGTGCTCCGTCTGACCTCCTAGACAGCAGGGGAGAGAGGAACAGATAGAGGAAAAAGAGAGGGGGATGTAGGAGAATGTGAAAGCCTACTATAGAGGGAAAGGCAGAAGAGAGATGTAAGAAAGTGCCCAGAGGTTGCCCATTTCATAGCTCAGGAGACTTCATGGGGTTTCATTTAACTATCAATTTTGTCTCAGATTTTTCTTTTAAAAATTCCTTAGTGGAAATAAAAATAGACATCACTGAGACAATCAGAAACTACTCTGAAACTAGCTTTTCAAGCTACTCTTTTGAAAAAGTAGTTTAACTTTAACTACACTACATGCTACTAATAAAAAGTGGGTAACTACAGTTAACTAAGCTTTTAGGGCAGCAAAATCTTTTAAAACACATCTCTAAAATGAATCAATCTGATTTGACTGTCAAGTTAAATTTGACTCTCTAAAGTTGCACTACAGAACTTTGGCCTCTCTATTGCCATCTGTGGTTAAGATATGGAGTTGCACGATACTTGGTTTTTGTGTTTATGCACTGATTTTCTGTGTGAATGAATCTGATTGTTTGAGTTATACTGATGTTTCCCTGTGATCGACATATTGCAACAGATTTATTATTCTACTACAAGACCCACTAACAGGAAGAAGAAAGTCCTACAACACTCTTAAAAACAAAGGAGGTTTTTGCAGAGATGCCATAGTCAACAGTTCTTAAAAAGAACCATTTTTCTTAGTGTGAAGAACATAATCTAAAGAACCTATTTCCCACTATAAAGAACCTTTTGTGGAATGAAAAGTTTCCATGGATGTTAAAGGTTCTTTATGGAGCCATCAATGCCAGTAAAGAACCTTTATTTTTAAGAGTGAAGGTATAAAATAAATATATGGCATTGAAGAAACCAAGTAGAATATCTGCTACAAGACTTTTGTTTCTCTGTTTATGGACATGATGTAACCACGCAGGGATGAATGACATAAAGCTGAAATAGACTGATTGAGATTGATTGTTGATTTACAGGTACTGACAAATCTGAACACAGTATATGACATTGTTGAGATCTTTTCTAAAAATTCTTCTAGAAACATGTGAGATTACTAAAGTCTTTTTCTTAGAAAGAAACACCTTAAAAGTGGGTCTCCATTTCCTCTCCATTGTTTAGAGAAACAATCAGAATATTAAAGTGTTCTCATTTATGGCTTTTCTTACTAATGAATGAAAATCAGAAAGGGAATAAGGAAGCTAAAGAGGGGAATGAAAATATTAGCAAAAGAGGGGAATGTGAAAAGTGGTGAAGTGTTTAAAAGCAAAAGAGCTGGAGGAAAGAGACCATATGAGACACATGGTTGTCAGAACAAGAAGACTGCATTAGAAGAACATCTTTTCTAAAAGAAAATATATCTATATGGGAGTTTTTGGTGTGAGGGGAACAGCAAATCAAGCAGTTGGAATTGGGGGCCAAGCACAACCCCCCACTCTACTCTGGATTTATGGAGGTCTTTCTAGACTGCTTTAATGTCAGGTGTCAGAGTTTATTTGAGAAACCCTCATAGTCGCGCACCATCAAACGGACCAGCATCCACTGAAACACACATTAAGCTGCCATTTGAAGTGTGTGTGTGTGTGTGTGTGTGTGTGTATAGACAATTTGCCTAAATATGTGTTTGTGTGTACTTAGACTCAAGCGACCATCGTAGGGTTTGTTTAATAACCTTCAAACCACCACCCACAGTTAAACCACATGTACTTCACATACCATCACAGAAGTATAAGGATTCGGATTAAACCAGAAAATGTCATTTTATACAAACACAATTCCAAAAAAGTTGGGACACTGTACAAATTGTGAGTAAAAAAGGAATGGAATAATTTACAAATCTCATAAACTTATATTTTATTCACAATAGAATATAGATAACATATCAAATGTTGAAAGTGAGACATTTTGAAATGTCATGCCAAATATTGGCTCATTTTGGATTTCATGAGAGCTACACATTCCAAAAAAGTTGGGACAGGTAGCAATAAGAGGCCGGAAAAGTTAAATGTACATATAAGGAACAGCTGGAGGACCAATTTGCAACTTATTAGGTCAATTGGCAACATGATTGGGTATAAAAAGAGCCTCTCAGAGTGGCAGTGTCTCTCAGAAGTCAAGATGGGCAGAGGATCACCAATTCCCCCAATGCTGCGGCGAAAAATAGTGGAGCAATATCAGAAAGGAGTTTCTCAGAGAAAAATTGCAAAGAGTTTGAAGTTATCATCCTCTACAGTGCATAATATATTCCAAAGATTCAGAGAATCTGGAACAAATTTCTGTGCGTAAGGGTCAAGGCCGGAAAGTCATACTGGATGCCCGTGATCTTCGGGGCCCTTAGACGGCACTGCATCACATACAGGAATGCTACTGTAATGGAAATCACAACATGGGCTCAGGAATACTTCCAGAAAACATTGTCGGTGAACACAATCCACCGTGCCATTCGCCGTTGCCGGCTAAAACTCTATAGGTCAAAAAAGAAGCCATATCTAAACATGATCCAGAAGCGCAGGCGTTTTCTCTGGGCCAAGGCTCATTTAAAAATGACTGTGGCAAAGTGGAAAACCGTTCTGTGGTCAGACGAATCAAAATTTGAAGTTCTTTTTGGAAAACTGGGACGCCATGTCATCCGGACTAAAGAGGACAAGGACAACCCAAGTTGTTATCAGCGCTCAGTTCAGAAGCCTGCATCTCTGATGGTATGGGGTTGCATGAGTGCGTGTGGCATGGGCAGCTTACACATCTGGAAAGGCACCATCAATGCTGAAAGGTATATCCAAGATCTAGAACAACACATGCTCCCATCCAGACGTCGTCTCTTTCAGGAAAGACCTTGCATTTTCCAACATGACAAAGCCAGACCACATACTCCATCAATTAAAACATCATGGCTGCGTAGAAGAAGGAACCGGGTACTGAAATGGCCAGCCTGCAATCCAGATCTTTCACCCATAGAAAAAAATTTGGCGCATCATAATGAGGAAGATGCGACAAAGAAGACCTAAGACAGTTGAGCAACTAGAAGCCTGTATTAGACAAGAATGGGACAACATTCCTATTCCTAAACTTGAGCAACTTGTCTCCTCAGTCCCCAGACGTTTGCAGACTGTTATAAAAAGAAGAGGGGATGCCACACAGTGGTAAACATATGGCCTTGTCCCAACTTTTTTGAGAAGTGTTGATGCCATAAAATTTAAAATCAACTTATTTTCCCCTTAAAACGATAAATTTTCTCAGTTTAAACATTTAATATGTAATCTATGTTGTATTCTGAATAAAATAATTGAAATTTGAAACTTCCACATCATTACACTCTGTTTTTATTCACAATTTGTACAGTGTCCCAAAATTTTTGGAATCGGGTTTGTACAAATAGTACAATACAGATCAATTTGGATGAATTTTCATATTAGTTGGAGGTCGGCTCAGTTTGGTGTCTGAAAAATCTTTTTGAAAGAAGTTTCTTATGCTGACCAAGGTTGCAGTATTTGAGTAAAAAAACAAAAGTAAACTCCAGTATATGTGAATATTTAAAAAAATTCTATTCTTCTGTTTTCTTTTAATATATTTGTAAATGTAATATTTAGTGATGGCACATCTGAATTTTCGCAGTCACTTTTGGGGGGGGGAAATCCCCGTCAGAACTCAATCAAATTCATTCAAAAGATTTTCTGATGAATAGAAAGTTCAAAAGAACAAAATTTGTGATAAGCATATTTTTGTAATATTATAGATATCTTTACTGTAATTTGATTACCTTAATTCATCCTTGCCAAATAAAGTATTAATTTCAAACAATTTTATTTTGAATTAAAAAAAATCTAAATTTCAATTTCAATTTTAAAAAAAATTCATAATTTCAGATATTCAAAATGTTGAATAATTGATTTGATGTTTTATATTGCACCCCCCCCAAAAAAAATTCAAGCATTTCAAATAAAAAAAAATTTCTTTCAAAAAAAAGTCCCCAAATTTGCCCCCCAAATTTTGAATATTATTTTTATATTTCTAAAAATAAATAAAAAAATCAGCAACTGTTCCCTTTCTAATTCATGTCTGATGTGAAGAGGCCTTTGGAGCTTGGTACCGTTTTGAGTAGATGAGGAGTATACAGCTCCTGGTGGAGTCAGCGGCAGCAGGACGTAAGGCTGTGTGCTGGAATGTGGAGCTCTGGTTTGTTTTGCTGTCTGCTCTCTTGCCTTACCTGCGGCCCTCCCTCTCTCTCCATCTCTGCCGCTGGATCTAATTAGGGCGAAGGAGGGCTGCAGGACTGGAGTGTGTCACATACAACTCGACACAGTCAGGAAGGAGAGCGGGAAAGAAAGTGGGATTAACATGGGAGAAAAAGCATAAGAAATGTAGGGTGGAGTTCAAAGAGAGTGAGAGAAGAAGAAAGTGAGGGCATAAACCGGGGAAAAGAAATGCAGAGAAAAGTTCCAGTCAGGAAATGAGAGAAAAAGTGAGTGTGCGTGAAAGATCTAGCCTAGAGTTCTTTCCCAAAGTACGTGAAAAAAGAAAAACAGAGCATCTAATTTACGCTTCAAAAACAGAATACGCACGAGAGAAGTTCAGCAGCACAATAAATCTAGGGACAACATGAGACGTGAATGTAATATGCTCACCTCTCTGGCACCTACACATGGTAGACAGCATCTCAAACGCTGGAGGGAATCTTCTTTAATTCAAAGGACCACTCAGCTATTGCAGTGTTCACCACTATCCCATGAGCTCCCGCTGGGACAGGCTTTTGAACAGTAAATCACAATACCCTCGAAAAGTCCAGAATGGTTTCTGATGAACTAAATACCGGCACTAGCGGCAAAGGGGACATATTTTGCTAAAAATGGAAAATAAATCGTAAGACAAGCATTTAGCAATATGCCGAAGCTAAAATTAACACCTCTTATATGTGAGGGCGACCGGGAGAGCGGCTTGGCAAAGGAACTATGGTGAGCCTGATTCATCGACCTCTGTGCCCCCAACAGTATAGGCACCCAGTAAAAACTGTCATTTAAAAAACGGTATCTGTATTTTTCTCCATAATGTCACCAAAAAGCGCATTATTATTTGAAGTGGGAAATTAGAGAAATACATGATCCGGTTTTTTTGTCAGCCTGCCTTGGATCCCTATTTACACTGCTAGCATACAATAGAGCAGCATTCAACTAGATCTTCTAAAATTCTGGTTTAAAATAAATGTATAAACCTTAAACCTCTAATATATTCTGATTATGCTGCTTTTTCGCTTTCATTCTGGACAGACAAATTACTTATGTCTGTCTCTGGAAACTTTGTTTCACTGTGTTAGTCCTAAAAAGTTTAATGCAGGGGGATTTTTTAGCCATAGACTGAACTCAGGGAGATTTTACACATTTATTAAGGTTAATTTTTAACAACAAACAAGAGGTTTTGTAGTTTAACAACTCCCCTCAAAGAAGTAAACTGTCCACAAATGCCGCACTATTCTTGTATAAACACGAAGAGACATTGCAGACTTTACAGATCAGCATGAGTGAATGTTTGACAGTCATGGGAACAAACACAAACACACATGAAGACAGACGGAGGGTGTGTGCTATAAGCTTCATCTCTGAACATCTCTGCCATTTCTGCCAGACAGAAATAGACATTTGATAAACACTAGCATATTATGTGTGCACTGGCACTATATATTTTTTTTGTTTTTTGTAAAAGTTGTTTTGGGGTTTTTTTTTTTTTTTTCCCCGGGGGTGTGAAATGAAACACTTGCAACCACAAAATAAGGATGAAAATCATCCATGGTGGGAAGCACTTATCAACTTACTTGCCAGTCTGGTGGGTTATGATTTATAAATGATGTCTTCCAACCTTTGTGCCACTCACATTGTTTTCATTAAATTACATTAACAACGATGTGAGACAAATATGTGTATGTACTGACCATATTTTTTAATGGATATCAATGTAGTTCAGTACACTGACTTCTGTGAGGAAACAGCTTAACTGTATTTGTAACTTTTCAAGTCAAATTTAAATTGATAAGCCATGGGGATACGCAACATCATTAATATCGCCACACCATCGTGAGCTTTCGACACCCCCTTAAGCATTCATTTGGAGTATGCTGTATATGGAAATTACCAAGAAAATAAATAACTACATAATGCTGGGTTGGTTTATAAGCGAAGCCACAGAGAATTTTGCTTTTATTACTATTTTCTTTTAGTTTTATGGTGTTCGCAAAGCATGATTGACTGTCGTAAACACTGAAAGCCATTCCCTGATTCAGAATCAGTTTTAATAATAAATACATTTAAATATAAGCAGTGATTTTGATAATCTAGTTTATTCTTGATATTTTTGTTTTGGCTAGCAGAAGTTCTGAATCGCCTAAAATTTACTAGTTGATATATTTTTTCAAATAAATGGTGTTTGTTTTAAACTTTCTATTCATCAAAGAATCATGAATGTATCATGGTTTCCACAAAAATATTAAACAGCACAACAGATCCCCCCCCCCCCCCCCCCCCCCCTTTACCACTGCATAAACATATGAAATGCCCAACTCCAAACTTTCTAATGGTATGTGGTGTAGCACAAAAAAGATACACTGTCAACTTAATGTTAGAAAATATTTACTATTAAATACATTTCATATATACTTATGAAAACCAGTTTTTTTTTATATCACGTTTAATATTTTTTCTCAGTCTGTATAAATGGGTATAACAAAGGTGTTCATTGCAAATCATCATATTATGCATGATCATACATGCAGATAAGAACACACAGACTCTTTAAGCACTTGCCCAGTTGGAATAGCTTAAGCACCAAGTCATTTTTTTCATTTATAAAGACGAGCTTACTCTAAACTTGGCCCCGTGCAGCCATTACATCAGCCGCATTAGGCGTGAGAAATGGGGTCTGCAGTGCTGAGGGAGGGTAAAGTTTTGTCTTTTGGTGTTCAGTGCGCTCCCCGGTGTCTCTCTTTCAGAAGAGGCCCAAATCTGAGCCAACAAGCCATCTCTAGCGCCGCTACACTAACACTCTTTGGGACACAGGCTTGTCACGCTATATGCCCCGGGAACAGAAATATTTCAAACACTGTTAAGAGCTTCCAAAAATCTTATTGCTCCATAAAATCTAATGGGTCCACACCCAAAATGTTTTATATAACTACAACTGCTGGAGAACACTAAGAAAGTGTAGCACATACTTAAAGTAACAAGCCTCCCAGGCTAGACGATGAGATACTGGCTTTCTGAAATGCTAGGAAAAGTCTGATATGAGTGTCCTGTCTGTCCGCTCTGGGAAATAACTCAAACCCCCAGCTATTGGAAACAAATGAGAACACACATTAGCACGGTGCCAGATAACACCAGATGTAAACTATTATCACAGGCTTACGTTAAACTGAACATTTGATTAAAACATGTTTGAGTTTCTGCTGGTGAAGTAAAGGAAACACTACCAGCCTCGTTTACATTTACATAATCGAAGGAGGTCAAGAGACAGATGTGTCATTGATGGTTAGTAAATATTGTCACTCTGTTTTGACAAAGAATCGTGTTCTTCATGTTAATTTAATGTTTGGTAGGGGAAAGATTTGTATACAGTGGGTACGGAAAGTATTCAGACCCCCTTAAATTTTTCACTCTTTGTTATATTGCAGCCATTTGCTAAAATCATTTAAGTAATTTTTTTTTCCTCATTAATGTACACACAGCACCCCATATTGACAGAAAAACACAGAATTGTTGACATTTTTGCAGATTTATTAAAAAAGAAAAACTGAAATATCACATGGTCCTAAGTATTCAGACCCTTTGCTGTGACACTAATATATTTAACTCAGGTGCTGTCCATATCCTTGAGATGGTTCTACACCTTCAATTGAGTCCAGCTGTGCAAGCCCGGTGTTTGATATACTGATCCTGGCGACTTGATTAGGAAAGCCACACATCTGTCTATATAAGACCTTACAGTTCACAGTGCATGTCAGAGCAAATGAGATTTATGAGGTCAAAGGAACTGCCTGAAGATTTCAGAGACAGAATTGTGGCAAGGCACATATCTGGCCAAGGTTACAAAAAAATTTGCTGCACTTAAGGTTCCTAAGAGCACAGTGGCCTCCGTAATCTTTAAATGGAAGACGTTTGGGAGACCAGAACCCTTCCTAGAGCTGGCCGTGCAGCCAAACTGAGCTATCGGGGGAGAAGAGCCGTGATGAGAGAGGTAAAGAAGAACCCAAAGGCCACTGTGGCTGAGCTCCAGAGATGCAACCGGGAGATGGGAGAAAGTTGTAGAAATCACCATCACTGCAAGGGCCCTCCACCAGTCGGGTCTTTATGGCAGAGTGGCCCGACGGAATCCTCTCTTCAGTGCAAGACACATGAAAAACCGCATGGAGTTTGGTGAGATGGTGAGAAATAAAATTCTCTGGTCTGATGAAACCAAGATAAAACTTTTTGGCCTTAAATTCTAAGCGGTATGTGTGGAGAAAAAAAGGGCACTGCTCATCACCTGTCCAATACAGTCCCAACAGTGAAGCATGGTGGTGACAGCATCATGCTGTGGGTGTGTTTTTCAGCTGCAGGGACAGGACGAATGGTTGCAATCGAGGGAAAGATGAATGAGGAGGCCAAGTACAGGGATATCCTGGACGAAAACCTTCTCCAGAGTGCTCGGACCTCAGACTAGGTTGAAGGTTTACCTTCCAACAAGACAAATACCCTAAGCACACAGCTAAAATAACAAAAGAGTGGCTTCACAACAACTCTGTGACAACAACTTCTTGAATGGCCCAGCCAGAGCCCTAACTTAAACCCAATTGAGCATCTCTGGAGAGACATAAAATGGCTGTCCACCACGTTTACCATCCAACCTGACAGAAATGGAGAGGATCTGCAAGGAGCAATGGCAGAAGATCCCCAAATCCAGGTGTGAAAAACTTGTTTGCATCTTTCCCAAAAGACCTGGCTGTATTAATCAAAGGGTCTTTACTAAATAATGAGCAAAGGGTTGAATACTGTGGACCATGTGATATTTCAGTTTCTTTTTTAATAAATCTGCAAAAATGTCAACAATTCTGTGTTTTTCTGTCAATATGAGGTGCTGTGTGTACATTAATGAGGAAAAAAAAATAACTTAAATGATTTTAGCAAATGGCTGAAATATAACAAAGAGAGAAAAATTTAAGGGGGTCTGAATACTTTCCGTACCCACTGTAAATAGCAGCAGCATCGATGAGGGATTATCAATGCATGAACCAAAAAACATTGGTAGAAGTTGCTTCTTTGCATAAAGTTAAACTTTTCTCAACTTTGTAGACTCACTGGAGCTCCGTCTCCATCAGCCGAAACTCTAAATGAACATGAATTATATAAATTATGAATCATTTATGAATAATTTAAACAGTCTCTGTCATGGTGAAAGTGGCTTAATTAGGTAAAATTTTGATTTCTGTGAAATCGGCTAGTGCTACTGGAGTTGCTTATGCGGTTGGAAATTGTTATGTCTTGTCCCGTTCTACTTCATTAAGGACATTGTGCACTTTTAAATGATTTGACTGCAGTACTATTCTCATGATTGTCAGAGAATGCCATAGTAAAGGCATCACATTTGTGCACACAGTTTAATCAGCAACCCACACAAACATCTTATTCTACATAACTGTACTTGTGAGGTCTTCACTGTGCAAAAAAGGCCTCATTAATATAGTGAAACCTGTTGAACATAGACTAATGAGCTGGACCTTACTAGCTAAAAAGGCATATAAACTGATCAGTCAATGCATATAGCACTAACCTAAAGAAAAACAATGGAAGTACTGTATATGACATGAAACAAAACATGTGTCTACGAATTTGTTTATGTGTATATAGGGGATGTGTATATCTGTGGTGGTGCACAGATGCCATAGAGGTCTTTTGAAATGCACTTGCCTTTTGCTTACCAGACATGAGCAGCACTGACATCATACAGTCACTAGATCTATATCATCTGTGTGTGTGTGTGTGTGTGTGTGTGTGTGTACAAACATTACATACATCAGAAATCGCAACCATGCAAGTGTGACATTGTTTAATTATGTTTCTTCCTCTCTTTATAATACACTTGACAGAGTACAATAGAGGTCTAGTGTACGTCTTCATTTTGATTGTGTGCAAATTATTGTCATGTACATAAATTGCGTGACAGTGTGTCTTAAAACAATAGCTAGACACTTCACAGGAGCTGCACAGGAGGAAGAAACAGATGGGAAGAAGGTCAGAAGAGAGAAGAGAAGAGAAGAGAAGAGAAGAGAAGAGAAGAGAAGAGAAGAGAAGAGAAGAGAAGAGAAGAGAAGAGAAGAGAAGGTCTGTTTGTAGAGTAACTGAGAAAATGAGGGCCTGTCCCATGGCAGGCGTGACCCCACAGCTCTTCTCCACAGCCTGAGGGCAGACGAGACCCACAACTCATCTGAGCTGCTCTGATGTCTCTGTGGTCTGTTTAAACAAGAGTGCTGCGCTAATCTGCTCAGATTCTGCTTTAAGGCAAGATATGCACAGGACCCCACACACTCTCTTATTTCTCACTTAAAGTAAAATTAAAGATGAAAAGAAATTAAGTTTATTTAATTAACAAGATTAAATAAAAATAATTAAATAACAATAGTGCAAATGGAGTTAAAAAACATTATTAATAGACAAAATAAAGCAGAACAAAAACAACAAAAACAGTCTATAGTAAAAACAAACACACAAACAGAAGCACACAAAACAAAATAGGACAAAGAAGAAATCAAATAAAATCGTTTTAACAAGTGGTAATATACAAAAACAAAATAAAGCAAACAAAACAAACAGAATAACAATAAAAAAGTTAAACAAAAAAATAGAATTAAAAAAATAAAATAAAACAGAACAAAACAAAAAAAACATTACAATACAATTCAATATAAAAATAATAAAATAAAATGTCTAAAGTAAATTTGAAATCAAGAAATTAGAAATGAGGGTAAAAAGAATAAAGGGAATAAATACAAAGGTCTCATGAATCCGTTATTAAAGATATAAAATTTTTTCTTACTGGATAGTTCACATGCAGTTGCTGGTCCCCACTGACTTGCATGTAATTTTTTTCCATACTATGGAAGTCAATGGGGACCAGCAACTGAAGGTGAACTATCCCTTTAAGTTGGGTTTTAAGTTGAGTTTTTTTTTTTTTAATTTGTCTCTTTCACCTTGACTACTTTAGACTTTTGTTAGCACTTCTCGCTGTATGTTGTATTCCTCATTTTAATTTGCTTCTGCTAAATGAATAAATGTATCAAAATGTAAATGAAAAAGGGATAAAGTAAGGGTGAAAATCCAAGACAAAATGTGCCAATAACACACACACACACACACACACTTGGATTGAGCTTTACTAACTGTAGCTTCATAGATATTCACAATAATGTTGCATTGCAACATACATTTAAACCCAGCCAAAAACACACATCCTCCAGGTACAGAGGAAGCACAAAAAGAGGCATCCTTTAGATCGCCCAGTGAACTTCCTGTGGATGAGCCAGATGCTGTTCTCTCAGGATTACCAGAGTATAAACACAGAAAACCCTAAAAGGGTCAAATATCACTGTGGGATCTCGGTCACAATAGGGAATGCACTGTACATGAAATATAAGCAGACACACCCTGACTCACACACACACAGTCAAGGTGATACGACACGCAGCTGTTGTTTTTTTAAAGGCAGGCAGGAAGAAAGTGAATGAAAGCCTCTGCTTTGTATGCATTAGTGTACAGATACCAGCAGCCCCTATCACACATCCTGATAATCTACAAGACTGCACTGCAATAAAACTGAGTGCAGACATATACATCTGTGTGTGTGATGACAGGCAGACTGTTGTGACGGAGTTAAAACAGAGGTGATGAGTTTATGTACGGCTGTATGTCTGTGTGCTGACTGGCAGCATGGCAGTGTATGATTATTCACAGATGTGCACTGTAAAAAACTTCACATGTAAAAAAGTGTGTGCATGTTTTCTGATAAACAGTAACTCACCTGATTGATGTGCTTGAGTTTGTCGATGATCTGGCTGATGACGGGTTCAGGAGGCTTTTGTCTGGATTCTGAGCCGTGTGGATGGACTTTCTTTAGCCCTGGACCAGGAAACCTGCAAAATAAAAACACACATGTCCATTACTCATATTTAAACAAAATTACAGGTTTTAATGCACATCACTCTATCCATGAATTGAAAGTGATATATGGCGATTGGGGCTGGTTGTCACACTTTTATTACAGTAAACATTTCATGGGTGGTTTTATTTTTTAAAGGCAATTCCTATATTAAGTACACACATATATTAAGGTGTCATATTGTATGATTATATATCTAAATATATATTAATAATATATATATATATACTCTATAGTTTTATGACATTCACTTACCAACAGCTAAAGCAAAAAATACAAACAGTTTAAATTGTTGAATGGAAATTTTAGTTTGTGAGGAGGGGCATCATAAAAAATAGTCAGAATTAGGACAGTTGTGACTTTACCCGGGTTGTTAGAAAGCAAAACCACTGCTAGAGAAAACATACAACTGTGTAACTGGACTTTTTACTTGAAACCTGATAGTGACTGAGATGGAGCCCTTCCCCATGTGACATCTAACCCCGATCTCCTGGGAAAGAAATTTCATTCAAATGAATGGCTCCATCTTAACAACAGATCATTGCATTTTGTTCACTATTCAGCAGTTCCTGTTTTTTTTTTTTTTAGTCTTTGACCAAAGGTGCAGTGGAATGGCCACAAATACAGGAGCATTAAAATTGGCCTCTACTGCCACCTAGAGGCAAACATGCGACCATAGAAATTTCATTTGAGCAAAAATGAAACATATTATTAGCATTACCATTCAGCACATTCAATCATGCTGCACAAGGACATTCAAAGATTTCAAAAGGCGCTTTACGACTAAAAATGTGTATTTGTATTATTATTTGTAGATACCAAGGGTTTTATGAAGAAATTATCCCTTTTGTTTTCCATTATTTGAAATTACTCAAGGCTTAAAAAAAAAAAAAAAGAGCCAGAAATGAGTGGTATTTAAAAGTAAGTCTAAATCTGCATTCTTCTTTCTTTTTTTTTAAATTCCTGTTCTGTTGTACTCCTTATCGATACACAGATACACACACACATAACCCAACAGCACAACTGGGTCAGACATGTGCTGGCATCTGAATGTTTCTGAGCAACTGGAGCATATGTTGGGCATCATCAACTGCTAAAAATGTGTGTGTGTGTGTGTGTCTGCGCCCAAGTGCTCCCCAATCCCCCTGGGCCCCTTGGACTCATGTTCCAGTTAATTACTCCCTATTAAAAGCTAATTAGTGTTGATGCACGCGGGCACATTGGTGCGAGCACTGAGGCGACAAAGAGATGGTAAGTGACCGATCCGATACTGTCACCACACCAACTTCAACTTATTCAGTTAAGCCTGTGCTCATCAAGAACAAACACAGCAAAAAAAAATTTAGTTAATTTGTACTTTTGACTTGTTTTTCAGTAAAAAAGTATTAAATATATGTATATAAAATATATGTGTACATTATGTATGTATATATATGTGTATATTTTGGATATTTGTACATTTTGTGTGTAACTAAATAAAAAAAACTAAACTAATTCTTGAAACTAAATAAAATTTAAATAACTTCTGAAAACCATATCACAAAAAGTTTTTCTATTAGATCATTATATATGTTGTTTCAAGGACTTTTAGACCTTTTTGAAACAATTTTGAAAAACACAAATTTTTGCAGTACTGTGAGTTTTCAGATGAATGAGCCAAAGATATGACCTCATGCTCCATTGGTAGCAATGACATAATCCTGAACAATTCTATCCAATCATCTTTCATGGCGCCTTCACATGCAGTGCTTATTCATTAAGCCAAATTACATTTCCATACTTATTTATTCTCCTTATTACTCTCGATGGCAGCTCACCTCCCACTTTTAATTATCACATTAATAATACAGACATGAGCTCCATTAGAAGGAGGAGATCAGAAGACATGGGCAGCGTGAGTACGGTTTAGTCTGTTCTTGTGGCTCATTTGATCTGAAGCTGATTTAAAGATTTATATAAAGATGTTCATGCTGTAGGAAAGAACTGAAAGCTTGACATTAATATGTAAGTGTCACACAATATAGCTTCTATCTGATTCTAGTTGACATTTCTCATAACTAGAGATGCACTCTGCATGAATGATGCCATACAGATGATTATAAGTCATTTTTGTGGGAGACTTTAAATGCACAACAGAAATGCACTACAGTTCAAAAAGTTGGGTGCCAGTAAGATTTTAATGCTTTTAAAAGAGGTCTCTTATGCTCAGTAAGGCTGCATTTATTTGATCAAAATCTACAGTCAAAAACAGCAATACAGTGAAAGATTATTACAATTTAAAATAACTGTTTTCTATTTGAATATATTTTAAAATGTAATTTATTACTGTGACACAAAGCCAAATTTTCAGCAGCCATTACTCCAGTCGTCAGTGTCACATGATCATTCAGAAATCATTTGTGACCCTGGACCACAAAAACCAGTCATAAGGGTCAATTTTTCGAAATTGAGATTTATACATCATCTGAAAGCTGAATAAATAAGCTTTCCATTGATGTATGGTTTGTTAGGACAGGACAATATTTGGCCGAGATGCAACTATTTGAAAATCTGGAATCTGAGGGTGCAAAAAAATCGAAATATTGAGAAAATCGCCTTTAAAGTTGTCCAAATGAAGTTCTTAGCAATGCATATTACTAATCACAAATTAAGTTTTAATATATTTACAGTAGGAAATTTACAAAATATCTTCATGGAACATGATCTTTACTTAATATCCTAATGATTTTTG
Source organism: Sinocyclocheilus anophthalmus (assembly GCA_018155175.1). Taxonomy (NCBI): domain Eukaryota; kingdom Metazoa; phylum Chordata; class Actinopteri; order Cypriniformes; family Cyprinidae; genus Sinocyclocheilus; species Sinocyclocheilus anophthalmus. Next base: position 36,344 of record JADLZN010010650.1, on the reverse strand, counting down.
GCATAAAAGAAAAATCAATAATTTTGACCCATGCAATGTATTTTTGGCTATTGCTACAAATATACCCAAGCGACTTAAGACTGCTTTTGTGCTCCAGGGTCACATTTGAGTGATAGAATTGCATTAATGTTGAGCAAACTGTCATATTACATATGTAAAATTATTTAAAAGCAGACAGAATGCTATTGGCTTTTTCTGCATATTATAATGTGTAAAAATTGACTTCATTTTATCCGCCACTATATGACTTAGACATTATGATTCCTAAAAAAAGGAAAACAACCCACCACAGGCATTATGGTACAGCGGGAGCACAGGCTACCCAACTGTTACTACAGGAAATAACTACACACCCCGTGGATGTACAGTCTGGACCAGCTACTCATGCTGAACCTGCTCAGACTCACGGTCCTACTGCGCACCCCTCAGAGATCCAACATGCCCCACTGCCCAAACCTGCTGGAGACCGTAAGAATCAATCACGAGTATCTTCAGCATCATGAGCTGACTGAAGAGCAGCTGAAAGAGAGGGAGCTTATTGAGCGTGAGGAGAAGTATTCTGGGACTCAGAGGAAGGTTTACAAAACATACTAAATATCTGCCCATCTTGACCTAAAGTTAAAGACTTCTCAAAGCTATTAAACATTAAACAAGCCTGTCTGACACAACTTCCCTTCAAACGTAAAGATGAAGAGGTGAGGTAGATTAGGCAATAACAGCGATTCCTAACCACTTGGAGTATTAGGTCGCTTTAAACTTATAAAAATTACGACTTTTAATAATATTATTAGGATTGTCAAAACATTGTTTAGCAGTTAATTAACAGCTTCACACATTCTGCTACTTTTTACGGAAAGAACATGCATATGTTTAGTCAATTTGTGTGGATCACACTTAATGTGCAACATAAGTGCATGTGTAAAAACTGCTTTTCTATGACAAAAATAAATAAATGAAAATTTCTATGACACTGCTGTTTAATCACACTCACATACCTCAATATAACACTTTATCTTATTTTCATAGATAAAATGTCTCAGTCAGTCAAGCTAATATAAAACTAAATGCATTTCCAAATTCTGTATTTCTCAAATTACTCATATGGCAAGTCTGATTTTCACCCCAAGAATTGATAGACAGTGAATTATTGCATTCATGACATTTTAATAATATTACTTGTAATGTCAAATGATATCTAGTATAATATGAGGAGCATGATTCTGGTCGAAGAGGGGCTACTTGAGTCAGACTGAAGGGCCTGTGGGAGTACATAAGACGAAAACAGTTAAGTAACACTGACTAAAATCAAGAAGGCCGATATTCAGGATGTTAAATTGATTCCCTAGTGTAGAAGGCAGAAATTTGTGATAAAGTTTTGGTGACTTGATCCTTGACATTGAGGGCTCCACTGCACTACCTCCAGCACAGGAGAAAACCTAATTTCTAGCAAACACCAGAGATGCTAGGAATGAACTTTACTGTCAAATCATCTTTTGCAGTAATTGTTTTAAATCTGACCTGAAGTAACACTTCGACACAGTTTCGGCTGTTTGTATTACTTTTGCAAGAAAGAATGAGCAGTTTATTTGACTGTGGCATTTACTGAATTTTCTTTATGCTTTGACATTTTTGAGTTGACCATTTAATCTGTCAGGGCCACATTACCAGTGACATTCTTTGGCACAATCAAGATGGCTTCCTTCCCAACACAGAATGTGAAGGATCGCTTCGTCTTCAATACGCTGCATAAAATGAGTCTGAACGCATTCCAGAATTAATTATGATATTTCTATAGAAGCCAAGGAATGACATTGAGATTCGTCTGACATTTCTGGCATGGCATCGTTATTCTAGTTGTCTCTTCCCCTATCTCTCTCTTGGTTCCTAATTAACTCCTGAGGGCCTGAGAGGCCTCTGACACAGCTGTCTGTCCCCTAAGGCCAACTGTTCACCACTGTTGTGACCAGGCCATTTCACCCCCATTTACTCCTCAACTGCACATTCTGAAGAGCAAACAGCTGCAGCTAATAGTGCATAATGCTGTAATGTTGACACATGCACTCACAGACGCACACCTTCAACAATTACAAAATGGATACACTTAACAGACAAGGCAAGAATGGATATTAGGGGGATATGAATTAAAAACTCTAATTACCATCACTCCGATGCTCACCATACTCAGCTATGCCTGACAAATGAAAAACACTTACAAAACACACATATGAGATCCAAAAATAGTTAGATTTTTATTGCTAAATCTCAGCTGATTTAGTTTTAGCTCATTAAATATATGCTATGGTGTCTTGGAAGTGTGGCTGATATCCTTTTCCTTATCAAGTACCTTCATGCATAAAGCACTGCCTGTTTAGTAACTGACTGACTGGATTTTTTTTTTTTTTTCATTTAACAAGACATTAAGTGATGGACTGGAGTAAGTGAATTATTGTGATGTTTATATCAGCTGTTTGGACTCTCCTTTTGACGGCACTCATTCACTGCAGAGGATCCATTGGTGAGCAAGTGACGTAATGCTAAATTTCTCCAAATCTGTTCTGACAAAGAAACAGAAACTCATTTACATCTTGGATGGCCTGAAGACTTTTCTTTTATTATTATTTTCAATTTTAGTTTTTAATTAAATTTGGCCCATGGCATCAATTCTCAATTAAGCAAGTGCATTTAAGTTCTAATGCAAGATCACAAGATTTTAAACTGTTTTTGCAATAATTATTTAGCAGTTCCAAACAAAGTAGAACAACTGCATCTCAAAGGTGTTTTGTTTTTGATTGATTCAGTGTTTCTGAATGAATAGTCAATGATTCACTGACCACTTTTTAAAAACAGGGGTCACTTGCTTCATTCATGAATTAATCAGCTGGTTTGAATGAATCATTAAATGAATGATTCTATGATTCATTTATTGACACTTGGCACACTTGAGTACATTTTCAGCAAATTTAAATTTTTGGGTGATCTATGCCTTTAATAGTAAAAATTTTCTTGAAACAATCCTTAAAAAAAGACACAATTCTGCAAAAACATCGGAATAGTCAACTCATTTTGGCTCTTTAATATGATGCATTTCAGAGTGGAAAAAAAAGATATTCAAAGAGAAGCAGGAATCAATTTGATTGTAAATAGTGGCTGTTTCTTACTAGAATGGAGCCAGACTAAATGAGAGTTCGTTCAAACAACAGCTAAATAGCTATTTGGCTACTGGTTAACATTATCCAATAGACAAATAACAAAAAAGGAAAGTAGTTTCAGAGAAAGTTATTACTTTTGATTACAGATTAGGATTTCTTTGAAATAATGTGCATCGATGAATCACTCCCAATAAGACCAGGAACAAGCATTAAGACAGTAAATAGAATCCATTTTGATTTCATGCTGACTTTAATGATCACTTCAGTTTTGAGCTGATATTTACAAGTCATTAGGATGAGATACTGCAGCTCTTAAAGCTTTTCTGTTTGGGCCAGGGATGCACTGATTTATTGTCATTTGCCAACCTTAACTTGATTTGGACTGTGAGAGAGTGAGAGAGTTATGGGACAGAAGCATGTGCATTGAAATATGACCATTTTTAAATTGGGTTCCATAGGGCGCATGGAGAGCCAGGCACAGGCAGTCACAGAACGTACGTTGAAAAAGAGCAATTAGCCAGGCACAGGGAAGTCACCACACCACTCGACATCAGTTACCCCACAAAGACCACATCACAATTCACACCCTGTTGCCTGTCAGATGGAACTGGAGTCAGCCAAACTCATTAGATACACACACACAAAATCATCCGCTCAGCTACCAGCCTCTTAAGCTGCCTCCGTTTTATTCAGAAAGCTTTTTAGACTTCAAGATTTGTGACAAGCTCTGGAGCAATATGTCTCTTCAGGGCTATTTTGAGATTGTAGTAATATTAGAAAGCATTTACGAGGCTGATTCTATTGTAATATATGCTACTTTTACCCACTTAGCAAAAGCTGTCAGAATAAAAACACTAATAGAGAGAGTGTGTGGGTCATAGAGAGATAAAAGCCTCTTCCATTATGAAATAACGTATATTATACAACATTTCAAGGAGTTCTGGATGCTGATTGGTCAATATAGCATTCCAGCCATGGTAAAATAGACAAAATAATCCTTAGTGAGGCGAGACACCATATTTAATCTGACACAAATTAAAACAAGGCAGCAAAGGAATAGTTGTATTACAGACCATTCAATAGGTTGTACTGTTGGTCCCTTGATGCCAATCGGCTGATGAAACAATGAAAAAATGCTTCCAGTGGACAAAATGCTTTGTGAAAACATGGGCTGTGAAAATTAAACGTGACCTAGAACCTTAAGACAGAACCTTATACTTGCTCCCTTGTGCACTCATTTTTATTCGTATAAAATTAAACATGCTGTCTACTCTGGCAAGGGTCCATAGTAACCGCAATGATGTGAAACACTTGTTCTGCTGCACAGCACCAATAGAGAACAACTATTAATCTTAGTTTACATGTCAGAGACTATATCTGCAAGAAGAATGATGCCACTTAATGAATTTACTTAACGTTTTAATGAACATTTATGTCCTTGTTATACACTAAAAGACACTATATTGTAAATATAGAGAGTCTAAAATAGAAGAACACAGTATTAGTATGTAGTTACATGGTCATCAGATTGAAGTACTCACTTGTCTGTCATCTCCTGTCCGTTCCAGCAGAGGGAGCGGTTGAGTGCCGTCGGCTCTTTGCTGCACAAAGCTTCTCCGAGGCCACTGTAGAACTGACTGAAGCCCCTCAGACCCGAGATAAACTCCCTGCAGCAGTCAGAAAGGAAATTGAGAAAGTAAGAGAGCACAGAAAGAAGAAAGAGAGAGAGAGAGAAAGAAAAAGCCAAGTGGACTCAAAGAAAAACATTTTTTAATTAGATGGTACTCACAAAGAGGCAAGATTAAAAAGAATCCATGGCACAATGATATAGGGATTTATGGGAAAATTGAGGGGCATGGAGAATCAGAAATGGGATTGGGGTCAAACGCAGTGTGAAACATGATCTACTCCATTACATGTCGTTTCCTGTCAGGCTAAGTTGATTCGAGACGCTTTGACTGTTAATTGACATTATGCTGGAAAAGAAACAGCCCACTCTCATCTGTTCATCAGAGCAAGGGAGAGTGGAACTGCACAGGACAGAGGGGGCAGAAGGCAGCTCAATGTCACTCACACGGCAGGAGACAAAGTCTGTGTTAATGAGCATCTCTCTGTCACCATCAGTCTGAACACACACACACCGCAACTAACAGCACAAACACACACTGCATTTCTCAACTCATTTACATACCTCTACCCAGAAGGACCTAGTCAGACATTTGCCAGATTTTTTTATATACTTGTAATCTAATAATAACATACCATATTAAATACTATTCTATATTAATTAATGTATTTAAAAGGTGCATTCTATATCATTATATTACATAATGTACACTATACCGTTCAAAAGGTTGGGTCAGTAAAATATTATTTTAATTGTATTTATTATTTTAATTCATACTCTTATTCAGCAATGATGCATTAAATTGATTTTAAAGAGTGACAGTAAAACAGTAAAGATTATTTCAAATAAATGTAGTTATTTTGAACTTTCTATTCATCAAATAACTTTTTCTAGCAGCACAACTGTTTTCAACATTGATAATAATAAGAAATGGTTCTTGAGCATCAAATCAGCATATTAGAATGATTTCTGAAGAATCATGTGACACTGAAGACTGGAGTAATGATGCTGAAAATTCAGCTTTGCCATCTCAGAAATGAATTACTTTTTAAAATGTATTCAAACAGAAAAAAGTTATTTTCAATTGTAATAATATTTCACAATATTTTAGTTTTTACTCTATTTTAATGCAGCCTTAGTGAGGATAAGATACTTTTTTCAAAGACACTGATCTCAAAACACTTTTAGATTTAGAAATGTGTATATATCACATACATACATATTAATAAATATTATGCATTATACATAAATCAAATCATAATTTGAACTCAAACATATCTTACACTCAAGTAAAGGTTTGAAATTGAAAGTAGAAGAAAAGTACAGAAATAGAAAAAAGGTGCATGTTGCCCTTGCACACAGCATCTCTCAAATACTCAAAAGCACAGAATCAACTGTTTGATTTGGTTGTAAGACGCCTAAAAAAGGTCAGTGAGGATCTATACAGAGAAAAACATGAAGGAAGAGAGAGAGAGAGTGTGAGTGCTGAAGTGGAGAGTCTATTACAGCATCTCAATGCAATCCACACAAACAGCATCAGAAGATGTGAGCTGTATGAAGAGCTGCATGAGAACGGCATTATGGTTGACTGCAATTCCTATTTCTCAAATGTATAATGCACACATTAGATTTTCACTGAATTTCACTTACTGTCAATTCTATAGCAGCAATGCTTTGCAGTCCTCTTGGAGTGTTTCAGGGGGGGTGGGGGGGGGGGGGGTTTGTGTCTGGCCCGTTCAGCCTCTCAAGAGATTCAAATAAAACAGGAATGTGTGTATTTTCAGCTGCTGATTGCCATTTTTAAGAGCTGAGGGTAAAGAGCAGTCAAGTCATCCTCATGCTTCATTATGACTGAATAACAAGGTCAGCCATTAGAATCAGTGAGGCAGTTGAGCTCCAAAAGCACCACAAGTATCATAAAAGTGTCCATTTATTTCAAATCAACTTTGTGTAAATAAGAGACTGAAATTTAAGTCATTGTGTTCAGCATGTCAAATATGGTATTGCACAAGGTCTGAAATCTGAATATTTGGAAGTGCAAACAGGCACGTGCACCGATAGACCCAAGCAGTGCCTGCATTTAAGTTCTGGTTACACAAGATCTCAAGATTTTTAACCGTTTTTGAAAAAACTATTTTGCCAACAAAAATAGTCCCAAACAAAGCAAAACAACTGCATCTCACAGTAACACTGAGTGGAATTTCATTTTTTTTTATGATTCAGTGCTTTTGAATGAATCAGGTAAGTCAGTTATTCAATGACCAATTCTTAAATACAGGTGTTACTGAATCATTCTGGTTTGAATGAATCATTCTATGATTTCACATTACTGTGACTTGCCACCACCTGGTGATTAGTTTCTCGTTTTATTGTTTTGTTATATATATATTATATATATATATATAATATATACACACATGCACGTACATTATATAATGAATACAGATGAATCGTTCACAATAAGATGCAATTAGAAAATAGATATGAATTTCCATTTCATGTTGACTTTACGTAATTCCTGAACTTGAACTGTTACTATATGAAAAACAGTTTTCATGTTACTGTCTGCTTTTTTTTTTTTTTTTTTTTATCTTAATGTAAAACTTTGTTTGAAAACTGAAGCATGTCATTACCTGCGCCGTCCAAATAGGGTCTCATCGGGGTCAAAGTTCACCGTAGGACGACTGTGGGCCCCTGGCGAGGCAGCCGCGTGTTCTGCTGACATCGGCGCAGCACGAGATACCCGCGGGGGTGCGTGTGCACATATCCCGCTCACCTGTGAACAGGAGAAGATTGGAAGGCTAAATGTGATCACTCTTGGACACAGTCCTGGAAGACGTCCAGCTGAGAAAGCAATTAATGAGACAAACTGTCCCTGCAAAACTTCCTCCCCATTCAGCTAATTGTCTGGCTGATAGTGCTGCATTTGCCTCCTGTTTGTTTTGGTTTGATGACAATACGATTTACATAACAAAACGAGGCATTGTTGGGTCTGTCAGACATTCTGGCTGCGCCTTTCAATAATCATAACGCTTTGCAGACGTAGTGAAAGTAAACAAGCCCTCTCATTCCCTTTCTCATGAGTGCTAAACGCTATTGTTTTTATACGGGACAACATAATAATAGTAATACCCCGCTCCCACACTGGCTGTGTGAGATAATGGAGTCTTGCCATTCCTTCAGGTGCAATAAAAATGCAAATGCCTCTTAATGTGTAGCTTGTGGTTTAATGATTTGCCACTGGTTTAATTTCCCATGGGGGCTGGTCCAGGGCGTAATTTTGCCATGTAATGCTTGTGGCATATTGTGCATGCTTGTTCATGAATGAATATGTGTGTGTCTGGGTAAACAGGCTCTGGAATTCTGATGGGATTCGAGACAGGAGATCAATAGTACAAGGACACCTTCATGCGGGCTGCAAGATCGGTTGATGTGGATAAACATAACAAGAAGATAAACTTTTTAACATGTTTTGAAACATCCTTGGGTGTGGTGATCGGATTCATCCTACAGTCATTCATATAATTTGCACACACACCAACAACCTGCTGTTGAGCTAAATGACATGATTATCAGAGTAGATCAATAGAAGCTCTTTCTAGCAAACAGCCCAGAGGAAAGTAAATAGATACTGTTGATGTGCATGAATGTGTGTGTGTTTGTTTGTTTGTTTGTGTGTGGGTGTGTGTGTGTGTGTGTGTGTGTGGTGTGTGTTTGTGTGTGTGTGTGTGTGTGTGTGTGTGTGTGTGAAAGAGATTAAGAGAAAGAGCAAAACACAGAACAAGACAAAGACAAAGGAGGTATGGTGGAAGATCGGATCAGAGCACCTTGACACATGCAATTCCTGACGCAACATATTTCCAGCACTGCCGCACTTTTCTACTAAAACCATTGCTTTTCATCCTTTTTTCTGTGTTCCTCAGTCATATGATATCTCAACTCTCAAACCCAAGCTACTCAAAAGGTACTATTTACACACTACTTTCTACAAAAATAGCAAAGCTACTTTGAAAGCTACTTAATATTAACAAAAAAATAATAATAATATATATTTTTATTTAAAAACTTCTTATATAAAACTATCTGAACGTATTATGAATGAATGAACATATTAACTTTTAATGTCATGGATTCTCTGGCAGCATTTGCATAATTCAACTACACTCACATAATTTGATGATTACTTTTTATATATATTTTTTTTCCACAAGCGCAAAAAGTTACACTATAATCCATCGCAGATCATGTAGGAATTCAGCGTTTTTTTACACAATGATTAAATGGAAGTCAAGCTCGCTTTAAAGTACAGTCACGTGCGTCTTGCTGACTGAACAGTGGCTACGTTTACATGCAACAATTTTTTGGTGAGCCGCCCCATATTTTCAAAACCGATTGATGAACCGATTGTTGAATCTGAATGTAGTGTTTACATGAATGCTAAAGAAAGTGATCTGGTTGATGTGTGCGTTTATGTCACAAGCTTCAAATCAGAATAGATTTTTTTTTACATGTGCACATTGCACAAATATAGAGTTTCTCACTGTTTTGCACATAATAACCACTCTCCTACAGGGTTTCTTTATTTGTTTTTAACAGCAGAATTAATATTTATCTATTTATGGATAAATATACATATAAACCACTCTGCCATGCTGCTCTTATTTATCACGCAGTAAAAATGCCCCTCCCTGCGCCCAAAACAGGTTGCCTGTGGATGAGAATCCAAAACAAGGACTGGTGGGAAGTTGTCCTGCTCCACTTCACAGTTGCCAAGTGAAAGGAGAGTTTTATAACGACAGGACACGCATTTATACAACATTTTATTCAAAAGGAAGAACCGCTCGTTCTGCGTCATACGTCATTACGCTATTTCTGCGTCATTGCACATGCGCAGTCTTTTCAGTTTTGGGGTTCAATCCAATCAAGTGTTTATGTGCACTTTCAATCGTATTAGAAAAGGAATAAACTACCCCTTCAATCGGATCGAGCTCAATCGGATCGATTAAGGTGTTTACATGAAGGTTTTTCAGTCCGATTGAGCCATCAATCTGATTACAAATGGATCATTTGGTTGCATGTAAATGTAGCCACTGTTTTTTACCAAATCGTTTAAATGAATGATTAATTGACTCACTCATGTAGAGTCACTTGCTGCCACCTGCTGGAGTAATTATGAAAATTAAAGATTTTTTTGAAACAGGCAAGCAGAGTTATAAAAAAAAATTTAAAGTCAGAGTGCTGATATAAGCTATAACAAGCACATCAATCATAATGCACAATGTTCCTTCCTTAAGTCCCTCTAAAATCTATTTTGGGATGCGGCTCATATTAATATAGTGCTTTCACTAGTTAGCGGTAGTTGTCACCTCACCTGAATATGCTTGTAAATTTGTATTGGATGTCTGTGACTTGGAAAGTAACTTTATTTTCAGACTGCAAAGTAAACATTTACAGTGGGGGAAATATTCATTTGATCCCCTGCTGATTTTGTGAGTTTGCCCACTTACAAAGAAATGAAGGGTCTGTAATTTTTACGGTAGGTTTATTTTAACGTATAGAGACAGAATACCAACCAAAAAAAATCCAGAAAAAAACACATTATATAAAGGTTAGAAATTGATTTGCATTTTAGTGAGTGAAATAAGTATTTGATCCCCAAGCAAAACATGACTTAGTACTTGGCACCAGGCACAGATGGAAGAGGTTTTTTGTAGTTGATCACCAGGTTTGCACACATCTCAGGAGGGATTTTGATCCACTCCTCTTTACAGATTCTCTCTAAATCCTTAAGGTTTCTTGGCTGTTGTTTGTCAACTCAAAGTTTCAGCTCCCTCCACCGATTTTCTATTGGATTTAGTTCTGGAGACTGGCTAGGCCCCACTCCATGCCTTAATATGTTTCTTCTTGAGCCACTCCTTTATTGCCTTGGCGGTACGTTTTGGGTCACTGTAATCCTTGAAGACTTATCCATGACCCATCTTCAGTGTTCTGGATGAGGGAAGGAGGTTCTCGTCCAAGATTTTACAGTACATGGCCCCGTCCCTTTCCCCCCTTAATGCGGTGAAGTCGTCCTGTACCCTTAGCAGAAAAACAGCCCCAAAGCATAATGTTTCCACCTCCGTGCTTTTGTCAACCTTAAACAGCCTGTACATGTGCCTTCTTGCGGCAGGGGACCTTGCAGGCGCTAGCAGTATTTCATCCATTGCAGCGTAGTTTTAACCAATGTTTTGCTTGGTGTACTGGTGGTCCCGCCGGCCTTAAGATCATTAACTCTCCCCCATGTAGTTCGGGGCTGATCCCTCACCTTTCTCATGATTATCCTTACCCCTTGCACGGAGCTCCAGCTCGTTTTGTATTTCTCCCATTTCCAAATAATCGCACGAACAGTTGGTCTCCTTCCACCAAGCTTCTGCTGATGGTCCCCCCCCCCTTGTTAGCCCATTCCAGCCTGTGTGGCGGGGGGATATCTACAGTCTTGTCTCTGACATTCTTTGACAGCTCTTTGGTCTTGCCCATGATGGTGGGAGAGGTTGGAATGGAACATACAGATTGTGTAGACAGGTGTCTTATACACCTAACGAGCTGACATTAGGAGTAACTTAAAGTGGCAGGACTAATCTGTGTTTCACATGGGCACATAACCAATCTGTGGGAGCCAGAATTCTTGCTGGTTGGTAGTGGATTAAATACTTATTTCACTCACTGAAATGCAAATCAATTTCTAACGTTTATATAATGTGTTTTTTTCTGGATTTTTGGTTAATATTCTGTCTCTATCCATTAAAATAAACCTACCATAAAAATGACAGACCCTTCATTTCTTTGTAAGTGGGCAAACTACAAAATTATTTACAAATTTTGTGAAAAATGTATTTTGTATGTACGTATGTCGTAATGTTTCACCATACTTGATCTTTGCTGCTGAAAAACTTAACAGTTTAAAAAAACAGCAACGGTACGGCACCATCTATGTAGCTAAGCTAATTTAGTTTAACAGCATCGCTCCTTTTTAGCAATGGTACTGCTTAAACCTGGACACATCAAACGCTGTTCTCCACTCATGCTAAAACACTCATCCCGATGGATTCTACACAAACTATCAATTGCAAACCTGCATGTACACTACCAATCTAAACCCAGACACCCACACATTCTTTCCTAATGCTCTCTGTGCTGTGTGCTCATGGGAAATCATTAGTGGCCGGTCTGAAGCATGGCTCTTACCAGCTGTAATTTACTCTGTGTTGCGGGTTTGTCCCCCTACAGCCTTGATTAATGTGATTGGTGTGTGTTTGTCTCTGTGTTAGTGTGTGTGTGTGTGTGTTTATCCAGGGCCCTTGGGGAGCTGTGGCACAGGAGTATAGAGCGGGTTTGTGTATGTGAGACAGTGTGATTGTTTCTCTCATTAGAGGGGTATTAATATCAGGCAGGCGACAGAGGATGTGCTGGCTAACAGTAACACTGAGATAAGCGGCGTCTCACAGAGAGGCTCTTTAAATATCCAGTGCCTTTTATCTGTACCTCACACACCCCTGAGAGGAGCATTAGGACCAGACAAACACACACACACACACACACACACACACACACACACACACTTAATAATAAAAAACAAAAACACTCTCACATACACTTCATGACATCAATGTGCAATGTTTAATACAGACATACATCCTCAGCTGAAACAATGGCTTATCAGCACAGCTGAAAATACAAAACAAATCATATGTAAAGGTTAAATGATAAACGGGCCCCAAGTAGAAGACAATGCTGGGATTTCTGCTGGGATTCTAAAGCAATAAGCCATTCAAGACCACATGATGCAGTGACTTTACATTCGTTAAGGTGTTTGGTTCTCAGCCAGGAGGCCGGGGCCCACTAAATAGTTTTTACTGAAGAACAATGGGGCCCTTTGTGTTGGACAATGGGGCCCTTTGAGTCAAAAAGGTTAAGAGGGGTGCCGAAAAACTCACATATGTTAAAACAACTGTAATGTATCACCAATGTTTAATACTAATAATAATCATAGCCAGATTTTTACATTTTATGAAGAAAATGGAAGTGGAGTAAAAGTTACTAGCACTAATTTGCTGATTAAAAGGCTGCCAAATTCAACTGATGTGCAGCAACAGGTGTGTGTGTGTGTGTGTGCAGGGCCATTTCTAGGCATAGGCGAGCTAGGCGGTCGCCTAGGGCGCCACCAGCTGAAGGGGCGCCAATGAGCGCACGTACTGGCACTTTTAGCAGGGTTGTGATAAAGAGTGGCACGGTCACCCTGAAATATGACTGCCGCCCCCACTGGATCCCCCAACATTATTGGGCTAGAGTACTGTCAATCTGACTATGCCTGTATGCCACTAGATAAGATTGCTGTCAATTGCTGCCGGATTGTTGCATACTAAGTTTGCATTTGGAGCGCTCAACAATGCCATTAGATCAGTGTGGGCTCTGTCAGTGCTTTGGCAAGTTAACACTTTTTTTTTGCCATGCAATAAATCTAAGTTAAAAGGCCAATTTAAAATATTGGTAAAGTAAAAAGTGCACAAAATCAGTAATTTGTTTAGGCAGTATTTGTGGCACTTTTGTGGCACACTTGTCCAGATATTTGTGGCAGCTTTGTCCAAAATGTGTGCGTTTTTGCAGGCCACTGCTTGTTTAAGGAATCAGCGTGTCATGTAACTTCCCATATAACTTTACATCAATTAAAAATATTTGTATATAAAATTCCCTAATTCACCGAGAGATAGACATCCTTTATATATTAGACGCTTTGGAGAGTTAAAATGCATCCTTAACGGAGTGTCGAAATGTTGAAGTCAATTCAGCAGTAGGGGTTCAATCTTCAAATGGCTGGCAGGAGCCGCCATTGACAGGTCATGTGTCCTGCCAGTGGCTGGTGGCAGCTGCCAGTCTGATTCTGGCAGGTCACGCGACCTGCCAGTGGCTGGGCCTTATGTGGCTGGGAGGCTCAGCCGCTGTAGTCTAGATTATACCCGCTTTCCCCTATCCTCTATAATGCTATTTTAAATTGTTATGATAGATTCTTATGACTGTTCTTTGTAGGATTGACGTTTTATGTTTTTTCCCATTAAAGCATGTCAATGAACGTGATCACCCTGTTGCTTACTGACGCTCTTCTGGGACCATCAAAACAGCCAGCCTCTGCTGCTTGAGCTGCGAGTATGACTCGTTCCCTATCACTGTCGCTGCCTAAAATACATTATTTTATATTATAATATATTCTTAGATCTATTCTTTTGTATATATTGACGTTTTAGGTGGGTTGTATCCCATTAAACAGTCAAATGAAGTGATACGACTGTTGCTTTACAGTACTCTCAAATCCCGCAGCCACGGTAAACTTGCGAGTATAACGGCGTTCCTATTCCCTCTTGCCTTCAAGGAAATAATTTTTTTAATTATTATGACTATCTTCTAAGACTTGCTATTCTTTTGTATGATTGACGTTTAGTTTTTTCCCCCCCAATAAAAGCAGTCAAATGAATGTGATCACGACTGGTTGCTTACTGACACTTCGCTGAATGCTCAAAATGCCTATTAAAATGTGAATTATCCCAATAACATTAATCTTTCTCATAAAGTAATTTCAGCGACAACAGGACAAGCTGCAATGCTTTTTAATAATTCTATAAAAGAAAGCCAACTTAAACTCCATTAGGGGTTCAATCCTTAACTGATTGGCAGCACCAGTGACCATTGGCAGCTGGCAGTCTGATTCTGGCACGTCACGTGACCTGCCAGTGGTTGGCTGCCTGGCGGCTGGAAGTCCACTGTCAGGAACCATTGATTTATGGCAGATTTATGTTTTGCTCTCCTTCCACTCTATACGGGAATAATAATATACATTTTTATTGTACATCTGTTCATATGACTTTATTCTTTTACATGTTCGATGTTTTATGGAGTGATATGGAACCCGTTCAATTCGGAGCTGAAAGTGACTGGCTGCACTGAAGCGGCAGTAATCCACCAGTCGGGATCACGGACATTTGAACACTTTATTTGTGATAAACCTCCCTAAAATGTCCACAGTTTAAAAGACTAGACTTATAAGAATATATTAATAATCATAAAATAATATATTTAATTGCAGAGACAGTGGTAGGGAACACGTTAAACTCGGAGCGCTCTTGCGGCTGGTCGATTGAGCAGCCAGTACAAGTGGCAATAACCTGCCAGTCTGGATCACAGTCATTTGAACACTTTATTTGGGATAAACCTCCCTAAAATGCCAAACATGTTAAAGAATAGACTAATAAGAATACATTCATAAGCATACAATATTATATTTCCTTGCAGAGAGAGTGGTAGAGAACATGTTATACTGGCAGCTTCATATAGCGGCTAGCTAGATTAAATGTCAGTAACCCACCAGTCGGGATAACAGTTATTTGACCACTTTAATCGGGATAAACCTCCCTAAAACGTATATCATATAAAATTATAGATTCATATGAATATAGCCTATACAGAATAATAAAATAATTTATTTTCTTGCAACGGGAGTGGTAGAGAACGCGTTAATCTTTAAATTTAACAGGTACTGGCTGGATGAGTGGCCAGCGAAGCGTCAGTAACCCACCAGTCGGGATCACGGCAATTTGACGGCTTTAATCGAGATGAATCTTCCTTAAACATCAATCATATAAAATAATAGATTCACACGAATGCATTAATAATAATAAAACAATTAATTAAATTGTAGTGAGAGTCAGATGGAACGCGTTAAACTTGCAGCTCAATAGCAGCTGGCTAGACTGAAGAGTAGGCAACAGTCGGGATCACAATCATTTGACCACTTAAATCAGGATAAAACCCCCTAAACCGTATATGATCTTAAAGAATAGATTCATGAGAATATATTTATAATAGTAATAATAGTAATGCATTTCCTTGCAGCTAGAGTGGTAGAGAATGCATCAAAATTAGAGCTCAATTGCCACTGGCTGGACTGAGCGGCCAGAGAAGCGTCAGACCCACCAGTCGGGATTACGGCCATTTGTCTCCTTTATTCAGGATAAACCTCCCTTATACGCCTATGATATAAAAGAGTACATTCATAAGAATACATTAATAATAATAAAACAATTAATTTCATTGCAGTAAGAGTCGTAGGTCCATCTGTCACTACCTCCGACCATGAACTTCCAATGTCATTGACTCTCGCACTACACACTGTCGCATATCACTCTGGACTACATATCCCATCATTCATTACACTAATTGCACACAGCACTGATTGCACACAGCTGTTTACACTGATTACACCCAGCTGTTTCATATTACTCCCTCACTATTTAGCACTCACTCTGTTTCCTTCCCTCTGCCGAGTATTGTCTAGCGATTATCACTCTCCTAGCTATAGCTATTCTACAGAGCCCTAAGTCGTTCCTTAGCCTTAGCCTTAGCCTTAGCCATTTTGCCTTAGCCTTGTTGTTTCCTTCTTTTTTCGATCTTAGCCTTAGCCTTAGCCTTAGCTTAGTTTTGCCTTGCCTTGTCTGTCTCCTTCGGTTTTGTTCTTCGCCTGTTTTCCTGGATTTCTCCTTTTAGCCTTGCCCCTGTGACTCTGTCTTCCTATCGTCGACCCACGCTAGCCCTATGATTATTCTTGTGTCTTCCCGCCATATACCTGTTTGCCACTGTTTAACCCTGCCTGTCTTCTGACGCATGGTCTCGGTCTGTTCTGTCCCGGCCAAGGAGGCCGCCTATGAACTCTCTGTCTGTTCTGTTCCGGCCAAGGAGGCCGTCTATGAACTCTCTGCCTGTCCTGTTCCGGCCAAGGAGGCCGCCTATGAACTCTCTGTCTGTTCTGTCCCAGCCAAGGAGGCCACCTATGAACTCTCCATCTGTCTTGTTCCGGCCAAGGAGGCCACCTATGAACTCTCTGTCTGTCTTGTTACGGCTATGGAGGCCGTCTGGGAATCCTCATCTTGTCCTGTCACGGTTATGGAGGCCGTTTGTGAATTTTTGTCTTGTCCCGACCCAGCCAGGGAGGCTGCCCCTGAACGCTCAGTCTTGTCTATCAACCCCAATGTTCTGTCTGTGTTGTCTGTCTCTGCTCTCTCATTGTTACAGTCTCCGCCATGGTCTCCTGTTCGGTGTGGTTCACCGGGGGGGGGGTTTTGTTCCCTCTGCTCCGCCGTGGTGGTCCTCTGCCGTGGTGGTCCTCTGCTCCGCCGTGGTGGTCCTCTGTTCCGCCGTGGTGGTCCTCTGCTCTGCCGTGGTGGTCCTCTGCTCTGCCGTGGTGGTCTACTGTCTGGCTCTGGTGGCCCTCTGCTCTGCCGTGGTGGTCCTCTGCTCACTCTGATCCCTTCCCTCTGCTGAGTATTGTCTAGCGATTATCACTCTCCTAGCGCTAGCTACTCTACAGAGCCCTAAGGTCCGTTTTCCTAGCCTTAGCCTTAGCCAGTTTTTGCCTTGTCTTGTTTGTCCTTCGGTTTTTGATCTTAGCCTTAGCCTTGTTTTGCCTTGCCTTGTCTGTCTCCTTCGGTGTTGATCTTCGCCTGTTTTCCTGGACTTCTCCCTTTAGCCTTGCCCCTGTGACTCTGTCTGCCTATCGTCGACCCACGCTAGCCCTAGGATTATTCTTGTGCCTTGCCCGCCATAGTCCTGGTTGCCACTGTTTACCCTGCCTGTCTTATGACCATGTCTCTGTCTTCTCCAAATAAAGCTTTGCATATGGATCCGCACGTCTCACGTCTCGTCAGCCCCGTAACAAAAACAAGCTGGTCAACTGGCAGCTGGCTGGATGGAAGCTGCAGTAACCCACCAGTCGGGATCACGGCCATTTGTCTCCTTTATTCAGGATAAACCTCCCTTATACGCCTATGATACAAAAGAGTACATTCATAAGAATACATTAAAAATAATAAAACAATTAATTTAATTGCAGTAAGAGTCGTTAAACTGGCAGCTGGCTGGACGGAAGCTGCAGTAACCCACCAGTCGGGATCATGGCCATTTGTCTCCTTTATTCAGGATAAACCTCCCTTATACACCTATGATATAAAAGAGTATATTCATAAGAATACATTAATAATAATAAAACAATTAATTTCATTGCAGTAAGAGTCGTAGGGAACGCGTTAAACTGGCAGCATGGGTGGACGGAAGCTGCAGTAACCCACCAGTCGGGATCATGGCAATTTGACGGCTTTAATCGGGATGAATCTTCCTTAAACGTCAATC
Source organism: Sinocyclocheilus anophthalmus (assembly GCA_018155175.1). Taxonomy (NCBI): domain Eukaryota; kingdom Metazoa; phylum Chordata; class Actinopteri; order Cypriniformes; family Cyprinidae; genus Sinocyclocheilus; species Sinocyclocheilus anophthalmus. Next base: position 18,359 of record JADLZN010010650.1, on the reverse strand, counting down.
ATATAAAATAATAGATTCACATGAATGCATTAATAATAATAAAACAATTAATTTCATTGCAGTAAGAGTCGTAGGGAACGCGTTAAACTGGCAGCTGGCTGGACGGAAGCTGCAGTAACCCACCAGTCGGGATCACGGCCATTTGTCTCCTTTATTCAGGATAAACCTCCCTTATACGCCTATGATATAAAAGAGTACATTCATAAGAATGCATTAATAATAATAAAACAATTAATTTCATTGCAGTAAGAGTCGTAGGGAACGCGTTAAACTGGCAGCATGGGTGGACGGAAGCTGCAGTAACCCACCAGTCGGGATCACGGCCATTAGACTACTTATTAAACCTCCTTAAACCTATATTATATTTAAAATACATTCAAAAGAACATATTCACAATAACAAAATTATGCATTTCCTTGCAACAGGAGTGGTGGGGAACGCATAGGCATACTCATAGCTTAAAAAGGCTGACTGGATGAAACTGTTATAGGAGGACATGAACGCAAATAATATATTAATTGATTCAAAGTTGTTTACAAAAACAATGTAGAAGTAACAAAAATAAAATCAGAATGATTTCCTTGGAATGAGAGGTGGCAGCGGCTGGCTGGTTGAGCGTCCAACGAAGCGTCAGTAAGCAACCAGCCGTGATCACGTTCATTTGACTGAATGAAAACGTCAATCATCCAAAAAAACAGAGTCATAAAAATATATTCATAATAAAATAGTGTATTTCCTTCCAGTGAGAGTGATAGGGTAGGCGTTCTACTCGCAGATCTTACTCATGTGATCTGCCAGAATCAGACTGACAGCTGCCACCAGCCACTGGTCACATGACCTCTGAGTGGCGGCTCCTGCCAGCCAGTTGAAGATTGAACCCCTACAGTCAATTCATTCACTTCCAACAGCGCTTAATGGGAGCAGCGTCATAGAGGGCAGAGCGTCACGTTATTTAAAGGGGACGTTAACGCATTAACGAGTAGCAAATGAATAAGTAGCTGCATTGGTTACTTTTATGCCACTGATAAAGTTTTTATATGTAGTTTGGGGTAACAAAGGGGTTTTATAGGTTTGACTGAAATAATAATGCAATAACTGACACTTTAAATCAATGTTTCAAGAAACAACAACAAAAAAATTTAACAAAAAACAGATAAAGACAAAAAAGTAGCCATTGATAATATCTAAACAATATGTAATAGTATAGTATATAGTATCCAAATTAAAATGTAATAAAATAAATTTTACATAGGGCTATACAGGCATCTAGTGGCAACACAATGATATTACAGATACTAAATTGTGCAAAATGTTTATCTTAACAGTCAATTTACAAATAATGCATTCAGATTTGTGGAACTCAATACACTGAATCTCCACAAATTAGTGTCGTTACTATGACAACCAATTTGAATATGACAAGCAACTGGTGTCTGCAAAGAATTATATATATATTTATTAGATTAGGGGCAACAGGGATTTCGCCTAGGGCGTCAAATTGGCTAGAAACGGCCCTGTGTGTGTGGGCTATTTTACAATGGTTTTGAATACAGCTCATCTCATCAGATGTCAGGAGTAAGATCCATAAGCAGAGATTTAGCTAGGTATAAAAGATTTAGCTTTGGGTGTCTATAAAACAGAAATAGTTTTGACAGAGCATTTGACGCACAGTAGTGTGTAAGATGCATTTAGAGGGCGTAGGAAGAGCCATGCCAGAGTGAAATCAAGAAATAATACAGCGATTTCCTGGACCTGTCTTTTACATTTGAAAGTGGTCTAAAGAATATGCATTAAGTGCCAGAGGTCATGAGTTTGAATCACCCTCAAGTTGTTCCAAACCTATATGGGTTTCTTTATTCTGCTGAACATAAAAGTAGATATATGGATGAATGTGGGTAACCAAACAGTTGCTTATACCCACTGACTTCCATTGTATGGAAAAAAAATACTATGGAAGTCAAAGGGAACCACAAACTGTTTAGTTACTATAACATTTTGTGTGTGTGATTGTGTATAGCAGAAGAAAGAAATTCTTACAGGTTTGGAACAACATTTTTGGGTGAACTATCCCTTTAATGCCACAAACTATTTGTCTTATGAATCTAAAGTGAAAGTGAATGGACGTGGGGACAAGATGGTGACCCATACTCGTAATTTAACCCATCCAAGTGCACACACACACACACACACACACACACCGTGAACACACACCCGGAGCAGTGGGCAGCCATGTGCTGCGGCGCCTGGGGAGTAATTGGGGGTTCGGTGCCTTGCTCAAAGGCCTCACCCTCCGTCGTGTTAGGAGGAATATAGTGCTTTTTTTTTTTTTTTTTAAATAATAATTTTATTCAGCAAGGAAGCATTAAAATGATCAAAAGTGACAGTAAAGACATTTATAATGCTACAAAAGATGTATTTCAAATAAATGCTGTTATTATAAAATTACTCTTCATCAAAGAATTCTAGAAAAAGGTATCTCACGGTTCCACAAAAATATTAAGCAGCACAAACTGTTTTCAACATTGATAACAATAAATGTTTCGCGAGCAGCAAATTATTTATTTATTTTCTTTATTTATTTATTTATTACAGGGACAATGCATATTAATAAACATTTCTGTCAATATGCCAGAATTAGCCAGAAGGCTATTTTTCACCTGCAGTCCCTATACAGATGGTAATAGTCACCCTAAAAGAAAGTAAAATTACATATTTACATAACAATAAAACAATTACAATACATTTAGTAAAAAGTACTATTAAGCTATGATGTACAAAGAAACACAACAGACCACATCAGCGTATTAGAATGATTTTTGAAGGATCCTGTGACACTGAAGACTGGAGTAAATGGCTGCTGTATTCAGCTTTGAAATCAGAGGAATAAATTACATTTTAAAAAATATATTAAAATAGAAAACATTTATTTTAAATTGTAATAAATTCACAATATTACTGTTTTTTTTTACTGTATTTTCAATCAAAACTGCAGGGTTAGTAAGTCATGATATTTGTCTAAGAAATCTTTCCAGCCTCAAACTTTTGAACAATAGTGTATGTTTTTGATAAGTGTAGATGTCTAGTTGGGAGCTGTCACAGTCGCTCACTCATGACTAGAGATGTACACAGATTTTCCCCCAGGTGTTCAGTCTGAGAGTTTGGAGATGCTATGAGTCGGTGTGAAACAGCACACGTCCTCGGAGTCAGGTGAGATGTAACTACAGCCGAAGTCTGCCTGCACCTCCTCATTTACAGCTGCGAGGTCAGGGGAGGAGGAGCTGCACTCCCTCGGGCACACATCGGCTTCCAGACATTTCTGCTCACTCCATCACTTTCATGCTGCCTTAAAGTATGCTTTTCAATCTTGTTCTTTCTTCCTCTCTCTCTCTCTTTTGTCACCATTGCTCCCTCAGTAACTGGTAAAAATAGTGCTTCATAAATCATGCATTCTTTTCCAGAGCAAAGAGAGAGGGGGCACACTTTAAAAGGAGAAATGAGAGAGGGAAAGAGCACATTCAATGAGGGGTTTGATGAGTGAGATGTCACACTGCTAGATAGAACATGGCCACAGGGCTCTTCACAATGAGATGTAATATCATTGTTTTACAGCAGAATTAGATTCAGGTAAGAGCAAGAATCATTCTGAAAACTTCTGAAGGTGCTGAAGCCAACAGGATAAAAAATGGTTAACAGTCACCAGAACAGACACCGTTGAAAAAAATGTAGGTTTGGTTTTAACACTGGCAGGACATCTTGAAGTCAATCCAACTACACAGATTAAATATAATTTATCCTACACTGTGAAATAACTTGTGCTCCTTATTGTCAGTTCTTATTTTGAAAAAAGTTATTAATTTATTGTAAATAAATAGTCTTAAGGTACCAGTTTATTTCAAATAATAAAATTTTCTAATACTTATAGTTAATATTTATTTAAACATTATATTTGTGCACTGAATCCATATCCATACAAATACTTTACGCCTAAATAAAATCAAACAACTGCTAACACATTACAAATAAGGTTTCATTGGGTTAACTAAATAGTTAACATGAACTACAATTAACTATCAGCATTTTCATCTTTATTAATGTAATCTCATATTAACTAATACATTTTTAAACATTAGTTAATTCTCTGGTTAACTAACATGACCAATGCTGTGAAATGTATTGGCTTATTGATAGTGAATGTTAACTAGTGTTAACAAATGAAACCTTATTGTAAAGTGTCACCATATATATATTAATTTAATTTATAAAAGCAAATAAAATACTTTTATTTTACAAATTAAAACATAATTATATTACTTTTAATACTTGCTGTACAGTATATTAGAGTTTCAGAATTTTTTTTGAATATTTATACAGTGTTCAAAACAATTAAAATGTGTAATTTGATATTTGTTTAGACAGACCCTGTTTGTCTATTTTTGTGATATAGTTTAAGGTCAGATCAAATTTTATTCAGAAGTCCATGCTATATAATAAATGTATCTGAAGGGTACAGATACATTTTCCTGCAACTGTACATTCTGACAGCAGCGATTGCTAGAAAAATTCATAGGGATTATTCAGTAGTCTTTTAACTTTAGCAGAGACATGTCCCTATTGCACATACTCAAATCTACACCCAGGCACCTTTGGCTTAGCAGTGGCGTTTTGACACATTTAAAATGTCTTCTTTGAATCCATTCATCCACAGACCATCCTAGAACACAGGTTACGTCTAGGGAGGAAAATCATAGTCAGTCAGTCAGTCAGTCAGTTCGGATCAGGCCTGCAGACAGCACTTTACAGCCAGATGACAAACAAACACACATGCACAAACACCATCTTCAGCCTAATTGGCCATTCTCCCTGTGACATGTCCTTTGTATCTGGGTCGACAGCTGTTGATCACTGAGAGGGGAGAAAAAAAATGGACAAGCAAAGGAAAGAATAAGAGTGCAAAACCCCTTTTCTTCAGCATTGTGCTCTTGAAAAGATAAGCGCAAACAAAAAGAGTTTAAACACAGATAATCACACACCAGACTGAAGAATGCCGTGGATGTCACAAAGATTCTGATCGATTCTCGACAGAAGCTAAGCTCTATAGTTGTTGAACTCAACCAAGGACTTTACTGTTTGTGAAGCTTTTGCTTTCAAAACTCAAAAACTGTGGAAAGGTCATACACCTACACATGTGCTCTAACCATCAGTGTTGGATAGTATAGATAAAAGCATCAATGCCACAAACTTAACTACATTTTCACTAGTATCTGTAGTTCAGCTGTTTTCAAAGTACTATACTTTTCTAGAAAGTAGAAGTGTGACATTATAAAATGTTATTATTATAACATTATAAATGCTGCTTTTTTGTTGAATAGAATGCCTACAGTAATCAACATACTGTCTGTCCTGTTTCATACAAACTCATGAATCAGTTTGATTCAAAAAATTATTCTCAGTAGAAGTCTGGTGTATTACATAAATGAATCTGTTTAAAATAATTCACTAAAATGATTCTCTAACATTTACAATATTTACATGTTTTTTTGTAGCAAAATACTTAAAGTAGTTACATTCTGCTATTTGTCACTGTATTTTTGAGCTAAATAAATTCAGGTGCTTCTAGATTTACTACTATATTATTTACCAGTTTACCAATTTATGTTCAATGCAGTCACAATCCACATTCTTTTTATGCCAAATAAATACTGTTCTGACTGTAAAAATATATATCATCTGATAGTTTCTATTTTTTAAAAGATATTGCCTATTTAATGCATTACAAAGACTGCCTACTTTCATTGCTTATTATATATTAAATAATAATAATATTTTCACTGTTCTTTAAGTATTTTAAACTAGAGTAAATAATAGCTACATTTCGAAGTATCTTCCCCAATACTTGCCCTGTTTCCATCCTGATTGTGAGTTTAATTTAGGTAAAAAATTGAAATATGACAAAACCTAATTCAAAGTCCCACAGGACTTTTTGATGTCATATCTAGTAATGTATTTGTACATGTGTGGATAGTTTATGCATGACATATGCAGCAAAAAAAGATATTGTGGCCATGAATTAAGAATTTGTTCCCACAACTTAATTTGTGGCCACATTTTATTAATTCGCTTCATCGTTTTAGTTTAGTTTGGTCCAGATATGATTAATTCACTCCTTTATTTTAGCTAAGCTGAGGCCACTGTGTACTAGTTTGTTCATTTTAATTTAGCTAAATTTTGTCCCAAAAAATATATTTTTTTATTCCTGAATGTTATGTGTAAGACTTCATATTTGTGCAAGTCTTCTTGATAAATAATTATCTAACCACCTCAAGTAAGTGCTTGTTTTTTTTTTTGTTTTTTTTTGGAAAACTATTTTGTATGTGATGACATATAATACTGGCTGGAAACCTTCTATTTTTTTCTAACCTCACACTTCAGGCACACTCTCTCTCAGTGTGTGATGTCCTGTTATTAAGCAATAAAGTACAAAGCCAGTTTCACAAGCATCAGTGTCAATGGCACTTTACACTGAATGGCACATTACCATATATATGGCGGTCTGGGTGAACATACAAACACCTGTACTGAGTAAACACAGACTTTAATATCGCATTTCTCCCAGATATCCAGAGCATGGATTCACTGAATGTTTCTAGAGCACATATATTAAGCAACAGACACATATGCAGGAGAGATGTGGCCATTTAGATGTGAAAATATAATCATTCAATGTGACCGCGCATATTAACAGCTTATGGCAGTGTGTAGTTAGGTTATTTTTACATGTGCATCACACTGTAGTGCTTTAATGTGAGGTTACATGCCTGAAAGTATAAGTTGTAATAGCTCCTCCAGGACCCTGCCTTTACAACTTCACAGGAGCCCCATCAAGAAGCTCGATTGCCCCTTTAGGAATAAATAACATGTTCGTATTCCACTTATCAAAGGCCTCTCTGATCTCCACAAATACTGCGTGAACCAAACACAACCACAGTCATAAACACACACTCACTCACACCTACGCCTTACCAGCATACACCTAAGGTGGAGTATTTTACACACTGCGGAGGAGGGGATAAGTGGAGATGGAGCTTTGATGAATAATGCGCGTGTAAGTGTCTTGCGCCGATGGGAAACTCAGTGTTAAAGTGGAAAGTTCAGTATGTCGTCCCATTATGCAAAAGCTGAACAAGCTCCACCATTGCTCATGTTCAATATTTCATGAGCACTTGCCCTCCTGATCTCGCGAACATACTCTAGCAACTGGAGTGCCTTATTGCTGTTTAAACTTCTCCTGCCCCCACAAAAGGGCCATCAGTGAGAAAGGTTTGTCGGTTCCTGAATAAATGTTTGGGTAAAAATGTTTTAGAGTGATCTTACGCAAGATGAACACATCTAAAATGGTTATCAAGGAAAACGAGGGAAGAATATTGCAACTAAACTTATTGCAACTATTGCGGTTTACGGACTGTGTTTACAGAAAGCTCCTGAAGAGACATGGTGATGGAAAAAATATGAGATGGCTGAAATAAATTCTCAATGCTTTTCCATTCCCTCTCAAAATGTCTGCGCTCTCTTGCAAAAATATTGCCTTCCTCACGGAAATGTTGCATTAACTTGCAAAACTTTTGCGCTCTCTCGAGAAAGTATTGCGTTCCACCAATAAACTTTGCATTCTCTCACAAAAATACAGTTAAAATACAGTTTTTCCATCACCAGTTTTGGATTTGTTTGCAAAAACGCAAAATTTTGCTTATAAATGCAAAAGTTTTGCAAGTGAACACAAAAGCATTGAAATATAATTTTCACTCCCATCTCATTTTTCCCATTATGTCCCTTTATGGGCTCCATAGTTTTTTGAAAACTGTTTTAAAAAGTTTTGAAAAATAATTATGTATATATATTCTAAGATCCCCAACATAGCACAATTGTAAAAAATTAAATGACATTAATATTTGATAATTGTTTATTAATTATTAATTTATAATTTCTATATCAATTTGATTAAATAATTATAGATAAAATATTATATATTATGTGCTTTTGTCGATGTATTTTATCACTTAATAAATAAAAATGTTTCCACATTTTATTTTAATACTAGTCATTATAGGACTGCAATTTAACTGCCTCTAAAAAGACTGAAAAAAGTCATAAAAATCTGTTTAACACCTTTTCCTATACTTGTTTCACATTTATTTTTTAATAAATTTCCATTTCTTTTTTTTCAATATTTGAAAAAAAAAAAAAAAACTATATTTTTCTTTTCTTTCAAATATAATTATTCCTTAAAAGTACTAAATATCATTAAGGAATCTGAATCGTTAAGTGGAATTGGAATTGTGTCATGTTGGACAGACAGATGAAGACTGTAGCTTGACTATAACTAGGCATGTAAATGTCTAACTATATATATCTATACTGAAAGAGGTGTCCTGAAAAATCTTGATAGCTAAACACTCTCTCTCTGTGAATCATTTCACTCGTTCTGGTCTGCTGACACTGGGTTTGCTGACATGTCTTTGGATGTTGAGGTTTTGGAAAGAGGGTGTTAGCAAAATGGCTGGAATCGCCTACAGCGCTCAAATTCTCTCCCTGTTTCTGAGACCGAGTGTCACTCACCTGTGTGCTAACTTTGCTTTTGGCCGCCACGGCTTGTTTGAGAGCCTGTCTGATAATGACGTGCAGTCTGAGCACCACGACCTCGATGTCCTGCTCCCCCTTCATGGCAGTGGCGAGTGACCCCAGTTCCTCCACATATGACCTCCAGTGAGAATGCACCTCCGTCGCTCCCCCCAGACACGCCCCCATGGTGCTGACACACAGCGGGCGGCACGGCCGGGCCTCCAGTAGGCCTTGACAGTGCGGGCAGTACCAGAGCTTCAGCAGCGAGCGGCCGCAGTCCCTGCCCACACGCAGGTGCTGGGTGGTGTTGACCACTTCGATGCCCAGGTTCAGCGCTTGCAGGAAGACCCGAGTGGCCAGGAGTGAGCGAGACAGCCGGGTCATCATCATCTTGGGAAATGATCCGAATGCAGAGGTTCCACTCCAGGCCCCACGGAGGCATTCCTCCGAGATGCCTGTCACTGCCCCGTTGCCAAGGAGACGCTGGTAGGTGAAAGGAAAAAGTCGGGAGAAGAAGGTTGAGACCATGTCGTTTACGTTAGCATCAGAGCCCAGGATGTAGAAGGACATTTCCAGGAATAACTGTGTGACGGCTCCACTGGCTCCAGCCCCCAAACTGGGAAACTCCTCCCGTAACAGCGTCAGAGTGGAATTACGACCCAGACGGAGCACCATGTCAAAAGCCTCTGAAATATAAGAAAAATAAATCAATCAATGGAAGAGTGATGACAGAGTATGAAGGGGTGTCCACTAATTCTCATAAAAATGGTACAAATGTTGTCACTGGGGCTGTACCCTTTCAAAAGTACTAATATGTATCATTTAAGTTCTATGTGCACTTTCAGTACTAATATATACGCGGAAGGTATAATATGCACCCTTTAGGGGTTAATAAGGTACAAAGGGGTACCTTTTGAAAGGGTACTGCCCCAGTGACAACTTTTGTAACTTTTTTTGCACCATTAAACTTAGTCCTAACTAAGTATAAACAAAATATTTTTAAAAGCCACAGTGCAGAAATAAGGGTTGGACCAAAATGGCAGACAACTGGACTACATCAATGAGATTGTGTTTTGTGTGACAGGCTTCAATCCTTCAGACATTTACAATGATTTTGACATTTACGCTCGTTTACATTTTAAGAGAGAGAACATTTCTAAGTGGCTCTCAAACATGAAATTGGTCTGAACTACACATTTTCCTGTGTCACAAAAATGTCAATTAAAATAGATAAATGTCTAATTTTCCAGTTTGTTTTAAGTGTTTATCTATTGCCACTGCCACTGAGCTCCAGCTCCAGAATATATATTATTTAATTATCTGCATATACTGTTTAGACTATAATATAACATATTTAAATATAATAATTTTATTATAATTTACTTTATCAATTCATGAACGTTGAAAGTATTTAATTAAAAATTCCCTACCATTCAAAAGTGTGGGATCGTGAGAATTGTTATTTTTAAATATTATTTTTATTATTTATTTTTATACTTTATCAAAAAGGGTGAAACTGCTTAAACACAACTGTAAAGACATTTCTATGTATAAATCTATCCAATACATGCGTATTCGTTCGAATCTTTCTATTCATCAAAAAACCTAAAAAAATTATTACGGTTTCCCCATAACATTTATAATAATGAGAAATGTTTCTTTAGCAGCAATCATCATATTAGAATGATTTCTAGGATCATGTGACACTGAGACTAGAGTAATGATGCTGAAATTTCAGCTTTGCCATCACAGAAATAAATTACATTTTACAATATTAACATAGAAAACAGTTATATAATTGGCAATAATATTTTACAATACTAATGTATTTCCAATCAAATAAATGCAGCCTTAGTGAGCAAGAGGTTCAGCCAAAAAATATATAGGTGCAACTTAATTAAGTACAGACTAAGTTAGTTACTAAGCTCTTTGTGTGAACATTATAAAAGAATATTGCAACTCTAATCAGAGGCAGCTAATCAAGGTTTTCATGATTACTAGAAACATCCCAGCAGGTGTGTTGGAGCTGAACTTTGCAAGAAGGAGACCCTCCAGGAGCATGTTTAGACACCCCTGATCTGAGGCATCAAACCTATTCACTGACAATCTAAACATTTTACTGATGCAGAGACGTCATTGAAAAAAATGAAAAGAAAAAACCTTGGATACGCAGTAATCCACATAAAAAAGAATTCTCTTCCTCCAGACGCCTCACAGATGCACACACAATCCTAATCCCTGAAAGATGATAAACAGTGAGAAAAAAGGAAGATAGAATTAAAGCTTCCTCTCTAGATGAAAACCACGATGTCCTTTTAAAACAACAAGGGTGCTTTTCAAGAGCCTTATAGCTTTAAAAGGCATTTATTCATCCGTGCTAGATGCTGCGAGAGAGATGCTGAGATCTCCAGAAAACAGAGTACAAAGAGACGAGACATAATCAGTGGCATCTGAAAGCTCTCAGTGAAGCCTTATCAGCACGCAGGCAAAGAGGGATTGCTACCGAACCCACCCAGACTACCGGGGAGACCAGAGACGAGAGGCTGAGGGGATTTGGGAGCATGTGGAGAGGAAAAATGAAGGCTATAGGGAAAGAAGAAGAATGACAAAGAAATATGAGTGAAGGGCCTTGGGTTCGACATCCAGACAGGGTGAAGGTGATTGAGAGGTGGGGAGTCTGCAGAGCCGTGATATAAGCATGCTGCCGAGCAGACTGTTTACAGCCACATACGTGAAGAGCTCCATCCATCTCTCCCAGGTAGTCCGGCTCTCAGGGGCACAGGATATTACATCAGCACAACACGCTGGAGGAGTTTATGGATCGCACTGATTGAGATGAGATAGAAATCACTTAGCACTAAATAACAGAGCAATTAAAAGTCTCAAGGTGCTTTTAGACAACCAGAAATTCACTCTCACTGGCTGTGCCTGGAATAACGTACTACATACTCATATATAAAATGATATCTGTAGATATATGCATTTTATGCATGCTGTGCACAGCATGAAAATGTTCTGTTTGCGTGGAATTACTATGACCTTTTAGTCAGTATTTGATTGGACCATTTTTCCAAAGGCATTTTCCAAGTTTACATAAAAGTTGACAAGTTTACATCAAAGGTAACATTTTAGTTTAGGGACCAAGTCTCACTATTAACTAGTTTCTTATTAGCATCATATTACAAGCATATTGGCAGTTTATTAGTACTTATAAAGCACATATTATGCTTTATTCTGCACATGACCAACTTACAACTACATTACTACTAATAAGCAGCCAATCAAAAGTTTATTGAGGCAAAATTAGTAGGTAATAGTTAGTTAATAGTGAGAATTGGTCACCAAACTAAAGTGTGACAAAAAAAATCTTGCTTTTACATAATATGAAAAATAATCATATTTACTTTTTTGATGGTAACTGGACTCTGCAGTTTACTTGATATTGTCATTTTATTGCATTTTAAATGCAATGTAGAATAGTACTATTTGCAATGTTTATTGGTGCATTATTAATATTATTAAAGCTATACTACAGTTCAAAAGTTTGGGGTCAGCAAATTTTTTTGTGCGTTAAAAAGAATATTTATGCCACCCAAGCTGCATTTAATTTGATGATATACCGTAAACCCATAATATTGAAAATTTCTTACATTTTAAAATATCTGTTTTATATTTTAATATATTTTAATAATTTATAACTGTAATGGCATAACTGATTTTTCAGCAGCCATTAATCCATTCTTCGTGCCATGATCTTTCCTTCTTATTCCTTCGTATTAATCCATTGTTGCAAACGCTAATTATTTTTGTGGAACGTCATACATTTGATGGATAGAAAGTTCAAAAGAACAGAAATTATTTGAAATAGAAATAACATTTTAAATGCCTTTTCTGTCTGTTTTAATAAATGTAATGCATCCTTGCTGAAAAAAGTGTTAATTTCTTTAAAAAAAAGTCTTACTGACCTAAATGTTTCAAATAATATAAAATAGTAGGTGAAACAGTATATAGTACCTAACAATAAACATTTCAAACATTAGTATGATACATAGCTGTGATATGACCTCGACAGTGAGTGGAATCCAGTCATATTAATCTCAGTAACAAATGTTTATTTTATATTTTTAATCTCATTTTGTGTAAAGAATGACACCTTTTGGCAGTATGACAAAATGATGAGTCAAGACGGAGGTTAAATATCTCAGTTAATATTGCCTCAGCAGATATTTCCTCACACAGGAAATAGAAGGTCAAGTGGAGCGCATTGCATTGTGGGATACAGCATCTCACGCTGTGCGCTCTGCTTGCTCACTGCACATTTTGCCAAATGCAGCAGGTCACCTGGGTATTCAACAGCCTACAGGCACATATTTACATACTGTGCACAGTATACATACTGCAGGAACAGTTTGCCATTCTGAGACAAACAACAGCAAAGTGGCTTCGAAATCGGCTAGCACACATACACAGTGATGATGTTGGGGTGTGTTTTGCTGAGATTTACCATACCAGGGTGAGTAATGTGGTGTTTAGGGAGACAGTGTCTAGTGCTCTGTGCTGATGTTAGCAGTAACGCAGCGTCTCGGGTGTGTGTGCTTGCGCTGGGGACAGAAACCGGTATGTCTGCAGCTCACTGTGAGTTTGGGCTGTGAGTTTACCCGCCGAACAGCACACACACTTCTCTCTGTGATCAACGAGCTCTCAGATGCACTGAATGCCAAGCAGGATGCTCAGGGAGACACTCTCACACATTAAAGAATAACAACAGACACACATACAGAATATCACACGCACTTCAATTCATATGCAAACACATTCATCACAGCACACCAACTCATGCTGTTTGCAAAAGCACCAGCATAAATAACTCACGCCTATACACTCATCACATGACAGACAACAGCATTTATATTTATGAACAAATATTGACACACAAGATGAAATATAAAGAGAAATCACAATGACATGAGCTTAAAACCAGTCTATATATATGAGAGCTGGAGTTAAGATCTAAATCCAGACTCAATCTAAAACCAGATCTCTCAAAACCAAGATTCAAACCAAATCCTAGCTCCAAGACTTGTTTTTTAAGAAGCAGTATGTTCCTTTTACTTAATACTATAGACTTGATTGATTGTGGCAAAAATCATAATTACAAAAAAAATCCTGTTATTATTAATTTTCAATAAATATTCATTTACAGTCAAATAGCTTTTTTGTGTGAGGCAACTCCATGCCATATGATCTATGTAGGTTACACATCTAAAATTAAATTAATTAATTGCTGTTTATACTGCTGCAAAAAAAACACAATGTTGAAATTTTGACAAAAGGAGTAGTTCTAAATGGAATGTTGAAATTAACACTTTTCATAGTTAATCGAAGAAACATATTATTTTAATGCATTTATTTATTCAAGTAAATTAAATGAAATTTTCCCACAATGTCATCATCACCTTTAGTATGATATTAATGGACTACATTCTTGTCTGTAACCACAGGTTAAGACCCACAGCCAAGACTCTATGTTCAGAGACCCAGACCAAGACCAAGGCCTCAATTTATTGGTCTTAACAGATCTCAGAATCAAGACTGCAAGATGAAGACTCCATCTCTAACTGATCTATAAGACTGCCTCCCTCAACCAGCATAACGCAAGCCATCAAATGCATACAGTCACACAATTTTACTTTTAATCATGCATACACAAAGACTATATCCTGCAGCTTTGTGTTACTTATGTTGAGGTGTCTCCTCCCAAGACACCAAGAACAAACTTTCCTCTCTACTTCATCAATCTCTCTGAAAGCCTAGTGTAAGGCAGACAAAAGAAGCTGTATCACTTACAAAGCCATAGTGGGCTTTAACAGAGGGAGAGAGCAGCTCGCTCTTTTAATGCAATGCTGTATTTGAGCAGAGGGGTCATACAGATCACTGTTGAATTCAGTCTGCTCTTGTTTCCTGCATCTGATCTGGGCTTCAGGTCCACGGGTGAGTCTGGTATCAGGTGTCCACTAATGGGGTGAGCATAAATGTCTTACAAAACACAGAGCAATGGTGAATATGTGGGTTGTGTGGTATATGGTTCAGTAGGAAGATGACCAAGAAAATCACCACTGTGAGCCACCCTGACAAGGTGTTTTCTTATCAAGGTTATACTTCAAAAAGGACGGGCAGCAAAAACCTTTATTAAAATTTACTAGGGGTTTTTGATAATTCCAGTCCATGACATAAAGATCAATACACTATATAAAAAAATCCAAGCTGTATTTAATGTACTCTTGGGGGCCCCCTGGTGACTTTTCGTAAATGACTGTTTATTCTTTCACAGTAAATGATATAAATATATATACATTTTCTGTAAGAGTTCGTGTATTTTCTTGTTATTACATAAATTGAAACCACAAATTATATGGTAATTCAAACTACTTATTACCAACCGATTATCCCATTTTCATCCATATTATTTCATTTAAAAACTGCCAATTAATTGGTTATCAGACCATTTCCCCACATTTGTTATCAATATCTGTAAAAATCCACTTTTGGTCAACACCACAACCACACAGAAAATCCAGTTGCGTGTGTCCTACTTTCTAAGGTAGAGTGATATCACCAAACACACATGACATTGACAAAGCATGAACCGGTGTTTACATTTTACATATACATCCCATTTGTTCTCTGTTCTAAAGAGGAAAATGATATATCCTTTCAGCTCACAAACTAAGTACCTCTTCAATCATGGTTAAGAGTTTAGATAAGAGTTACTCTGCTCTAGGATGTTTCACAGGTATCTGATTTCCAACCTCTCAGGTGATTTATCATTAATGCCAATGGATGTGTGACCAAGGAGCTCTGATGGTGCTATATTTATGATCCAACAGATAGATGAACGCAAGGCACAAGCCAAAATCATTCCGTCATAGCGTAAGGAGTATGCACCAAAGAGGACAAGGTAAGTTATGACATTGCAGGAGGCCAAACTTATGAGTGGAAAGTAATTAAGAAACTCATAAATATGTATGATATTACATTTAAGTCACTGTATATGATTTGTAAGCTGGTGAGTATCTTAATACACAAATCAAACAAAAGTGCTGCAAACTCTGCAACTGTAATGGCTTCGTATGTTAAGCTTGTTTACTTTCAATAAATGTTTTTGATTATGTTTGTTATGGTAGTTTGGTCTGTGTGGGTTGAAGGGCATGTGAAGGTAATAGCACCTCACTGTCACTGTCAAATAGGCAGTATTGTGCTTCTCCAAGATCAAACCAAGAACAAGCACAAGATGTTTTCAAGGCCCAAGAGACCATTGCCATCAAGACACTGACACTGACCACGTGACCCACACCTCATGACCCTTTACAATAATGGCCGTTCCAACTTTCAGCAAGGACACCATTTTTCTCAATTCCTTTTGTGCTAGAACCTAGAACATAGTAATGAATACAGTATACAGTTCACAAAGGTCAGTGTCACAAATGTTACTTGATTCGCAAACTAGAAGTACATTAGTGTAGAATTTTAAATTATTTTCTTATTCATTTCATTATTCAAAATCCAAAACCTTGCAGGTTAATTTTCAGGTTAAAATGAGATTTCAATGTAGTCTCAGATTTTTGGATGCAACTGCTGTTGTAAGTGGTCTACAGTGGTCCCTCTGATCTTGATTTATTTATTTATAGCTTATATCAATAATGATATTATTAATAATACAACACTGATATTATTAAAAGATTTTTTTCCAGATCGATATGGACAGGTAGATGGACTGACAGCCAGTCAAATAGGACAGACAGCCAGGACACAACACAGGAGAGACACATAGGTAGACAGATAGAATTTAACTTGTATGGAATCTGAATCATTCTTGCACTTCCTCTTTACTTTGTGTTTTTATCTTCAGACAAGAAGCAGAAATGCACTGCTACCACTCCACTTTCTGCAGGCCCTACAGCTATCAAAGCAGTCAGTTTGAAAGGTGAACATTTATAGAAGAGAATTAATTTAGATTAGACTTTAATCAATACATCAATCCAGCGAGTGCTCGCTCTAAACCAGTTGTGTGTTCTGACATATGCAGGGCCGCTGCGGTAATTCAAGCTGCTCAGAAGCGCTGCTCGGACATCCATCAGAGGACCATACACTCATTATGCCCACCAGGCGCAGATCATCAATAAATTAGCCATGCAACGAGCCCAATCAATCTGCCTGATGGAGTGTCACCTCTAGCCGCCGGGGAGAGTGATGGGGGGGAAAGCAGTGCCACCTGGCCCCTCCCCCGCCAGACCGCCACAGAGCCTGAAACCATCAACGCTAATAAAGTCTCTATCTGCCAGACGCGAGGCACGTTTCATGCATCACCCGTAAGTTATGTGCATTCAGAACTGCTCCATTGATTAGAGCTGAGTTTGTTTGCCGTACGAAGGATGAGGGAGTGCCCGCGTAACTCGAGCGCCACACCTGCGAAGAGGTTTCAAATGGGTGGTCAGGGTCTAGATGCCAGGGGGTGATGAAGTAGCGTGCGGGAAGCTGTAAAAGTGCAATGGTGGAGTGGTAAGAGTAGGATAATATTTCCCGTAAGGGAGAAGGATTTCTGGTAAGGTCCCGATAGTATCGCTCCAGCCATAGACTGGACGGCATTGGGTTACCAACACACTCACTCTCCTCTGCCTCTCTCTCCACTCCTCACCCATCTCCATTGCCTGAGAGACCTCTCACTCATTGACAAATGGACTTCTGGGAAGACACCGGTGACTAACCAAAGAACAGGAACTGCTCTCCTCCTTTGCTCCAAGATCTTATTATGAGAGAATCAAAGTGGGCCATATAATGTAGCATGTGCACATGCATGTGATATCAACTTCATTTCTCACTCATAAATCCTTTTGAATCTGTTCTGAGCATAAGTCCTCATCGTTTATTAAATTCTCAATCTGAGGGGTCAGTGGATGTAGCATTTGGCGCCAGGAACACGGACAGAGTGACCACAGTGACTTTTTTGTATGGATCACATTGATTTCCTGTTCTGTGACTTTACAGGGGGCAAAGTTGAGTCTAGACTCCAGAGAAAAAAAACCACAACCTCTGTGCTGGACTGCAGCTGCTAAACTCCTTAACAGTAGATGGCTAAACCCATAGGTATACACACACAAATTTCTGCTTTAAACAGCAACCCGGCGCCACTTAATTTAAGTCTCAGTATCGACTGCATTGACTTCTGGATCTCATTGTGAGCCGGTGAATAGAAGACAGCACTGCCTTTATACATACAGGCAGGGGCGCCGCTAAGGGGGGGAAAGTTAGGATTATTCTAAGGGCCCACGCACTTTTGGGGCCCCCAGAGATCTGTTTTATTAGTAGTAACAGTAGTAGTTGTAATGTAATAGAAATTATAAATGTATATTATATTTTATAATTTCAGATTGAGAAATTCATACTCTGATTACATACCAAAGAGTTACAAATAAAACAAAACTACGGATTACTTCTGCATTTCCGGCTAAATTATCTCCCCCCATTCACTGCATGGCTTCGTCCCGTCCTACGTATTCTAGAGTCACTGAGTGAGATCAGATGATAAACTTTCAAATTAGAGATGTCTTCGAGTTCGGGGGGGGCAAACCGAACCGGTCGCACTTTTAAACACATTTTAGTTTTGCTATAGAAAATCTACAAATTCATACTCTGACTACATAGAGCAGCAGCAGGAAGCGCCTGATGTTGTCATGGCAACCAGA
>JADLZN010010649.1:30000-154337 GCA_018155175.1 Sinocyclocheilus anophthalmus | reverse complement strand
ATCCTACACCATTTTTTTGTTTCTGGTTAAAAATCCCAGTCACAAAAGTGTCAAAAATGTCACAGAAATGTTTTCTTTTGCTCACATTAGAGTATCATTCTTACAATTCAACTTGAACCAAGTTGCAGTTACAGTAAAGTTTTATTTCCACACATTTGGCACCTGGTAATTTGAGAGTGTTAATTTTGGACCCTGTGTATATGCATGCGGCCGCAAATACCCATCTGCCTGCCTGTGCCCACCTGTTTACTCAGCACGGTGCTGTTTGGAAACACTCAACACTTTTAGCTCCTTATACAGTCTTATACACTTTATACACTTATACAGTCACTCTTTCAATCCTGAGCCTTGCCTCTCTCTCTCTCTCTCTCTCTCTCTCTCTCTCTCTCTCTCTCTCTCTCTCTTTGAATTTTTCACAATCTCCGTCTTCTCCTGGAGAAATGTCATGTGTACCATAAACTCTTTACGATGATCCTAATGTGGATGTTAACCTAGTTAGCAATTCAAATTAGATTCCATTCCACTCCGCTGTCGTGTGTTGAATGCCCAGAGTAACCCGAGGCAACTCTAATCATTCAGAATGACCTCTCTAATCCTATACTAATTATTGACAGATATTGATCAGGTGTTGTTGACAAGAAATCCTTTACATTTAAAACACCACCAAGTCATTAAAGGAACATCCTGCGATCTTTAATTTGATGGTAGTTTGTTACTAATTTAATTATACACTGAATCAGCCTTCCTTTAGACTGTGTAATACTGAAAACTGTAAAAGCCACATCAGCACTCATTATTGCAAGTTGGCAAACAATAGAAACATATTTGTTGGGTTCAGGAGTGAGAATTTTCCACTACAAAGACGGTTTGTGCAAAGTGTCTGTGATCGATTCGAAACAGGCTGAAGACGGAAGAGAACTCTTAGTGTTTAAAGGAACAGTTCACTCAAAATTGAAAACTGCATCTGACTCGTGTGTTATATATCTTCTGAAGTCATATGAGAGCTTCTGAGCTATTGTTTTTACTTTGTATTTTGATGGAGCTTGAGAGTCATTATAAACTCAAGATTATTTAAAAAATCTCCATAAATAACAAGATATGGGTTTTCATTTTTAGGTCAACTGTTCCTTTAAATCATTTAGTGATTTAGTTTATTGTACAGAGTACAATAGGTACTACGAGACTTGACTTTAATTTAAAAAAAAGAGAGACATTTGTGAAGTCAACTGAAAACTAGACTTATTTCTGAAGTAGAGCCAATTCCTTTTTGTATTTTATTGTTACATTTTGACAATCGTTTACAAATACAAACATCTTTAAATTTTAATTAATTTCCTAAATTTTAATAATGGTTGCAAATCAGATGTGGAATAGCAATATGGATATGGATATTTCAAATTTAAAGAATTCATTCAAATGTAATAAATTAGAAATATAAATAATAGTAAAACAAGGGTTGTTAATATGAATTTTGGTAAGAGAAACTTTGAATGTTGGGTTTTTAAGATTTATAATAATTTACATATGTATTAAATTAACTTGGTGGATTAAGGCGGAAACAACACTTAATTTTCCCGAATGCATTGCCAGTGTTTCTTTAAACTGCATTTCAATAAACTCCACTTCATGTCATTCTAATTCAAATGTCTATAAGGTGTGGAAAATTCAATTCAAGTTAAAAAAAGATTCATTAAAAGTGAGTCAACTCTACAATTCAGAATTTTACACAGCTGGGAACCAGTGTTATTACAGTTAACTAAAACTAAAACCATAAAATGTTCCTGTAAATAAAAAAAATTTTTTGAGCTAGATTTTACTGTATTTTAACTAGATGGATAAAAAAATAACTGAAGAGTAGTACAAGACAAAAAACAGATGACAAAAACAAAAATTACTAAAAATATTTTTATTTAAAATCATTTATTTTATTTA
The DNA here is from genome assembly GCA_018155175.1 of Sinocyclocheilus anophthalmus. Classification (NCBI taxonomy): domain Eukaryota; kingdom Metazoa; phylum Chordata; class Actinopteri; order Cypriniformes; family Cyprinidae; genus Sinocyclocheilus; species Sinocyclocheilus anophthalmus. The sequence goes on along the minus strand of JADLZN010010649.1, from coordinate 152,405 downwards.
TTTAGTTATTTGTAATAAAAAATAATCCTAATTATTGTATATGTTTTTAATAATTTATTATACTTTAAGTCTAATCTTGTGTAATATTTCATTAGTACTTAATATTATTTAAAAAATATTAATATACACTTTAATATCTACTATAGTACACTATAGTAACTCAGTAATACTAAAAACAGTGCCAGGAACGGGCATTAGGTAAGTAAAAAGTGTCAATCTGAATTTGAAGCTGACTTTAACTGTGCGCTGTGTTTAGTGTGCTGAATGGTCACAGCATGAAGCCCAGCAGGAACTGACTATCAGACTGAACATTCAAACAAGCCGCTTTAGAAATCTCATGACTCCAATATATCTCTCCAGAACAGACACAAAATATCCATGAGTGTGTGGGAGGCGGGATCTTAACTTATAGAGATCAATAGGGCCCTGGGAGGCCCGACAGAGCAGCGCGTGCCCAGCACGAGGGGCCCTGTGCTCCCTGGCCTCCTGGAGCACAGGGCCGCGGCACAGGGCACAGAGGAGAAACGCTCGACTGTTTGTTTAACCTTTCATAAAACAGCCATTTCATTGCACACACACCCGGGCAGGACATGCAATGTAAGCATTTGTGGATTATCTTGATATAAAGCCCCTCTTTCATTTTAAGAGCACGTTATATCTTCTTTTCCGCACCTTCCACTTTATTTACTAGTTTTCCTGGAGGCAGCTTTTCTTTTACAATTACTGGCTCTGCTCCAAAGGTGGAGGAGGTGTCAGGCAGGGAATGCGCTTCTGTTCTTGGCTGCTTTTACTCTTTCTGTGTGGTTTTTCCTTGGCTTTCCATCTCTGTGCACAGTTATTTAGTGGCAAATCCTTGAGAATTACACATTTCATATCCATTATATCTGAAGGCATCTTCAGAACACTGAAGTCACCCTGTTTTTCTCAAGTATATCACCTTGAAAACTCTTTAGGAAGGTATAAAACAAGACAAAAGAACATTCTTAAAGGTAAAGTGCGCCGTTTAATGTTAAAATACAGTCAAGTATAAGACATCTGAAATTCTGTCTCTGTGGTGCCATTAAAACATCGCTCTTAACCAATGGTGTGAGTTTGGGGCGGGACTACCTGTTTGTTAGTCCAATAGGAGATGAGGGACTGTTCGGGAATTATTATTTTCATTATATTTGCAGTAGCACAGAAATTTCTAATTTCACCTTCAAAAATGTCTATCATTGATGCAGTCCAACACAATCGAGTTATTTCAGTTATTATTATTTCATTTTTCTTTTTTTTTTTTGGACCACATATTTAATTTTAGTTGCAAGGTGTGTAATTTGTGTACATTTTGATAAAACACTTCTTTTAATGCACCAGTAACACTTTGCAATAAGGTTCTTTAAGTCAATAAAAAGTTAATGTAATAACATGAAATAGCAATGGTAACATTACATTTACATATCAACATTATCCTTGGTTAATATCTATTGTTAGTTCATGAAATGCATTAACATTTATCAATTGAATCGTATTATACTTAACGCATCTGTGGCAGTAAGGTTCCATTTGTTAACATCACTCAACTATTTTTACAGAACATATTAATCTTAATATTTATTGAATCATTTACCAAAATATTTTTTAACTCAAAACATTTACAAAGGATAATCAATGCTGTAAGAACTATATTGCTCATTGTGTGTTCATGTTAAGTAATATTAACAAATGAGACTGCATTTTGAAGTGTTATCAATAATGCTATAACTCAGTGAAACTTGTGTTGTATATTAAGTCATCAACTAGCATAAGTGATAAATAGCTATTATTCACACTGATGACACAAACACACCACCGTCTGGACCTCAAAAACACATTTAAGACTAAACCTGCGGCAGCAGAGAAGGGAAAAACAGCCTAAAAACAAGCCAAACCCAAGTTGTGGATTCCCAAACATAACTAAAGATAGAAACCTGTGTCAAGAATTATCAATTGAACTTTAGCAAAAAAAACTAAGCTCAATACAACATGTCTGATTTGTCCATCTCATCTGACAAAACTGCCCAACAATCTTAAAAAAAAAACAATAGTATCAACAATACAATCACATAGTCTCAGATACAAGCAGTCTCAGTATGTAATACTGTTGAACTTCATATAGATTCCCTGAAATAGATTCCCAGCCACAGTGCAGGGGACAAGGGGGCGACGCAGTCTAGACTTCTAACAAGTCAATCCAGCGTGTCTGCACAGGGAACGATTGAAACAGAGCTCTGGACAGCTCTGACAAGCCTCAACCTTTCAGTTTCCAGGTATTTGAACATGGATATTGGAATAACAAACAAGCGATGGAGGCCGAGGTGATTGATGGAGTGAGCGGGCCAGACTACACCCTGCTGGTGGTCTATGTGCCGATTCATTCGGCCTGAATTTCTTTATTTTTCTCCCCTTAGTTAACAAAAGCCAGAGAAAAGGTCAAGCAGGTTTTTACTTGGTGATCTATTGTATAAAAATAACCTTCACAGAGAATGGAAAAAGCCTATAGGACCCAGTGATAAAAACACATCACAGATAAAAAAAAAAAAGAGCATGTGGACATTCAGACAGATGTTATCAGCGGCTCACCCAGAGACACTTTTATTCTGCTGTATTTTTGCTCCCTGGAGATACAGTGACTGAGTGTGTGAGAATAGTTTCTTCTACACGCAATGGGAGATGCTCACAATATCATAGGATAGACAGATTGATCTATAGATAGATAGATAGATAGATAGATTAATAGATAGATAGATAATAGATGTAACGAGTACCTAAAAACCATACTTGAGTAAAAGCACAGATACCTTACAGTGAAAATTACTACACTACAAGTTACAAGTCACCAATTACAAAACGACTTGAGTAAAAGTCTAAGAGTATCTGATTTTAACAGTACTTAAGTATTTTACTTACACTAAATAAAGGCTCAAAGATGCACTAGTCAAAGAGACATGCCAGTGAAAAACTGTAACGTTGTGGAGAAGCTGCGGAAAAAGGCAGAGGCAAGGATTTATGTGAAGGTATTTAATGAAAAACTAGAACAAACAATAAGCCAAAATTCAAGAGGACGAGGACTGCAACAGACAACCATTACATTCAACATCACAAGAACTAAAGAAAAAACAAGGCTTATATACAACACATTGGGCTAACAAGTCTTACCACGACACCCCTGGGGAGACTAATCAAGGTGAACCAATGAACAAATGGACTACAAACTGAATACAAACACCACGGGAGACAGGAAGTGACATAAAAGTCCAGGGCAAGGCACAGAGAGCATGAAACCAAAACAAGAAACAGTTGATTTGTGAGGAGAACAATCAAGTTTATTTTCTAAAACCAAAATAAAACAGAACACCTCAAATGACAACAAAAAAAAACAACAACAAAAAAAACTATCTTTCAAAAGGTCTCTTCAGTAGGATGGATACAATAAAACAGTTAAAGTAACAATTAAAATCCTGACCTTCTTGCCTGGTGTATTGCTGGTTTATGGGCCTCATTTGCCACTGCAAAAGTCATTTCCTGCCATCTCATATAATACACTTAACACCTCGGTTCACAATACTTGGCTACAAGGAACCTGTATCGCATTCATGTAAAGTCGCCTTGTTGACAAGTTGGGTTTATTAAGGGCAAACACACAAGACGGAGTACTGTAATAGGCCTCTCATCAGGTCTTTTGTATCTGCTCGAAATAAACTGCTGCAGGAAAAAGCTAAGTCCCTTGCAACTATGTAATGTTGACTGCAACACTCAGTTCAAATGTATTGGATTAAATAGAGTACAGATACTCATTCAAATGTAGTGAAGTAGTAGAGTAAAAGTGCGAATACTTTGATACTTTGTGAGACAACAGGTAACAATTACATTGACACCCAGTACTTACAACCACCCTTGTATTATATACAACCCAATTCCAAAAAAGTTGGGACACTGTACAAATGGTGAGTAAAAAAGGAATGGAATAATTTACAAATCTCATAACTTATATTTTATTCACAATAGAATATAGATACCATATCAAATGTTGAAAGTGAGACATTTGGAAATGTCATGCCAAATATTGGCTCATTTTGGATTTCATTAGAGCTACACATTCCAAAAAAGTTGGAACAGGTAGCAATAAGAGGCCGGAAAAGTTAAATGTACATATAAGGAACGGCTGGAGGACCAATTTGCAACTTATTAGGTCAATTTGCAACATGATTGGGTATAAAAAGAGCCTCCAGAGTGGCAGTGTCTCTTAGAAGTCAAGATGGGAAGAGGATCACCAATTCCCCCAATGCTTCGGCGAAAAATAGTGGAGCAATATCAGAAAGGAGTTTCTCAAAGAAACATTGCAAATAGTTTGAAGTTATCATCATCTACAGTTTATAATATCATCCAAAGATTCAGAGAACCTGGAACAATCTCTGTGCGTAAGGGTCAAAGCCGGAAAACCATACTAGATGCCCGTGATCTTCGGGCCCTTAGAAGGCACTGCATGCCTTATCCGTAATGCGCTCACGGAAGTTGCCCGGGCTAAAACCTCTAGTCACGTCAAAAAATCAAGCAGATGCTAACATGGAAGTGTCTCAGAACGCCACAGGCTGTTCTCTCTACCTGGGCCAAGGGCCTCATATTTCACACAATTGACTGCGTGCGTGTGCACGATGTCTCTGGTAGATCTCTCCCATCGTCTCTTGTTTCACATCCGAATCAAAATGCTGAACAGTCTCTTGGGGGCGGCTGGGTGGAACAAACTGGCACGTCCCAGTTAGTCATCGTGTCCAAACTGCCGTGTACCACTCTCTTCTTCTAGTGTGCTATACGGCGTCGGTGCGTTTGTCAATGAGCTTGACCGTGGGGGTTCAGGCGCAATGGTTACCCCGCGTTGAGACAACATCCGGTTCAGTCACTGGCGGTGGTGCCACGCCGGAGGCGGAGCCTCCCTCATGCCGCTGACTCCGTTCACCCAGGGAGAAACAGTTGGCTCCATAAGAGGAAGGGAGGCGACAAAAACCTAAGACAGTTGAGCGACTAGAAGCTTGTATTAGACAAGAATGGGACAATATTTCTATTCCTAAACTTGAGCAACTTGTCCCCTCAGTCCCAGATGTTTGCAGACTGTTATAAATAGAAGAGGGGATGCCACACAGTGGTATACATGGCCTTGTCCCAACTTTTTTGATGCCATGAAATTTAAAATCAACTTTTTTTTCCCTTAAAATTATACATTTTCTCATTTAAACATTTGATATGTCATCTATGTTGTATTCTGAATAAAAAATTGAAATTTGAAACTTCCACATCATAGCATTCTGTTTTTATTCACAATTTGTACAGTGTCCCAAATTTTTTTGGAATCGGGTTTGTAGCTAGATAGAAGTGCATATATAAAATACCAGGCAGGGTGTAACATGTTGGTGCTTACAGCGCACAGCAAATGAACAGAATTCCAAAAGTCTTTTAATTATAAATCCACACAGAAGAAATATAGTAGATCACCAGAGTAAGCGTAGCATAACACCTAAAAAAAAATAACCAGAAAGGGACTGAGGGCAACTGAGGGCTTAAATAAAAAGGGACTGTAAGAAAAGACTGAAACAGCTGTGTAGCGATTAGTAACTATAGGAACACACTAGGAAACTCAGGAAGGTAAATGGGAACTGAAAACGAAACCAAAACAGAACAAAACTGAATGTACACAACACAGGGTTACTAGAGTTAACTAAAACCAAAATAAACTTTAACTGAAATAAAATGTTATTTATCCTATAAGTACATTATATAATTACTTGTACTGAACAAAATTATAAACGCAAAACTTTTTTTTTTTTGCCCCCATTTTTCATGAGCTGAACTAAGATCTAAGACTTTTTCTATGTACACAAAAAGGCCTATTTCTCTCAAATATTGTTCATAAATCTGTCTAAATCTGTGTTAGTGTGCACTTCTCCTTTGCCGAGATAATCCTTCCACCTCATAGGTGTGGCATATCAAGAGGCTGATTAGACAGCATGATTATTGCACAGGTTTGCCAATTAAAAACCACTCTAAAATTTGCGAGTTTTATTACAACACGGCTCAATGCCACAGATGGTCCCAGTTTGGAGGGAGCGTGCAATTGGCATGCTGACTGCAGGAATGTTCACCAGAGCTGTTGCCCGTGAATTGATGTTAATTTCTCTACCATAAGCCGTTTCCAAAGGCGTTTCAGAGAATTTGGCCAATTCAACCGGCCTCACAACCGCAGACCATTTGTAACCACACCAGCCCAGGACCTCCTCATCCTGCATCTTCACCTCCAAGATCGTCTGAAACCAGCCACCCGGGCAGCTGCTGCAACAATCGGTTTGCATTACCAAAGAATTTCTGCACAAACTGTCTGAAACTGTCTCAGGGAAGCTCATCTGAATGCTCGTCGTCCTCATCGGGTCTCGACCTGACTGCACTTCGTCGTCATAACCGACTTGAGTGGACAAATGCTCAAATTCGATGGCGTCTGGCACTTTGGAGAGGTGTTCTCTTCACGGATGAATCCCGGTTTTTCACTGTACAGGGCAGATGGCAGACTGCGTGTATGGCGTCGTGTGGGTGAGTGTTTTGCTGATGTCAACGTTGTGGATCGAGTGGCCCATGGTGGCGGTGGGGTTATGTTATGGGCAGTCGTATGTTATGGACAACGAACACAGGGGCATTTTATTGATGGCATTTTGAATGCACAGAGATACCGTGGTGAGATCCTGAGGCCCATTGTTGTGCCTTTCATCCACGACCATCACCTCATGTTGCGGCATGATAATGCACGGGCCCATGTTGGAAGGATCTTTACACAATTCCTGGAAGCTGAAAACATGAAAAGTTCTTGTATGGCCAGCATACTCACCGGACATGTTACCCTTTGAGCATGTTTGGGATGCTCTGGATCAGTGTTTACGACAGCGTGTTCCAGTTCCTGCCACTATCCAGCAACTTCGCACAGCCATTGAAGAGCAGTGGACCAACATTCCACAGGCCACAATCAACAACCTGAATCAACTCGATCGAAGAGATGATGTGTTGACTGCGTGAGGCAAATGGTGGTCACACACCAGATACTGACTGGTTTTCGGACCCCCCGGACCCCACAATACAGTAAAACTGCACATTTTATTGGCCTTTTATTGTGGCCAGCCTAAGATACACCTGTGCAATAATCATGCTGTATAATCAGCATCTTGATTTGCCACACCTGTGAGGTGGATGGATTATCTCGGCAAAGTAGAAGTCTTCACTAAAACAGATTTAGACAGATTTGTGAACAATATTTGATAGAAATAGGCCTTTTGTGTACATAGAGAAGGTCTTAGATCTTTGAGTTCAGCTCAATAAAAATGTGGGCAAAAACAAAAGTGTTGCGTTTATTAATTTTGTTCGGAGTTTTTGGTATATATAGTATATATATTAGATATATATATTATATATAATTATAGTATATATATATACTATAGATATATTTGTTTGTTGTTGTTGTTTTAATATAAGCATATGTAGTTTTGTTTTAATTAATATTTTCAATGTTTAAAAAAATTTATTCCTGTTATCAAAGCTGAATTTTTTTTAGCATCATCATCATTTCAGGCACGAAATACAGCCATCATTTTTCCTCTTCAAAACAACTCATTCCTATTCACATATCTATTTTTGTCGTTGCATTCCTCCAGTCTTCAGTGTCACACGATACACTGAATCCCTTTCATTTTTCCGAAATCATTTCTACTAGCAGTATATGGAATCATGGCTGATTTACAACTTTTACTGAACACGCTCAGGACAGCGAGAGAGACCCATTAATTTATTATTTTTCCCTTATATGCTGAAAAAAAAAAAAAAAAAAAAATAAATTGTGCTTACTTCTGTTCTCAAATATTATTTGGTGTGCAACTCTGAGATACTTGGTCTTTATCCAAATCCATCCACAACCACCCAAATCCCCTCACCCCACCTAAAAAAACTTAAAATTGGGATTTTGACCTTTGGTGCCCCCTCCCCTTTAGCCGACTCGTGTTCCCGTGTCCCACCTGTGTGTGCCCCCCTCATAGTTCTTTAAGTTCACATAGCCTATTTAAGAACAACTGTTCTGACAGACTGTAAGTCTTGATCAGGATGAGACTCACGACGTCAAAGTTCCGTTGTCCTTGTAGACATTTTAAAAAAACAAATAGATAACAAAAAACATAAAAAAACCAACAAAAATTAAACCAGGTCTAAAAAGTCTAACCCCCCAGCCCAATATTAACATCTAAACCACTCGCTAATAAATAATAATAAAAAACCAAACACCGCCACCCACACACCCCTCACTCCAACCCCCCACCCCCCCCCCCCACAAAAAACCCCCACCCACCAATAAAACCTAACCACCCACCCCCCTCCGAGCAACTTAGTCATGTTCACCAAACCATCACACCAACCACAAAAAAACAGCAAAAAAAAAAAAAAAAAAAAAAAACCAAGTTTTGTGTTCGTTCGTAAATATTTATACTTTGAATAACGCCTTGGTAATTATTATCTATCTATGAACTAAATCCTACCGCCTGTTCTTCTCTCAGAACTAACAATCTCTTAAACGTAATTTCGAGTCCATGTGTTGACGGTGGTGAAGCTGAGGTCCATCCTTTAATTGAACATGTTCAAAAGCTCAAAAGCTTGCGATAATCACACAGCTCACCCAGGCAGAGAGAGAAGACTGCCCCAGGGCCCAGCCCCAGGATGCCCCCCAGATGCCGAGCCGATCCAAAACAAGACTGAAAATACTAAAATAAAAAAACAAAAAAAAAAGTAACGATAATTACAAATAAATGCCTTAGGCTATTTCAGGCAACATCTGTCAAACATGGTCCTTTTTAATTGGTGGGGTTTTTTTCGGTCCTTGTCCTTGATGCTTTTTTGTTTTTGTCCTTTTTCTGCTTGTTCTGTTCCAATCCCTTTAATCCTTTAGCATTTACTTGTTTTGTTGTACTTTTTCCTTCATTTCATCCAATCTATCTAAATATGGAAATGTGGTTTGTTTCTGTGTTGCCCCTTGCTTTTCTGGTTCATATTACCTTCCCCTTTAGTTTATATTTCATATTGCAAACACCATTCAATCCTCAACTATCTCAATCTCACATATAAATGGTGATTAAATAATGAAATAAATCACTCTATACATCAAAACATAGTAATAACATAATGGTGTGAACTGTATAAACATCATGAGTGTACAAATATGAACAAAGAACTCATCAGCAGAGCTAATGATGGTGGCATAAAAATTCAGTTCAATCATCTGATAATTTCAGATAACAATTAAAGCAAAACATGTCTGAATACTTTTTTGGTCCCAGAATTTTTTTTTATAATAAATTTTAACTAAACTGGTTATGTAGTGCAACATGTATGAAGAATTTTTGGGTATAATAAACCACACCACAATCACAAACAACACAACACAACATCATCACACATCACACACAACCAATCAACAATCAACCCGTTTATTATTTTGCTATCCTCACTTACATAAATTAACTAGTGTCCTTGCACCCACTAGTAAAAAAATATAAAAAATTATATCTAGTCTCTAAATAATTTTTGGTTTGGGTCGTGTGGTGTCGGAATCCTTATTTTTCCGAAATCCCTGATCATTTGACAATCCCCCCCCCCCCCTCCCCCCCCCCCCCCCCCCCCCCCCCACACAGATAGTCCTTTCCCCCCAGATCCCCCCGGCCCCCCCCCATAAATCCCTTCCCCCCCCCCCCCACAATACCCCCCCCCTACCCCAATTCACTCCCCCCTAATTCATCCATCCCCCGCATCCCCCCCGCCCCCCCCCCCCTCTGTCCCCCACTCCCAGCCCGCCGCCCATCCATCCCCCGCCCCCCTCCTCCCCCCTGATCCATAATCCCATCCCCCATCATCCCCCCCGCGCATCCCCTCCCTCGTCCCCCCCCCCCCCCCTCCAGATCCCCTTTGGGGGGGGGGGGAGGGGGCCCCCCCCATCCCTCGTCCTCACCCCAAACTGGCCAAGCGCCAATGAAGAACTTATGTTACCTCTAGCGTGCATATATTTCATGACAAAACTTCTATTATGAGCCGCTTTGCCTATCATCTTCTACATTTTAAACACAAACTTAGCGCCCGCAAAGAATGTGATGTGGCTGGCTCTCACTCACAAACCCACTGCACGATGCCAATACTGATGCACATGCGTCTCTTTTCTCAGTTGTTACATTTGGTTAAACAAACCCGACTGTGCTTACGAGGTGAAGTCTACGGCCAGGACGCATTTTGACGTAATTTTTTTGTGTCTTGGGCCGCGTAAGCGGCCCAACAATACTGACTAAACAATAACGTCAATTTGGTACTCTTCCCTCCCTTCTCGCTAGGCGGCGCGATATGCGTGCTATTGATGTGACTGTGAGCGCATAGGAAACCCCATTTGGAGCACGCGAGTATCGAATGGCTTAAAAAGACGTGAAAATGATACATTTTTGTGACGATGCAACAATGACTCTATTAGGCAAGTGACAATTCTGTCGACTGCCCCAAAACCCGAGCAAAAGTCTTGTATCGCAGCATGCAGTAGTGCAGACGAGATGTGCTGTTGTGAAGCACATCTGTTGTGAAGCCGCTTTGAGAGTGAGAGAAGACGCGGTACAGCTGAATCACCTTCCCCCCCCTCCCCCAACCTTTCCCCCCCCCAAAAACCCCCCCCACTCCCACACGCTGTTTTCATATGACTGATTTAATCTGATAGTATGTATGGATTTATTTACTTGTCTAACCTACATGCTCTGTTGAATATGTTTGCAGGAATTTCCCTCATTATAAACTCGAAAGCATATTAAACATAATTCTATTATACAGAGATTTAAGGAAAAAATCCATGACTTTGTTTTTCCAAAACGTTCATGACTTTTAAATTTTTTTCATGACCGTAAGAAGATGCACGCTGTAAATCACGTAAGCTGGTCCTCCATTGCGCAAATGCTCCGTTACCTCTCCCTCCCTCCTCTAATCATGTTGCCGGATCCGTCAACCCCACTTTGTTCCGGGAACCCCACACTCACAATTTACAAATGAAGCATGTTATATATGGTGTGTGTTTTTGTGTGTGTGTGTGTGTGTGTGGGTGTCGTGTTTGGAGAGAGACAACTTCATTTCCAATTATTTTTGTATACTAATAAAATACATGGTATACTTCATATTATATAATAATATGATACTACTTTCTTAGACATAAATGATTTTGCAAAAATGTTATCCAACATTTCAAATTTCAATTGAAAAAGTGCATATGAAAAGAACAATTCATGATAAAATGTCAGGTTCATGTAGTGATATAAAGCCTCCAATGGAGAAAAAGAGGTAACTCAAAGACCTATAAACCCATTTCTTAAAGTGCCCCTATTATGCCATTTAAGGTTCCTAATATTGTTTTGGGATTCTCCTACAACAGGTTTACATGCATGCAAGGTCAAAAAACACTTTAGTTTTACCTAATTTCTAAATGATTCGTAAAGGACTTGTGCGAAGCAGTTCAAAGAATCAGTCACTCTAAACCCTTCCTTTCCATAAGCCCTCACTGCTGTGATTGGTCATATGGTGCAGTCCTTTGTGATTGGTCCAGAGACGTAGAGATTGGCTGTGGATTGGTCTAGTTGTACAGCGTGTTTCTGAACCACGAAATGACCCATTCCATGACCGATGGACACGTCCAGCAGCGAAAGAGCTGCGCATGCCCAAGGAAGTAAGAGGGACGCTCGGGGTGTACACGCGAAGGAATGGCGCCCATCCCTATAGGTCCGGGCCGACGAGGGTGGCTAAGCTAGGGCGTCCTCTGGTGAACCTGGCGTGACAGATCGACAAGAGACCCGTCTTTATTGCTTCCTCTATCAGCATTTCCCCGTGGTGTGTACAGTCGAACCTTCTGAAGTTTTACTGCCTGAAGGCGCCGCGCCCGATCTGCTTATCTAGAATTATACCGTCGCTCTTCGTCGGCGTGGACATGATGTTAACCACACGGATATTTGACTGTTTGTGGGCGGGCAAGTTGGGGATGTAGAACGTGGGCAGACATTATGCAAGTGTGTTACTTCGTGACATAGAGCTGTAACAGAATAAGATTCGAATTCCTAATGACTCGGTTAGGTGATTGCGAGCCGACTCTTTTTTTATAGACAATAACTTTATTTATAGTGCACTTTCGGCTTTACAACTTTGCAGATAGTTTATGTTCACATACAGCTACATTACACACTGCATGAAAGGCAATATTTGAAATGGCATAATAGGGGCACTTTAACTAAACACACTGTGACAGTGACAGTGTTACCATAACTTGTGATAACGTTATTTTTCTATGAATGACGTTACATAATTTTTCAAAGAGGACTGAGGACTCTTCCTTATATTCCATTAGTATTTAACAATCTAACAACATCTTCATGATTATTATCGGTAATGAAATCCTTGTCCAGATCTTAGGTCAACTAAATATTTAAACATGCCAAGCTGAAGCAGGAAAAGTCTGAAGAGCTTCAAACGCTTCAGAGGCTGAGAGACTTTAAAGTGAGAGAAGATGTATGACCAGGAGAAACATGGTAGGAGCCGCACACATACATACACACACACACACCACGTGATTTAGCAGCACATGAAACCTGTTTGACTCCAATGTGAAACAAACAACCATCCACACACCACATGGTTGTATGTTATAGGACCGTTGTTAACAACAATACACTGTTTCTGTTGGGTACATTACTACACCACTATTAGTTGAGAATTTTCCAGCAATATTTTTAGTTGATGAATCGTTAGGCAGTTCAAACTGATAAGTGAACTGAGTCTACCATCATTAAAGGTCTGTAACAAAAAACAAATAAATAATAAAGATCCTAAAAAATATTCTACTAGCTTTACAAACAATAATAATGGCCACTGATTCAGCGAATAATAAACTCAGATAAAATCCCTTGTTAGTAATCTACGGTGGTGTGAAAAGTGTTGGCCCCCTTCCTGATTTCTTATTTTTTTTTGCATGTTTGTCACACTTTAATGTTTTAGATCATCAAACTAATTTAAATATTAGTAAAAGATAACACGATGCAGTTTTTAAGTGAAGGTTTTTATTATTAAGGGTAAACTAAATCCAAAACTGCATGGCCCTGTGTGAAAAAGTGCTTGCCCCCTAAACCTAATAACTGGTTAGGCCACCCTTAGCAACAACAACTGCAATCAAGCGTTTGCGATAAACTTGCAATGAGTCTGTTACAGCGCAGTGGAGGAATTTTGGTCCACTCATCATGCAGAATTTGTTGTAATTTCCCCACATTGGAGGGTTTTTCGCCATGACCCCCGGAACCGCCCACCCCCCCCCCCCCCCCCCAAACCAAACCCGAACCCCACACCCAACCGCCTTTTTAAGGTCATGCAACAGCATCTCAATAGGATTCAGGTCAGGACTTTTGACTAGGCCACTCCAAAGTCTTAATTTAGTTTTTCTTCAGCCATTCAAAAGTGGACTTGCTGGTGTGTTTTGGATCAATTGTCCTGCTGCAGAACCCAAGTTCACATCACCTTGAGGTCACGAACAGATAGCCGGACATTCTCCTTCAGGATTTTCAGATAGAGTGCAGAATTCATGGTTCCATTTATCACAGCATTTAAACAGCCCCAGACCATCACACTACCACCACCCCTATTTTTTACTGTTGGTATGATGTTCTTTTTCTGAAATGCAAGTGTTACTTTTACGCCAGACGTAATGGGACACACACCTTCCAAAGAGTTCAACTTTTGTCTCGTCAGTCCACAGAGTATTTTCCCAAAAGTCTTGGGGATCATTAAGATGTTTTCTGGCAAAACTGAGACTAGCTTTTATGTTTTTTTTTCTCAGCAGCGGTTTTCGTCTTGGAACTCTGCTGTGCAGACCATTTTTGCCCATGGGAAGAGAGGATCTCTTCCTTATGGTGGAGTCATGAACACTGACCTTAACTGAGGAAAGGGAGGCCTGCAGTTCTTTGGATGTTGTTGTGGGGTCTTTTGTGACCTCTTGGATGAGTCGTTGTTGTGCTCTTGGGGTAATTTTGGTCGGCCGGCTACTCCTTGGAAGGTTCTCCACTGTTCCATGTTTTTGCCATTTGTGAATAATGGCTCTCACTGTGGTTCGCTGGAGTCCCAAAGCTTTAGGAATGGCTTTATAACCTTTTCCATACTGATAGATCTCAATTACTTTCTTTCTTTCATTTGTTTCTGAATTTCTTTGGATATCGGCATGATGTCTAGCTTTTGAGGATCTTTGGTCTACTTCACTTTGTCAGGCAGGTTCTATTTAAGAGATTTCTTGATTGCGACCAGGTGTGGCAGTAATCAGTCAGGGCCTAATTGAACTCCGTTGTGATAAACCCGTTTTAAACACGGGGGGCAAACACTTCTTACACAGGGCCCAGGTAGGTTTGGATAGCTTTTTTCCCTTAATAAATTAAATCCTTATTTAAAAACTGCATTTTGTATTTGCTTGTATTATCTTTGTGTAATATTTAAATTTTGTTGATGATCTGAAACATTAAAGTGTGAAAAACATGCAAAAAAATAAGAAATCAGGAAGGGGACCAAGACTTTTTCACGTTTTCAAATATTAAATTAATACCTTCATTTGTTAAAACAATTTATTAAAACAATGCAATCTTTCAACAAAATGTAATTCTACTACAGTATCTGTACCAATATTAATGATTTAATTTTCCTAGTATTCAGTGAATAATATGTAGGATTTCTATCCATAACAGACACTGATATGCCATGGAACCATCCCAGCACATGACTCCAATATTCGGGGGGCAATTTCCTGTCAGTCTTGTCTCATCTACTCAGAGGAGTGATGACAAACTAATCCATATTCAGGAGATACCACAGAGATCTTTTGTATCAGGACCGAAAAGCCCTTTCACGACTTATGGATACCTCGTGATCGCGAATGTATAGAAACCAGTGTAGACACAGGAAATAAATTAACTAACGCCCTCAGGCCTGCAACACGGGATCTATGCGTGACTAACCAGATGTTCCCCTCACAGTAATCCTGCATTCCCAAACCATAACCGTGCTCTGGTCGTTGCAAAACAAGAAACCGGGGGAACGTACACAGACAATTCATAAGGTAATCAGTGAAAATCATTGATAGTATCGGAGCAATATATTCACAAATAGTATGTTTATGTCTGATGATGTGTGATGTGTTTCCTGTAATCGGTGCAAGTTTAACCAATGTTGCCTTATAACATTTCCTTTTTAGTTATTACGATTACTGTGTATGCAAAATACCTGTTGTTTGAGCTTGAATGAAAGCTTGTTTTATTCACAAAACATTGGTGTGAGTGAAAAAAAGTCCTTGCAAACCTCCAAGACTTTTTTAAGAGGCAGAACTTGCTCAAGCCTCTGCGTCATCAGAAAGCCAGAAACCAATCCCAAATCCAACTCGGGCTCTCCCAAAAGGGACGTCACCAACGTCATTCTGACTTCACCCCGCAAACAGCCAATCAGCACAGGAATTTCCCTCCAGCAGTCCAAACCGGAACCCCCCGCCCCGCCCGTTTCAGCTTCTTCAGCCAAAACGCAAGTACACCCAAATCTTACACCTGCTGACATAGTGCTGAACCTGGGGATTGGAGTTAGACAGTAGATAAAAAATCATCTCTGCTTTGGTGATTGTCCCCCAGGGTTGAATTTACCACCACGGTCGTGGAAACCGAAGTTTAGAACTTGAAAACTTCATGCATTTCCGTAACAACCCGCCCAGCTCTTTTTCCTTGAATCTTTGTGTGTGTGTATGTGTATGTTTTAACTTAGTTTTAATGTAATCTAGAATAGAAAATAAATTCTTGTTTTCATTTATAAAGAATCATTGTCTGGTGTCGTATAATTTTAAAGTCAAACCCTTGCCAAAGACTAAAATAATTAAAGTAGTCAATGGCTCTCTGGACGACCCTTGATTTAAAGTGTAAACTATCAGGTTTGAATTCAGTTTTAATCAGGTGGACCTCGAATTTTCAGATTCGAGTCCGTTCAAACCCTGAATGAATTAATAAAAATTAATTCCCTAAAATTAAGTAATCAAGTCATTACAACTATCAATCAATCAATCAATCAATCAAAAAAAAAAACATAACATAACAAGACAGTGGTGCAAAAAAGTTTTAGTCAAAGGCCACCACTTTTGCACGTTCTCACTCAGTTCTCCCACTTAAAAAGATGAGATAGTCCTGTAATTTTCATCATAGGTATGCCTCAACTATAAGAGACAAAATGAGAAAAAAAAAATCCTGAAAATCACATTGTAGGATTTTTAAAAGAATTTATTTGCAAATTATGGTGAAAAATAAGTATTTAGTCAATAACAAAATTTCATCTCAATACTTTTATATACCCTTCACCCTTTGTTGGCAATGACAGAGGTCGAACGTTTTCTGTAAGTCTTCACAAGTTTTTCACACACGGTTGCTGGTATTTTGGCCCATACCTCCATGCAGATCTCCTCTAGAGCATAATGTTTTGGGGCTGTCGCTGGGCAACACGGATTTTCAACACGGATTTTCAACTCCCTCCAAAGTTTTTCTATGGGGTTGAGATCTGGAGATTGGCTAGGTCACTCCAGGACCTTGAAATGCTTCTTTTACGAAGCCACTCCTTCGTTGCCCGGGCGGTGTTTGTTTGGGATCATTGTCATGCTGAAAACCCAGCCACGTTTCATCTTCAATGCCCTTCTTATATGCTGATGGGAATGAGGTTTTCATCCCAACTACTCAAAATCTCACGATACATGTCCCCATTCATTCTTTTTTTTTGTTTACCCCACTGAATCAGTCGTCGTCCTGTCCCCTTTGCAGAAAAGCACCACCAAAGCATGATGTTTCCACCCCCATGCTTCACAGTAGTTATGGTGTTCTTTGGATGCAACTCAACTCAGCATTTCTTTTTTTCTCCTCCAAACACGACAAGTTGAGGTTTTTTATATACCAAAAAGTTCTATTTTTGTTTCATCTGACCATATGACATTCTCAAAATCCTCTTCTGGATCATCCAAATGCTCCCTAGCAAACTTCAGACGGGCCTGCCTGTACATGTACTGGCTTAAGCAGGGGGACATGTCTGGCACTGCAGGATTTGAGTCCTTGGCAGCGCAGTGTGTTACTGATGGTATGCCTTTGTTACTTTGGTCCCAGCTCTATGCAGGTCATTCACTAGGTCCCCCCGAGTGGTTCTGGGATTTTTGCTCACAATTCTTGTGACCATTTTGACCCCACGGGGTGAGATCTCTGCGTGGAGCCCCAGATCGAGGGAGATTATCAGTGGTCTTTGTATGTCTTCCATTTTCTAATAATTGCTCCCACAGTTTTTTTTTTTCACACCAAGCTGCTTACCTATTGCATATTCAGTCTTCCCAGCCTGGTGCAGGGCTACAATTTTGTTTCTGGTGTCCTTTGACAGCTCTTTGGGCTTGGCCATGGTGGAGTTTGGAGAGTGACTGTTTGAGGTTATGGACAGGTGTCTTTTATACTGATAACGAGTTCAAACACATGCCATTAATACAGGTAATGAGTGGACAGAGGGCCGGAAACGGGGGTCTTTTAAAGAAGTTGTTACAGGTTTGTGAGAGCCAGAAATCTTGCTTGTTTTGTAGGTGACCAAATACTTATTTTACCTAGGAATTTACCAATTAATTCTTTAAAGATCCTACTATGTGATTTTCTGGATTTTTTTTTCTTGTTTTGTCTCTCATAGTTGAGGTATATTTATGATGAAAATTACAGGCCTCTCTCAATCTTTTTAAGTGGGAGAACTTGCACAATTGGTGGCTGACTAAATACTTTTTTTTTTTTTTTCCCCACTGTAACTTCAACCTAAACAAATCTATTAAATTAAACAAACAACACCGCCCCTTCAATGCATGTTATTAAAAATAATGTTTGTCTTGGATCAAAATGTACTTATGCTTGCTATTAAAAATGATTTCCTTATTTCCAATTCCACTCCATCTCTCTTTCACTCCATTCCAAATCACCATGACTCTTTTTCTGTTCCTTTTCTGGCATATAACACCTACTTTCCACGATTCACTTATTTCCTGATGAATAAAATATAAAATAAAATCAAGTCCCACATATTTTCACTAGGAAATGTGTCATATTACAAAAGTAAAATGAGTTGAGAATTCTGTTTCATGTTCATCTCTCACTGTGGAGGGTGAAGTATTCACAGGGAAAGCTTCATATCCATGATCACTTCTGAATGAAGCGCTCTGCTTACCCTGGCTAGGTTGGACGTTCACATGTCGTTTCCTTCATCAGCGTGTGTAACCTTGCAATCCTGAGCCAACATGAATCATTAAGCGCAGCGATTGAAGTGTGAATGGGTTTTAAGCACGTACAACGAGCATCTAATATATTCCAGGATCTACAGTAAATTCAAAAGTACAGAGCGCTTCGCTATAATTACAGGAGGATCAAAACCTGAAATCCTGCTGCATACAGAACTGGAGCTCATTAATGTTGACAGGTGCTGCACACCTGCTTGTCTGTTTTTACCTGTGCTTGATGGCCAATGGAGCAGCATTACAGCACTTGAAAGCACTTTAGATATGATTAAGAGCAGTATGCCATTAAACGCTCTGGGAATCAGATTAAAATAGCAAATGTGTTGCCTGGTATCCATAATTTTTCTCAAGCGCAGATAAGCATTTGGCCAGCGGCAGTTTAATGAACTGAAACCAACAGTAAGTTTAGAGTTTGCTTTCAGTTACCATAATATCACACAAAATATTACAAGACAACCCTCACAGTTCAGAACGTAAATCTCTCATCAAGTGACAGAGAAGAGCTTGATGCAGGGTGCAAAAAAAGACCTCAAGGGCAAACATCCAGGTACCGACCGCTAAAACGCAGCAGGTGACCGCTAAACCACTCTAGAGTAGAGCTGCCATGCTGCAGGGCTCTCAGTCTAGCTGTCACACTAATATTATCAGACTGATATTATCATGAAATCTCTGTCTGTGCCCAGTAAGATGGACATATGACAAAAAGACAACATGACAAGACCAAAACCATATATAAACTGAGTATGAGACTAAGGACTCTTCTCTTTTGTTCTCCTTTTTTCCAACTCTATTATATAGTACTATATATACTGCATAGTATTCAGTAAGTAGTAAAGCATTTCATTATGATCAGACATCAGAAGCCATGTTTTAGTCTAATGGGTTTTAAATGCAACTTCCAACTTTCATTTGCAGTTATTTATTTGAAAATAAGGTTGTATGATCATTCTCATGATCATGCAAAATTGTTAGTGAACTGAGTAACCTCTCCACACAACATTTCTGTAATCATCTGCCCACCTTCATGCTGCTTCAAACTAATAAAATACTAAAGCTGTTATTTTTCATACAGTGAAAATGGTATGTGTGCACTGGCTGTCAATAATGGGTTGGATGGATGGGAAAATAATAAATTAAAATACTGAGTATTATTATTTATGGTTATTATTACACTATCATAATATAGTAAACATGGAGATACGTACATGCATCTATATTCACTATCAGTTAACACTACATAAAATATAAAATAGATTAAAAAAACTTCTGATAAAATATATAATTAAACGTTTTTTTTTGTCAAATATAAACAGAACAATAAATAGAATGATGGATGGATAAAAACAGACAGTAACAGAACGACAGACAGATAGATGATAGATGGTGGAGGGATGGATGTATGGATGATAGAATATTCTTATCATTTAATGCAGATGACATCGATTAGTTCTGACAAGCACCACTTTTCCATGTGTATATAAAGAGTCTCATAAATGTACATCAAGTAGCTAGTAAGCAACATAAGACACAAACACATGTGATTTCACCAGCTAACTTATGCCCCAGACTCACGATCCGACAACAAATCCAACCCTTTTTGGCCTGTTTCTGAATTCTGTTCCACGGAAGTGAGCAAAACCATCAAGAATCATTATATGCACTACAGCCCTGATAACCATATTACTTACTGTCCCATTAAAGCAGATTAAAACACACTCAACCAGTCAACAATGACACTCAGCAGCCTGTCTATTCGTCTGTTTACAGTTTGGAGGGTATGAACTCCTCTCCTTTACCCTGATGGAGGTAATCAATGGTTTTCTGTGTCCTGAGGTGAGCTCTTAGAAAACAGCAAGTATCCGGGAGTCTATAAGGTCAGTCTCTGGGGAGTGATCTTTCTCAAACACAGCGGCATTTCTCTGACATGTAAGTGATCCGCGCGCCACACATTCAGAATGCATTTCATATGACTCCACTGCCTCTGTGATTGCAGGGGACACATGAATCACTATAAAATTGTCAGCAGTAAATAACTGCTTGTGTGAAATGTCAATGTTATGTTGTTGTTGTAATTTTTTTTGAGTGATTTGGCTCTTGATCGAAGATGGCATCTTGAAACCGCTTGGCCAGATTCTGCTGTCATCTACTCTACTGTGACACAACTGTCCAAACTGCTGAGTCTAGTAGAAACTATTGTGTGTTTGCTTCACTATTTAGACACAGAGACTCTATTGCATGGATACTTCAGGTAAGATTATGTTCTTACTATCCTTTTGTCGCTTCCCTGTTGGTAGCTGGACTAACAAGCAACTAACTCAACCAGTCACCACCAGCATAGTCAAAGTGACCATTACTTCCAATCAGACTGAAAAAATGGCCATAACTGGTTGACCTACTTGACAAGTGAAGCTCTATAGAGAACACTTGTTGGTTACAACAGAAAAAAATGGACCAGAATAAACATTAAAATACGGACTTTCAAAAAAGACATGATTTTTCGGAACAATATATAGGTTAACATGAGACTATTGCGGTAAAATCACTTTCTAACCTTGTCTATGTACAGCTACACTACCGTTCAAACATTTGAGCAAATGTTAAGTTATTTATTTGGTTTATTTGATAATAATAAGAATGTTTCTTAAACGCAAAATCTAAATATTAGATTTCTGAGGAATCATGTTACACTGAAGACTGGAGTAATGATGCTAGAAAATTCAGCTTTGATCACAGAAAAAATTACATTTTAAAATATATCAAATAGAAAACGGTTATTTTAATTGTAATAATATTTCACAATATTACTGTATTTAATGTATTTTTAATTAAATAAATGTAGCCTTTGTGAGCATAAGATACTTTTTTTTAAAACATTAAAATGTCTTACTGACTCCAAACCACTCCTTTGGATCAAAACTGTCATGATCTTGTAAAACAAAGGTATCTATTCAAAAGAATTACATCTGTATTGGGCAAAACTGGTATAACACACATTTGAGTAAAGAAAAAAAAAATTATGTAGGCCCTGTAACAAAAAATACAAGCGCCACATTTCAGCTTGAATGACTTGCCCCCATAGACTTTCACTGTCTGTCCATTATTGTACATGTAATTTTCAGTTGGTTTTTACAAAGTGTTAAGCCTGTGGAAATCGATAGAGCTCAAGTTGTATTTAACCCAAAATATTCCTTGAAGCTGCAATGACCTGTTGTTTTTTTCATTAGAGTTTACATACACCAAAAAGAATGAGCTATTTTATTGATGTGCACCAATACACCGCTCATAATTTGTTTATCACATGTGCCATTAAAATAACATTTGTGCTGTACTGAGGTGATCTCTCCCTTGCATATGTCACAGGTGTTGTGGAAAGTGCTTTTCCCTGTATCACTTGTCTCAACACTATCTGACCGTTAACTGTTTTGACTTCAGCTCGATCTCTGAACACTTGCTCTCTGCCTCCACATTCACGAAAAAAGAGAGGAGGAGGCAGAACAGAAACAAATGTGCCAATCTGCCGGGCTAAATTTAGGCCCATCCTCTAGTCTTGACACAAGTGGGCAACGCAGTAGCGTGGGTGATCCACTAATGGAGGCCTGAGAGGTGAACTATAGATCAGCGCTTCAATATTAATGCCGCTAAAGCACGAATGAAGAACTCAGGAATCACATAACAGCCGCAAAGTGAAACACTAGAGAAGACGCTGTCAGCAGTTTGTCTGTGTGTAAGTATTAAATGTTCCATTCTCCCTCCTCACTGTTAAATATCTCCAGGCCTTTGGAGTAAAAGTCAAACAGGTAATGAAGAAACTATAGAATTCCGTATGGAAGACTAATTATTTTAAAAGTGAATGAGGTTTACTAGTGTTGTAACCTAATTACTTTCACCTGCTACTGAATTTCATGCCATTTTAAATATTATTCTTAAATCCGATTTCAATTAAAAATCCATCTCATGTTTGCTACATAATTCACATTTTAGGACTGAACTTGTACACACCCTTACACACCACTGTTAAAATAACATAAAATGACATAAAATAAAATAAAATAAAATACAATTATATTAAAAAATTATCAATATCAAATAATTGTAAATATATAAGTAAAATAGTACAAAATAAAGTATAAAAAATAATTAATAAACTAAGTAAAATAAAATAATAGCTGAAAATAATAATGAAAAGTAAAATAAAATAAAAATATATAAAATAAAATAAAATAAAATAATATAATATAATAAATAAGTCAATAAAAATAAGATAAAAAATAATAAATGAAAGTCAAAAAAAAATAATTAGTTAAAAGAATAAATAGTAAAATAAATATAAATATAAAAATAAGTATAAAATAATATTAGTAAAAAAATAGATAAATACCCTAAGAACTAACTACATTCAATATAAAAATAATAAAATTCATGTAATTTCAATGTAATTAAATTAATTAAATTAAATTAAAAATACAAGAAATCCATGGGACTCATGTGGAGTGTAACATTAAAACAGATCTATAAAATTAAAAAAACACAATACACTCCCCCTAGACTTGCATTCATCAAGGTATGGATTTATGGGAGGATTTCTCACCATTTCTATAATTAATTGTGATTAGCATGTTAATTTATTTATTGAGTCTCTGCTTCAAAACCTGTTGCACATCAATGGCATGTTCCTATGTAAAATGCTCTTTTCATGTTCTATCCAGCATAGACTACATTCACTGTAGCTAAGAAATTCTAAAATTGACACTTTCCATTAAATATTTGACATATTAAGCATGTGACATGTTTTCTGCTATCCACACCCTAATGAAGACTCTTCTAGCTGCAACATGTTGCTTGTACTGTACTGTAACATTCAAACTTCATTCAGAAAGGGTCTATTCTTTCCAAAGCTTGAGGGCTAAATTAATGCATCTGAAATCATGAGAAAGCCAGAGAAAATAAGAGAAAGAGAGAGGGAGGGAGGCCCAAGGCAGCCAAGCCTCTTTTGTGAAATATCTAGAAATAATTCCAAGGTCGACTTTCTTGGTATCGAGGGGTTTGGAATAAACACAGCACTAATTAGCCCAAATGTGATACAATAGGCCTATCTCAGATTAGTCTGATGACTGAAGAGAGTCTCCAAACTCTATTATTCTCCAGCTGTCATGCCTCTGTTGAGAGAATGATAGTTTTAGTGATGAAGGTCTTCGTGATCCAGAGAGCTGCTGGGTCAAATCCTGATCACATCAAGAAAAAATGAACCAATGAGAAAAAAAGGAACAAAGGCCATAACTACTGTATGAACCAGTGATGGTAAAACTACACTTGGCACTGCACTATAATAAAACTGCAATTACACTCTTAAATGTAACAACAAGATAAGTTCTCAGTACAAGAATTGAAAAGAATATTAATTTCAGTTCCTTGAAGATAAATTTTCTGTCATATCCAAAACAAATGCATTAATAAAATGGTCTGAAAGCATTTGTAAAAAAGCAGAACATAAAATTTAGCCTCGAAGTTTCCTCCGTTTATAACTGCCCCCATAACTGACAGCAGATGAATAGACTGGGATCTAGAACTAGAGATAATTTGACAGTTTTACCAAGCTGTCAACACACCCACATATATAATATATATATATATATATATAGCTAATATTATATATATATATACAGTGGGTACGGAAAGTATTCAGACCCTTTTAAATTTTTCACTCTTTGTTATATTGCTGCCATTTGTTAAAATCATTTAAGTAATTTTTTTTCCTCATTAGTGTACACACAGCACCCCATATTGACAAAAAACACAGAATTGTTGACATTTTTGCAGATTTATTAAAAAGAAAAACTGAAATATCACATGGTCTAAGTATTCAGACCCTTTGCTCAGTTTTTAGTAGAAGCACCCTTTTGATCTAATAGAGCCATGAGTCTTTTTGGGAAAGATTTCAAGTTTTTCACACCTGGATTTGGGGTTCCTCTGCCATTCCTCCTTGCAGTTCCTCTCCAGTTCTGTCAGGTTGGTTGGTAAGCGTTGGTGGACAGCCATTTTTTTGTCTCTCCAGAGATGCTCAATTGGGTTTAAGTCAGGGCTCTGGCTGGGTCATTCAAGAACAGTCACAGAGTTGTTTTGAAGCCACTTCTTCGTTATTTTAGCTGTGTGCTTAGGGATATTGTCTTGTTGGAAGGTAAACCTTAGGGCCCAGTCTGAGGTCCTGAGCCAAAAAAAAAAACTCTGGAGAAGGTTGTCGTCCTGTCCCTGCAGCTGAAAAACCCCCACAGCATGATGCTGCCACTACCATGCTTCACTGTTGAGACTGTATTAGACAGGTGATGAGCAGTGCCTGTTTTTCTCCACACATACCGCTTAGAATTAAGGTTAAAAAGTTCTATCTTGGTCTCGTCAGACCAAAGAATCTTATTTCTCACCATCTCACAACTCCATGCGGGCTTTCATGTGCCTTGCACTGAGGAGAGGCTTCCGTCGGGCCACTCTGCCATAAGCCCCGACTGGTGGAGGGCTGCAGTGTTGGTTGACTTTCTACAACTTTCTCCCACCTCCCGACTGCATCTCTGGAGCTCAGCCACAGTGATCTTTTGGGTTCTTCTTTGGGACGCCCAGCTCTAGGAAGGGTTCTGTCGTCCCAAACGTCTTCCATTTAAGGATTATGGGGCCACTGTGCTCTTAGGAACCTTAATTTTTTTTTTAACCTTGGCCAGATGTGTGCCTTGCCACAATTCTGTCTCTGAGCTCTTCCGGCAGTTCCTTTGACCTCATGATTCTCATTTGCTCTGATATGCACTGTGAGCTGTAAGGTCTTATTTAGACAGGTGTGTGGCTTTCCTAATCACGTCCAATCAGTATAATCAAACACAGCTGGACTCAATGAAGGTGTAGAACCATCTCAAGGATGATCAGAAGAAATGGACAGAACCTGAGTTAAATATATGAGTGTCACAGCAAAGGGTCTGACTAATTTGGACCATGTGATATTTCAGTTTTTTTCTTTTTTAATAAATCTGCAAATGTCAACAATTCTGTTTTTTCTCTGTCAATATGGGGTGCTGTTGTACATTAATGAGGAAACAAATTAACTTAAATAATTTTAGCAAATAGCTGCAATATAACAAATAGTGAAAAATTTAAAGGGGTCTGAATAATTTCCATACCCACTGTATTATATATGTAGATATATATATTATGTGTGGGTGTGTGTGTCAGGTATGTGGTTAGTGAAAGCTCACGACAAGGATAACGACTTTTATGGTCTTTATGCCACCTTCAACATAACGAAAGAAGAGCTAAATAGCATCAACACACATGTACCATTAAATGAACATCAATCCAGGACCAAGAACAGACAGAAACTGAAGGCTTATAAAGACAGGGAAACAAAGAAGTAAACAAGATGATTAATCTACACAGGTGAACAGAATGAACTAATCGGGGGACTAAGGGAAAATCTAAACCAGAACAAAACATAAACGTGACAATACATACATATATATATATATAATTAAAGTATAAAAATAAAGCTAATTTGACAGTTTGGCAGGCTTTAACTATGAGAATTAACTTATTCAAATTACAAAAAATCTTAAAATATGTGGAGCACTGTCTACTTAATACTTCATATTCATAATACTTCATATTAGAGATAACAAAATACAGACGATAATTTTCTCGATCTGATAGAAGAACACAAAGTAAAAAACCACAACAAAAAAGTACAATCAAATATATTTAAAGTATTAAAAAGATCTCTCTAGATCCTAGAAAAGAACACAAAGTAAAACATACAGGTGCGTCTCAATAAATTAGAATGTTGTGGAAAAGTTCATTTATTTCAGTATTCAACTCAAATTGTGAAACTCGTGATTATTACATATATTCAGTGCACACAGATTGAAGTAGTTTAAGTCTTTGTTTTTAATTGTGATGATTATGGCTCACATTTAACAAAAACCCACCAATTCAGCAAATTAGAATATGGTGACATGCCATCAGCTAATCAACTCAAAACACCTGCGAAGGTTTCCTGAGCCTTCAAATGGTCTCTCAGTTTGGTTCACTAAGATTCACAATCATGGGGAAGACTGCTGATCTGACAGTTGTTCATTGACACCCTTCACAAGGAGGGTAAGCCACAAACATTCATTGCCAAAGAAGCTGGCTGTTCACAGAGTGCTGTATCCAAGCATATTCATAGAAAGTTGAGTGGAAGGAATAAGTGTGGAAGAAGAAGATGAACAACCAACCGAGAGAACCGCAAGCCTTATATTGTCAAGCAAAATCGTTCAAGAATTTGAGTGAACTTCATAAGTAATGGACTGAGGCTGGGGTCAAGGCAGCAAGAGCCACCACACACAGACGTGTCAAGGAATTTGGCTACAGTTGTCGTATTCCTCTTGTTAAGTCACTCCTGAACCACAGACAATGTCAGAGGCGTCTTACCTGGGCTACGGCTAAGAAGAACTGGACTGGTGCCCAGTGGTCCAAAGTCCTCTTTTTCAGATGAGAGCAAGTTTTGTATTTCATTTGGAAACCAAAGGTCCTGAAGTCTGGAGGAAGGGTGGAGAAGCTCATAGCCCAATTGCTTGAAGTCCAGTGTTAAGTTTCCACAGTCTGTGATGATTTGGGGTGCAATGTCATCTGCTGGTGTTGGTCCATTGTGTTTTATGAAAACCAACGTCACTGCAGCCGTTTAACAAGAAATTTTGGAGCACTTCATGCTTTCTTTCTGCTGACCAGCTTTTTGAAGATGCTGATTTCATTTTTCCAGCAGGATTTGGCACCTGCCCACACTGCCAAAGTTGGTTAAATGAGCATGGTGTTACTGTGCTTGATTGGCCTGTAAATTTGCCTGACCTGAACCCCATAGAGAATCGATGGGGTACTGTCAAGAGGAAAATGAGAAACAAGAAACCAAAAATGCAGATGAGCTGTAGGCCACTGTCAAAGAAACCTGGGCTTCCATACCACCTCCAGCAGTGCCACAAACTGATCACCTCCATGCCACGCCAGATTGAGGCAGTAATTAAAGCAAAAGGATCCCCTACCAAGTATTGAGGACATGTATCTTAAATTGACATACTTTCCAGAAGGCCAACAATTCACTAAATTTTTTTTTTATTGGTCTTATGAAGTATTCTAATTGTTGAGATAGTGAATTGGTGGGTTTTTGTTAAATGTGAGCCAAAATCATCACAATTAAAAGAACCAAAGACTTAAACTACTTCAGTCTGTTTGCAATGAATTTATTTAATACACGAGTTTCACATTTGAGTTGAATTACTGAAATAAAAAAAAACTGAACTTTTCCACGACATTCTAATTTAATGTTGAGGGCACTGTAGATCCATGTACCTTCTGGTCATTTGATTTTCTACTTAAAAACAAATCAATAGAAATGAGAAGCGGTCTTATTTTTATTTTTGTTTAGTTTTTTTCTTCTTCATTTTGTTTAACAAATGGAAAAATAAAAACGTAGCTGGATTTTAAAAAATTAGATTATGGAAATAATAATTAGAAAAATTTGATTAAGCTTTAATATTTGCTTTAAATGTGTGGGCGGTGCTGAAACACCCCTTTCGTCCCCCATCTTCAGTACTACACCGTATATGCATCAACTGCAAGCTGAGTTCAATTTCTATTTGAGAGACGCGGCAGGCGAGCCAAGCTTATTCACGAGAATTTTTGTAAATCAAAATTTTGTACATTTTGTAAATCTAAGAGAAAAACACAAAGTACAAAATAAAATAAATAAAAAGAAGTTTAAATAAAATAAAAGTTTACGTTGGACAAGATGGAAGGATTTCTCTTGATCCAAATAAGAACACAGATCTAAAGTCAGGCATCCTCAAATCTGGCCCATGAGTTTCACTTTACTGCAGAGTTTAGCACTAACCCTATCAAACACACCTGAGCATGCTAATCAGTGTCTTCAGAATAATTAGAAAATCACAGGTAGATGAATTTGACCAGGGTTGGAGCTAAACTCTGCAGCGAATTGGCCCTCCAGGGCAAGATTTGAGGAACCCTGATCTAAAGTGTTATAACCATAGTGTCATAACCAATCAAGTTTGATTGGGTGTCACTTACAACTGTATTTCTTCACAAAAATAAAAACTTATCTGAGGCTCCCCAAGACAGAACACAAGTCCTATTGAGAGCAGACAAAGCCGACTGTGTCCGTGTCCCCCACACAGGACTTGAGAGCCTCATATACTGCAGTGTGGACACTAAATGGCCTATTCTCAATGCAATCAATGTCTCATTACAGCCCACCGTTATAAATCTGAGCCCTATTTAGTCTGGGGATTAAAGGAAGCAGGCTAGAGCAACACACATCAACGTAAATACATCACAAACAGATACATGCAGAGCCACGCACCGGCGGCCACTCACACATTACCCTGCATTCAAAAAGAGACAGGAGCTCCAGCACATATATGCACATACATGCACGTGAAGTCAAACTTTATGTGTCACTCTTCTGCTAAGTTAATGGAATAGTTCACTCAAAAAAAGACACAAAGTGTGGAAGAATATAACGGATACATTTGTCATTATAAACATGAATGAGAACTGGGGCAGTCAAACTCAAAAGTGATTCATATGACTCAAGCACTATATTCAAAGACTTCGTGCAATAGCTTTATGTGAGGAACCAGCTGAAGAGTTTTCATTAAGTCTCCATGTCTGGTCCGTGAACAAATAGTTTGATTCCGCTCACAAACCTGATCTGAATGATTCATTTGTGAATCTGGCTGATTCTTTGTTCAACTAGCTGACTCAGTGATCCAGTAGCAGTGAAATATTATTACAATTTTAAACACTGTTTGTTTTATATTTTAATATATTTTAAAAATGTATTTATTCCTGTGAAAAAGCTGGATTTTCAGCACCATTACTCCACTCTTTAGTGTCCGCTCAGTAGAAAAGCACACCATCCAAGTGCGCAGCACGAGTACTAAAGATCAATTTTGACTGACTGCATGCTGAAATATAATTCATTTACTACTGAAAAAAAGTATTTCAGTTTAATTGAAACTGCATGGCTTAACCCAGTATTTGCATGTGCTGTGTATTTTGATGTTTATTAGAGTAGCACAGTGATAGCTTTGCAGCATGCTAATGTCATCATGTATTAAAATCAATTGCAAGTCAAGTCCTCCATGCACTTGCAACACTATCTTAGCTATGTAGAATGTTCTAAAAATCATTTACAAGATTCCATTTCCATTAAGATGCCACCTATGTAGGCAGCAGACAGCATGGCTCAGAGGATTTACACCATTGTGAGTCACCTGGCGATTGTCATCTGTGGAAGCCTGGCTTTATCATGTTCCGCACACATTCAGACTGGGAAATGTTTGACATTTACACCAAGAGGAAACCATCTCCGCATCTGAAGCAGGAGTGCAGCTTCAGAGCATGTTTTTATATGTGCATGTCAAGCTACATGTGACCGATAGAAAAGTGGGAAGCACACTGACAAGCAGAGACTCAGAGAACACGACCTAACTAAAAGAAACACGCTAGCAGACACAGAAGCACAGAAAGCTGCCATAAGATAAAGGCTACACCTGCATTATAAACAACACTGAATTCAGAAAAAGCTGTGCTTCCTGGAAATATTCATGAAGTTTAAAAAAAATCCATGAAAAAAATATCCTTAACAAAAATGTCTGTTACTAATAAAGCCACACCGTTCAAATACTGGAAATATGTGACTGTTTGCCATGCGGATAAACACACCAACAAAAATAAAATGGTGTAATAAATAAAATAAAATAATAAACAATAATGTGCAAGATCATTAAAAAAAAGAAAAACGAAAATGTTTGAAAATGTTTTTCAACCAATAGAACAAAACCAAAATAAAATGAAATAATAAAATAAAACAAAACAATTAAAAGATAGTAACAAAATAAATAAAAGTACAAAATAACAAAATACTAAATAAATAAACAAAAAAATAAACAATAAAATAAAACAAAAGGTAGATATGTAAACAAAATAAAATAATAAAACAACATAAAACATAATATAATAACAGTAGTACAACAAAATAACAAAATAAAATAATAATAAACAAAAAAATAAAAAGACAAAAATGCATAAAAATGGTTTCAGTGCTTTTTCAAAGCTAAACATCCTGAAACTTTTCCCATTAAAAAATATCTCAAATTATATTGAGAAAAGACAGCTCCTTGGAATACTCATCTGATAGAAAGAGAAACTGATTTTTATTTATTTTATTTTGTACCTTTTTGCCGAATGAAGCCAGAGCACTCAAAAGCGTCTTTTTAAAGCTAAGGCAGAAGGTGGTCTGTTCTATTCAAGAGTGCCTCTCTTATTACATCTCCCCATTTCACATTTCAATGAGATATGCGTCTGCAAAAATATATGAAAGCTGATAGAAAGTTATTAACCATCTTTACAAAGCGCACAGTGAGTGTATGTGGTGCGCGAGATGTTGATGTGGATCTGAGAGTTCATCTGAATAAGAATAAGAGACAAAATGAGTTGATGCAAGGACTGATATCCCACACCTATAGCATATCGTCTTCTGAGAGAAGTATTAATGTTACAGCTTGAGAAAGGGAACTGTTGAGAATTTCCTGGATCGGCCCGGTCCTCATGAAAAGCGTAAAATAGTACGCCCAAATAAAAATGAAACTCGTGTATTGTTACACAAAAATTTGACTTTGGCCGTGCCAAATATGATACGCATGGTTTGGCGTGCAGAAAATGCGCAGTTCCCGCGTGCATATGGATCCGAAAATTGATTGGTGTGCAGATGGCTACGCAGTTTTTTCCGCGTACATATAATACGGCATCTAACCCCACAACCCTAAACTACCCATGCGCGTAGAAAGAGTACATGCCGAAGTATATTTTTTCGTACACAATACTCATACTTTCGGGGTTTTTATTTGGCGTACTATTTATACGCACTCATGAGATCGGGTTGTGGGATCCAGGTATTCTCATTTCCAGCGAGTGTTGATCTCTTTTAGTAGGATTGCTATTCCTTGAGATGATATGAAGCTTTTGCAGATGTTAAAGAAAAAGTTCACCCCAAAAAAATAAAACTTTTAATGTCGTTCACTGACCCTCATGTTGATCCAAACCTATATGACATCCTGGGGCGCAAAATGAAATGTTCAAGCTGCAATTTTCCATATGAGGAAAGTAAATGTTGATTCAGACTCTCAAGCTTCAAAAAAGCATTACAAAATTATAATAAGCATTGTTCATAAGATGCATGCTCTTTATTCCAAGTTTTACAATAGTTTTATGTGTTAAACAGACCAAAATTGAAGTCATTATTTACTAAAAATCTAAGAAGCATCATTTGTGCTTGTGCACAATTTAAAAACGGTGCTCTTTTATTTCTTTTAGTTCTTGAATGTATAAATTTAAAATGCAAAATAGAAAAATTCTGGCCAAAATACCATTCTGTGTCTAACTGAATGAAATACAAAAATTACATTTAATGACTAAATTATGACAAAAAATTGGGGGTGAACTAGTCCTTTAAACATTATGGCTGGGTTGGCTTTTCAAATGTAGCAATACATTTCCAGCTCTTCAAAAATGATTTGCTATCTGAAAAAGTAAAAATTGCATGTCATTTTCATAATTTTAAAGCGTAATATCTTTTTCATAACTGATCAGATTTGAGACTTTATTAAACTCTCATCTCTATATATTAAATATCTTTCTGAACAACAGCACTGGCAGATCTCCTCCATTTCTGCTGCTGTGTTACTTTAAATGGCAAAAGAGCACAAGGTCGGAGGATTTATTGAGAATGAGAGTGAGCTGGAATAGAGGAAGAGCAGAGACGCAGAGGCCTTGTCACATTTGTGTCCTGCGGCTTTGGGGCTTTGTAGACACAATCCAAGTCTGAATAACAAGGTTTAAACCACACAGAGAGACAAAGGGAGTTTAAGAGAGAAACAAGTCAGGGGGAAAGAGAGAGAGGGAGAGAGATGCACGAGAATGACTTTTAAAAGCTCTGTCATCATCTCAGTGGTCGAAACAGGAAAAGTTTTTGAATGCAGATCACATAAATCTAATAGAAAGAGAACTTTTTTTTTTTTATGAAGCCAGAGCAATTAAAAGGATCTTTTTAAAGGTAAAGCAGAAGTGCGCCTCTTCTATTACATATTAACTAAGGATGGGTCACGATTTTCGAATATTCGATTAGTT
Source organism: Sinocyclocheilus anophthalmus (assembly GCA_018155175.1). Lineage (NCBI taxonomy): Eukaryota > Metazoa > Chordata > Actinopteri > Cypriniformes > Cyprinidae > Sinocyclocheilus > Sinocyclocheilus anophthalmus. The sequence continues at coordinate 119,791 of JADLZN010010649.1, read as the reverse complement.
GATTTAATTATAGAATATCGAATAGGTTGTGCGATTATTGTCTTAAAAAATGTCCCCATGTTTTCCGTGCTGATGCGGTGGTGACGCGTTTATGTGGCGCTGCCAATGATGCACCTAAAAGCTGTCAAAGACAACAGAAGAACACATTGTCTCACGCGCTCACTGTAGACTTGCGTACATATTAACGGTACAGTAACTTGGGACAATGTCAAATAAGAGTTCTGTGCGGATCACAAATATCATCTATCATACAGATTGAAAGCTTGAATCCCTCTCTCTGTTTATGGGTGTGTGTGCGTGCATCAGGGGGAGGGGTGCGATTTTCGAATAATACCCAGCGGTTTTCGAATATTAATTTTGCTTGGAATGCCCATCCCTAATATTAAGATTTAAATGCAAAAATAACAAGTGAAGAAGTGCTGAAAATCCTAAAATGTTTCCCAAGAGCAGAAATGAAACAAAAAATTTGATTGCAAATCAACAAAACACATGGCAAATGATCATATCACTATATTTCTGATCAAATAAAACAAATACAATAAAATATTCACCTGGATATAGCCTGTTAACAATAAAATCTAGCATTTCTACAGTATATTAGGAATTTTCTAGGAGTTGGAATAAAAGGTTGACCAATTCTGGTCTAGAGGGACTACAAGTGTATTATTTACTTTTCTTGTTGCTTTTCTCTCACTCAGTTTTCATATAATAGCATTTTGGCTATCCCTCTCAAGCTAATCTCCCTGACAAGCTAATTTCAGCCCTAAACTTTTTGCAGATGAAACTAGTTAAATCGTGTCTCATTGTATAACCTTCGTGTGAAGCTCTTGCTAATGTTTATTCAATACAAAGTTGAAGGAAACCCACTAAAAATAAACCACCATCACTTTAACTTGCATTTCCACTCCTGAAATCTCCCCTGCCCTTCGGTTGACTTCCACCAAATCTGTTTCACTTAAAAAGACACAAATGAGCAGTCCAGACACCTTAAAAAGTCTCCCTATATTCGCTCTAGACCAAATGATCTTAATGATAAACTAAAGCTCACTCTTCCAACGCTTCACGCCAAGTTCGGCATTTCAACAAGAGCGCGTGGCTGTTAGACCGCCTGCAGATATTTATTAAGAGTCGTATGAAATTTTCATGCGGTGTGAAGCATTCTCTTTCATCCAGCAGCCTGCTGTCAAGCGTGAGGCGGAAGCCGTGGCAGCTCCGCACGGGAGGGAGGCAGCGTTTAAGAGCGGGGGGCCATGCCTTCAGGTGACATCATCAAAGACAAGGGTAAGGGGGCGGGAACACCATCAACCCAAATCAGCCAATTAGAAGAAGACTTTGCTTAGCGCAACTGTTTGAAACGAGATGAAGCTTTTTGGGAGTATAAGTCGGCCAGAGACAAGAACTGTTTCGAACTTTAGCAGCAATCAGCATATAGAATTTATTCGACGTTCAGGTGACACACTGAGACTGGAGTATCTGACGCTGAAAATTTGTTCCCCAGCTTTGCATCACAGGAATGAATTATTATTTTACAATGTATTACAATAGAAAAGAGTTCATTTAAATTGTTAATATTTCACAATGTTACTGTTTTTAAATGGATCTTTGATCAAATGATGCAGCCTTGGTGAGCAAAAGAGACGTCTTTCAAAACAAAAAAACCTCATTTTTGAAACAGGATGTGATCAAGCCAGAGAACAAAGACATGGATAAGAAGCTTTATCATAAGAAGCTGATCTTAGGTCAGAGTGTGACATGATCTCTGTTAAACTCATCAAAGGAGAAGAATGAGCGTGTTCCTCCATTCGTCTCTCTCCTCCTGCTATCACTGTCTAATTTGCTCTCCCTCCGGAAGCTCAAGAGACCCTTCAGTAGTGTGCGGTCTCTATGGCTGCTCTCCTCTGCCTCTCCTGTCCTTTCATCAAGTCTTAATCAGATCAACAGAATTACAGACAAAAATGTTTGTTAACAACGGCTGTTTTGACTCTACAACAAAGACTAAAAATATGCATTGTGACAATAATTAAACATGCTGAATGCTGCTGACAAAAATATGACGAGAAAAAAACAACGCTGTAAGATATTAACTATGTTTATGCACTAGCAATGTTTTCTAAAAGATAAAAAAAAAAATTAAGAATATTATTGTTTGGAATAATTCAAATGCCTTGAGCTATGAACACTGGTAATCTGAATGCATTAAACTGATCAGAAGTGACAGTAAAGACAATTATAATGCTACAAAATAATTGTTTCCTTTTAGCTTTCCATTCATCAAGGAATCCTGAAAAAAAAAAAAAAATTGCATCATGATTTCCACTAAAATATTAAGCAGCACAACTGTTTTCAACATTGATAATAATAAATGTTTCTTGAGCACTGAATCAGCATATTAAATGAGTTCTGAAGGCACTGAAGACTGGAGTAATACTATAAGTGACGTCTTTAAGAAACATAAAAAAAAAAATATTGATCAAGTAGTGTGATAGATAATAATAAATCTATAAATTAGTGCTGCAAACGATTATCGTGATTCATTGCATCTAAAAGAAAGTTTTTTGTTTACAAAATATCTTGTGTATATTTATTATGTATATATAAATACACAAACAAACATGTGTATATGAGGCATCCATGTATATTATGTATAAATATTATATTTTTCTATATAAACAAAACATTTTTTTAATATATACATGGTCAAAGACTAAAAGGTTTAAGCATAAACAATACATGTATACTGCTTTAAATGCTGTTGTTTTTCCCCCCAAAAATGTTCCTCCTCCCCCCCCCCCCAGTTTTCTGTTTAATTTAATTGCATTTAATTGAATTTTGTTTTTTCGAGCAAAAAATAAATATCATACATTTTCCCTGATTTACAGAAGAGACCCACTAAATTGTCATTCAGTGTAACAATCTTGTCAGGCGTTTTTACAACAAAAATCAATTTATGACATATGAAAAGACTAATTACTTTCACCCCAAATACTAATTAGTTGTAATTATTCTATTTCCCACTATCCTAGGTTTTGCCCATTTGTCAGTAAGAATTTTTTACTCATTTTAAACACAATAAAATTTCATATGCTCTCTTATTATTTTATATATTTTCAATATGTACACGTTAGAATAAGCATGTTGTTTGAATTTTTTACATAAATATTGTGTTACACTGAATGGCAATGCAACATTATTTCAACCAAATTTTAACATTTTATTCTCCAAAAACTTAAAAGTAGACACTTTACTTACATTTAATGTGCTTTCTATGGACATAAAATCACTTTTGTAAATTTCCTTTGATGCGGACATCTTAACGTCTTTGACCCACATGCATGTGTGTGTGTGTGTGTGTGTGTATATTTAACAAATATACACAGTAAACACATATATTATGTACACAAAAACTTTTATTTTGGATGTGATTAATCGTTTGACAGCACTAATATAAATATAATATTACAAATGCATCTGTACAAAATGATGCAAATGCACAATGCTACTTTAAGTTACTTTATTAAAATCAAATATCATTTAATCCGAGTAAAATTGACTGAAATTATGACAGACAAAAATTTAAGGGTTTTGGTTTCACTGAAAAATGCCATTTAGGAAAAACCACATGTGGGCGCTCACACACACACACACACACACACTTCTGTCTGGGCCTAAAGAAAGCACAATGACTCACCTTTAGCCAACTACCCCTCACAATCACAACCCAAAGGTCAAATACCATGTACCTTCTCCATAAACCACAGAAGTGTGAGAGTCATTGGTATGTGGGTGTGGTGTGTGTTTGTGTGTGTGGTGGGTGTGTGTGTGTGTGGTGTGTGGTGTGTGTGAGAGAAGAGAGAGAAGAGAGAGAGATAGAAAGCTCTTAAACTCATATGAAAGAAGGTGGAATTCTTGTACTTTGCTTTTCTAATTAGCGCACTAAGATTTAGTATATAGTGTCAGGCCTGTTTTAAATGTGTGTGTGAGTCACTGGATCATTTTTATTCTCCTCCAGTGCTCTTCTGGTGTCTTCAGCACAAGGGGCTTTTTGTGGACTGTATTGTGACGCCAGACTCTGGCACTCACATTTCAAGCCAGGGCTGAAGGCCAGCCCCTCACACACACACACACCCACACACACACACTCCAGAAGAATCATAGCAGAGACGAGTCTGTGCCCAAACACACTCAACCAGCACAACCAAACACACTCCAGCTCAGCACACGGAAAAGCAAAACCCAAATGGAGCCCATATCACAAAAACACATTGATAAATTAGATTTCTTTCATATATTTCCTAGGAGATTAAATGCAGAGTAAATGGAATAGTCTCTTGCTTCTCAGATAGTTTTCCCTCCTGGGAGAAAAAAAAACTAATCTTATGTAAGCTAAAGTTCAAAAGTTTAGGGTCGGTAAGACTTTTTAATGTTTTCGAACCCCTTCTGCTCATCAAGACTGCATTTATTTGATCAAAAATACAGCAAAATCAGAAATATTATTCAAATGTAAATAACGGTTTTCTATCTGAATATATTTTAAAATGTAATTTATTCCTGTGATGCAAAGCTGAATTTTCAGCATCATTAATCCAGTCTTCAGTGTCACAAGATCCTTCAGAAATCATTCTAATATGCGATTTGCTGCTCAAGAAAAATTTCTTCTTCTTATCAATATTGAAAACAGATAATGCTTCTTAATATTTCTTGACACTTAGTGAATAGAAAGTTCAAAAGAACAGTATTTATTTAAAATAGAATAAATAGAAATTTTTCTAACATTGAAAATATCTTTGGTGTGACTTTTGATCAATTTAATGCATCCTAATCATTTATGTTTTCAGAGTAAAATTCTTGCCCTCAAACTTTTGAATGAGAGTGAAAGCGGTTTTAAAAAGATCTCAACAATGCCTCAAACTGTGCTCAGATTTGACAAGATACAAAAGTCAGTGTCCTCAATATGAGCTCAAACATTTCTCATCAAATTCCTCCAGGACAAAATTCTCCACATTCATCTTATAGCGCTATACTTTTAGGAGTTGTAGGAGAAACATCTAAGACAAATTCAATACTTAAATGAAACCTGAAAATACCAATATGAAGAGCAACCACTGAGCAATGAAAATCTCCTCTGGGAAGAAACAAATGCAAGTATAAACATTTCACCTCTTCGGGACGTGTTAAGAGCTCATAACTTCTTTTTCAAATACTTCAGAAAGTGAAACACAATCAAGCGATTCTACTGTATATACTCTACATGTTTGTGCAAGTTCAAGACGTTATTGCTTAGGTTAAATGTCATCAAAAATGCAATAATGACTTATCTAACTACAAATAATCTATATATTAAATATCATTCTTGCATTTCATATTCTAACAATTGAACAGTGTGAAATATCACAGCAGTATAATAACACTGTTTATTCATTTAAAGTGATCAGCTTTAAACATAACACACAGGATTCAGTGACTGAATCCACCTAGATGGAATGAAATGTAAATCCTGAAAATGTATACAAGAAATGTCAAGAAAAACATTATGCAGTGAACAAATATGTCTGGTGCACAGTTCACCGAACCAGCCGTTCCACACATGCTGCTGTCTTTCTTACCTGGTGCTGGATTATATGATCTGAACTGTACTGAAGGAATGAAAGGGTGAGAACTGGGTCTCTGAACCAAGTCCATCCTTACAGTAGAGGCACGCTGACCCCAGAACAGTTACCCACTGTCTCACTGGCCAAAGTGCCAAGGTCAAAGACTGACCTTCCCACACTAAAATAACCACATACTGTGTGTGTGTGTGTGTGTGTGTCTGTACGCGTTTTTGTGCCAAATAATGAGCCGACATAAATTTTTATAATGACAAAGGTATGACATAGGTATTACAAGGAGAAGCTGACTTTTCAGGACATTACCCCATGTCCCCACTTTTCAAAACGCTTATAAATCACACAGAATGGAGTGTATTGAAAATCTGAAATAGCAAAAAGTCTCCTGTGAGGGGTAGGTTTAGGAGTAGGGTCAGGTTGACGTTGCTTAGGGCATAGAATATACGGTTGTAGCCCTACAGTATAAAAAAACAATTAACGACCTAGAGGATGTCCACTTTTCACAAATGCGTAACTGTGTGTTGCGTGTGTGTGTGTGTGTGTGTGTAGTGCTGTGTGTGTGTGTGCATGTGGGTGAACTGTGTGTGTCTGTGGGTGTGTGTTTCTGATGTTAATGGCCTCTTAGATTCCCATCAATTACAAGCCTGTTTTAACATATTATTCTTAATACTTGATAGTGAGTGTCTGTTTTCCAGTAAAAGCTACGCCACATACTTGTATATGAGACATAGACATACTTACTTAACATAGTACAGCAAATAATTGCCATTAATATATTAAAAAAGTTTTTTTTAATCTTCGCTAAGCCAGCTCATCTTAGAACAAAGATTAATATATGAAAAATAGCTATAAAATAATAAAATTAGGTTCGTTTCAAATTCAAAAGTATGCCCCCGAAAAGTTGTGCCCCAAATTTTTTTTTTTTTTTTTAACAGATGATAATAATTATTATTTCTAATACAAAAATTAAACAAATATTTTTAAAATTACATTTAACATTTTAAAAAACTAATATTTTTAGATTCTTGTTATAGCTTAAAATATAGTGAAGAACAAGAAAAAAATGCATTTCTTAGTACATGACGCAATTTTGCATAATATATTAAGCAAATATATCCTATTCAATGTTTATGATGTTTACTGTAAATATGAATTAAAAAAATATGTGATAAGAATTACAGATTAGAACATGTCAAGTTAAAGGATATTACTTTTAAACATATGCCTCGAACCCTTTTCGTGCAGTTGTTTTTGATTCCAAAACCCTAAGGCCGCCTAATTATACCCAATTAGTTGAATAGTCATTCTGACAAACCACAGACTAGTTCATTTTGAAAATATGTAGTTTTGCACATCTCTGCTCTGTACCTCTCCTGCATCTCTTTCTCTCTCTCTCTCTCTCTCTCTCGCTCTCTCTTTGATGTTAACTAAGGCTGTCTGCCTCTGTAGCATGTGCCAGGCTGAGGTTAAGTAGATGAAATATGCTGACATAAAATCAGGCAAACAGCTTTAGCACAGCACACATGGAACAGTGACTGGTTATATCAAAGTCCCTTTAACAGAGCACATCAAAACGCCTCTGGACGTAGCCATGAACCAAAAGAGACCTCGGAGGAAAAGGAGGGAACAGGAAAAGAGAGAGATTTGTCATCACTTTTCCAACTAAATAACTCTTAAAACTCTGCTTGTGTCAAGCCGTCTGCGTGCGAACGCTGGCGTTATGCTATAAAAGCGGCATGGATCTTTTATTCAGCCGAATAAAAGAATCAGGCCATTCCGAGGGTCGTATTATCATGCCTTTCCCAACATCCTCTCAATCCTGCTTCCGTAATTCTTCAATCTTTATCTCTCACACCTTCTGTACTTCTCACCTTTCCATCTCACAGCTCACACTTGCTCTCTTACTTCTCTTTTCTCCCAGTAATGGGGTTTGGTGCTGTAGAAGATTGAGGGGGGATGTTTTGTGTGTGTGTGTTTGTTGTGGGTGGTCCGAGCCGTGCCTCGCCGCTCTGGTCAGGCTGAGTCTAATTGCCGGTGTTGTGGTGCTAAAGTCATCCGGAGAGCCGTGTGGAGCCAGCGGGGGAAAATTGAACAAGCATCACCCGTCAGGAGTGCTTCCACTCAGAGAAGCTGTCAGCCTGCCCTGTTTACCTGCTACACAATTATCATCCGCCCCTGGGGAACCCTATGGAACAACACATGCATCCTCTGGGGGACGAAGAGGGGCCACGGGGGAAGCATGATGGTCGAATATCGCAGAGGGAGATTGCTGACTGAATCTTGTTTCTTGAAGTAAATTAAGCATACAAAAGTCTGAGAGGTGTGGCAACAGAGACGTGCAAAGCCGTGAGGGTGAAAGAATAAGGGCCGGCTCACGCACAACGTGTTTTTGCATTCACCACACATTTAATGGTCTGTTTCATTAACTGTTTAATTGTTTTTCTATGCTAACATGCATTAAATGGATGCCTTTGACAGATTTGCTGCAATTCTTCGCATTTTTAAGTCATTTTCGACTGCTGTTTTGCTATTTTCTGCTGTCCGTTACTTCTTGTGCAAGCCTCATAAAAGTGAATCTCGAGACGCTTGCAATCTTTTTTTGTTTCCTTCTGATACACCCGTGCTGGCAAAATGAGTCAGAATGTAAATGGGCTAATTTTGAGCTACAGGCAAAAAAAGTGTCGAATTTGTCGAATTTGAGTTTTTCACAAAATTGAGCCCTCATCTAGCGATCCCAATGTTCCAAATAGTAATTCAACCTCTAAAATGATCTTTATTTGTATGTTTTCTGAGAGGTGTAACTTTTTCTCTGCTCGCTTCTTGATGACTGCTGCTTCCCCTCTGCACAAGTTTAACATTGTAAAGCGCAGCATTCCAGCTTTGTGAATATTCATAGCGAATTCTCGATGGCATGAGTCTGAACCCATGAAATGTGATGTTCAAACCCATGCTGATGTAAACAGAATGATCACATTGACTGACACATCTGAAGTGTGCGCAAAAAGACGGTATTTCAAAATATCAGTTATGTCTTAAGTGAACATTTGGTTAACTGTTGGGGAAAAACATCTGATGTGCAACATTATATCTGTGCATTACAGTAGGTCTTAATATACAGGCCATCTGTCTCATTAATTTAATCTAACAATAAAAGAGGGAATCACTTACTGATTTTTTTTAATGATGTATTTTTTTAAATAATTATGAACTTATTAAAATAATTAAACTATTTTATATCTATATATATATATATAATATATATATAAATTAGTTAATAATTATTTTTAATAGGTATTAATTTATTTTAAAAATACTTTAATATACAAATCTTGATTTTTGTATATTGTTATAAACAACATTAAATGTAAATAGAGGAGAAACCGAGAGAGAGAGAGAGAGAGGAGAGAATGATAAAAAATAATTATATAATAAAATATATAAAAAATTAAATTACATAATTATGTTTTTGTATATAGACTGTATGGAATAAACAATACTTAAGATATTAAAAAGCAAATTATTTAAAATTGACATATTTAAACTGTTTTTGTGCTATATAAAGGATGATATTATTTAATAAAAATTTATATTAATACGATGATATAATTGTTGAACAAGTATCACAAACTATAAAAACATATAAAAGTATAATCTTTTTAAATTTAATACAAGACATGTATAAAATAAGGTACATATTTTTGCTTATTAAATTTGTATACATTTTAATAAATTGTATGTATTTAATTTATTTGAATGCATTTAAAATATAAAATTAAAAACTAGTTCTGAGCGAATACCCCTTAAGGTTGTTTGTGTTGAATGAGAGAGTGAGGAGTCTTTTGTAGGTGGTTTTTGTGGGATCTGGCTGTAGCCGCTGACCTGACCCTTGGCTCAATGGGACAGTGGGTCAGTGGTCTGGGCAGCACTGCAGGGAATCCCTTACACACATAAAGAGTGTGACCCTGCCTGAACTATGTCTTCAACTCTCACTCGAGATCCTTCCAATTCATTCACCCGAACTCTCCAGGCGCATCTGTCCAGTGCAGCCCATATGTCCATCAATCACCACTTATTAAATCTCCACAAAAGCTGGTGGGTGCTACAATTTGTTTCCTCTTTTGTCTTGGCAGCTCAGCTGAGCATCGTTTCCCCTCCTGTTTTCCATAACCTCCCACACCTATATCCAGCACTAGGACAGAGACGGCGCTCTGGAGAGTTCACACTGATTCACCTCCAGCAGGAAATCCGGGAGGGATCAGGCCGGGAAGAGGAGGGATCGTGGCCCTATCACTTACACTGCACATCTACGCGAATGGACTTGATGGCAGCCACCCCCACCCCGTTCTCAGCTTTGCAGTAGTAGCGGCCGCCCTGCACTCTCTGGATGTTGGGGATCCGTAGAGTCTCATTGAAGATGGACGTCTCCTGGAACTTGTCGGAAGCGCTGCCTGCTGTCTTGGTCCACCTCACCTGCAGGGGGCGACATTTAGAGACTCATGAGCTAATAATAAACATGCAAAACAATTTCATTTCAGCGCATGTTTTACATTTAGATATTTCAATCAATCAATCAATGATTCAGATGTTGAATTAAAAGAATCACTTAGCATTTGGTCTCTCTTTTGCTTATATTTGATTGTGACCAAGAAAATGTGAAACATCTAAATAATCATGCTACGTCAACATTTTAAAACTAAAAATGAAAAGAAAAAAAAAAGTTGCAGGTTTTTCAATGAGGTCTCAGACGTTCCTGTATTTGTATATTTAGATCAATAAAAAGAGCCATGTCTTAAAAAATTATTAAATTAAATTGTAATGATTAAGAAATATAAATGTATTTTTTAACATTGAAATATTTTAACTCATTTTCTATGTTAAAGTAACAAAATCAAAGCTTGGAATATAAACATCAAAATAAGAAAACGTTATAATACAAATTTATAGTCCATGAAAAGATACGTCTTAAAAAATATTAAATCTCAATTATTAAGTAAATGCATTTTTATATTAAAATATATGTATAAAGTATATATATATTTAAACATATATGTTAAAATGATAAAATATAAACATATAAGGAAAAGTCACAGAATCTCGGACTTAATATGTGCATACACACCCACTGATACATCTATAAATAATAATCATGTAAACGCAAAAAGATTTCATTTATTTTCTCCTACAAAGTAATAACTGAATGTAGAGTTAAAAGTGCAAAAAATGTACAGAGAAGTATAAAAAGTCCGGTCACAAAGATGATCAAGATCAGTGGGACTCGACAAGTTTAGTGCTCAGACTATCTGTAATCAGAGTCTCATCCATCTCAATCATTCTTTTGACTCCTTCAAACAATCTTTGCATTGAGTATGTAAGGTCAAGTGAAAATCACAAACTAAAGCCTGTGTAATCTCCTACACTTCTCCACCTCTGGACATCAGTAAGCTGCTTGCATTATAACCCGGGGTCACCTCTGAACAGGGTGAGCAGCCGATTGTAGTTGGAAGTACGTGGAAAGGATTATGAGATTACACCGACCTGTGTAAACGACAAGCTTTGGGTTTATTCAGGTTTATTTGCCTGTGGATTTGGGACACAGCTGCTGCTCATTTATCAGGTGTGGTGGGTGAGAAATTAACATAGAGGAAGGGAGAGAGAGCCCCTGCTGGGTGTAACCTATCCTCTCGGTGGAAAAGGACAGAAAAGCTGGTCAAAAGCTGTTTGATGGGGCAAAATCATTAAAAAGTTATAGTCCTGCTCAAGCTACAACTCAGAACCGACCCACAAAGTGAGGAACTGCTCTTACAACTTGTAAAGTTTACACCCCTGGATCTTGATGCATCGTTTTTTTCTATCTGGAGCATCAGTGAGCGTTCGAACCTTTTGTAATAGTTGTGTATGAGTCCCTCAGTTGCCCTCAGTGTGAAAAGATGGATCTCAAAATCATATAGTCGTTGTTGGAAAGGGTTCAAATACACAAAAGATGCTGTTTGTGGGAGCTGAAGGATTTTTCTGAAGAACAGCGGGCAACAGTTCAGGACAAACAAGGGACTTCATTCAAGGGGTTCATTTTCTGAAGTTTTCTAAAGATTTTTGGTTACAATTTATTTTGATAGTCCACTTTAGACATTCCACTAACTATAAGTAACTTTGTAACTAATGTCAACTACATGCAGTGGCGGCTCGTGGGTTTTAAAATAGAGGAGGCACGCTAATTGTATTGGTCTGGGATCCCTGCCGACTATTATTATTATTATTATTATTATTATTTACTTAACCACTTTAAAATGTCTTTTTGGTTGCTTTTAGTCAGAAAAGGTAAAGAAAACGACACATATACAGCACGATAATATAATTTCACTTACCTGGCCTACCACTTGAAGCAAACATCCATCCCTTCTTAAAAGTCTGTGTGAAAAGAGAGCTGCCTGTTGCACCATTTAATTAAGCAGACAGCTGTAGCCTATGTCCAGCTTAGGCTGTTTCCCCTAAATTTGTATATATACTGTTTGAAAGACAGCTTGGTAAATCTTTTGGCGATCAAATATTCAATATCGCTACTCATCATAAGTACTTGGTACATTATCAACGCAGCGGCAGACGTTCAAACTAATATCACGTAATTTCCATCTCTATGATGCTTGCTTGATATCAGAAGGGAGGCTAGCCTCCCTTACGAGGTTTCTTTTCTCAACACTCCTCAGCGCTGAAAGTGAACACTCGATGGTGATTGGCTAATTTTTTTACCAATGGAGGCACGAGAGCTCAGCTCTCCCCCGGCCTCCCCGTACCCTTCTCTATCATTAGCGGTTGTAATTACATCAGCAGATTCGGCACATTCGCGATAGAAAGCGGCGCTTTCACGTTATTTTATTACAACTGTGAAATTACAAACAAAAATACACATTCTGAGACATGAACCGAAATAAATTGTGAATTTTTCTTAACATTAAATCATCCTTCTCCCATTTTCACCTCAAAATTATGGGGAAGCTGTGCCTCCCCTGCCTCCCCCGACGAGCCGCCACTGACTACATGTCAACTAATTCTCATTCATTTGCAATATGTATTACTAACTCTCAGAGTAGACTGGTGGGGTTAGGGTTAGAATAAGTTGACATTTACTTGCAAAGTTTCTGATAGTCAGTTTGTTGTATGTTGTGGACCCATCAAAATAAAGTGTTAAAAGATATTAAGCAGACAATCTACTAATACTCTAATTTGACATGTAGTTGCAAAGTTACTTACAGTTAGTACAATGTCTAAAGTGGACTATCGAAATAAAGTGTTACCGAGTTTGAAGAATGTTTTACAGAAAATACTACTTTAGGTTATACAGCAAAATTGCATGTTTAGGTCAATGCGCTAATTTGATGTTTCTTTTAATTAATTGTGAAATTACTAGCAATTTCAAAGTCATATAACATTTTTCACACAATGTTTTTCAGCGTACCTTAGTTTAAAAATTTAATTAATTTTAATTCAATTGAAACCTTGCTGTAAAGTGTTAGCCACTTTTAAATATGTAATATATACGTATATTACTGAATATATTCTATAATGTTATAATATTAAACAATATTAAAATATTACAACAGTTAAAATATTGCTAAACACTTTGCAGTAACGGTTCAATATATATTAACCATATATTAATGTTAATATAACAATAATGAAACACAGATATATGTATCTATCTATCCTATCTATCTATCTAATATCTATCTTATCTATCTTATCTATCTATCTATCTATCATTCGCCAAATGTTTTCTCTGTAGGGTCCATGGACTAATGAAGGCAAAATGATCATTAAAAATATTTGAAAAACTTCATACAGTTACTGGATACATATATTTTTGTATATATATTTACTACAGTATTTTTTTTTACTTTCTATAATGAGAACAGTGCTACTGTAGGCACAGCACCCTCATCGCCGAGAAAAGTGTTTGATGCCTATATCAGGAGCCACCATTGGTTGGGAATTTTCAAAAAAAAAAAGAAATCATGTTTGTTTTTTCAGCAGCCAAAAAAACTCTGCACATCGTGTTTGATTCAATCGTGGCTCTCCAAGGGCGCTGGCAGAGTAAGACAGATGCGCTGGATAGGCTATCATTAAGCGGCCTCGACGGCACTCCTATACAGCAGCAAAAGTCACAGTGGCACAGAAACTTCAAAGTCTCAGTGATACAAAGAGGAAGAGCATTCAGAGGCCCGAAAGGAGAGGACGGCTGAGGGTACAGACACCCAGAAGCTTTTGAATCCCATCTTTCCATTTGATAGAAATTAATTGGTTCTGTTTGCTCCGACCCCGGGCCAGGATTATCATCATTAACTAAACTAAAAGTAACACAAGCAATCAATCAATAAAAGTCATTACTTATATTTCAATAAATTAATATGAATTAAAATAAAATATTTAAAAAACTTCTTTATTTTATTTCAGCTAGTTTCCCAGGCAACATTTCTAATTTTCTTCCAGTTAACTTGAAGTTTACTAAAAAATAACTCAAAACTAAATTATTTTAAAATTATTTAAAAAAACATATACAGCCATACTTTATTAATAATAATAATAAATGACAAAAATTACTAAAACTTTAATTACTGAAAAATGTTTATGAAAACTAAAAAATAGAGAAATAAAATCGAATTCAAAATATTAACAAAAGCTATAGTATGCTACGATATATATCAATGAGACTACACACTGACCAAGGGACAGTCATAGTCATAACTAAATGATCTGGCTGCATAAATCATCTTTCTACACTGATGGTCATTCAAAATAAATTATGTGTTTTGTAGGAACGAAATACAGTATTTGCAATCAACATTTAAAAACAAATAATCCATTATAGTTGATTTTATTATAGTAATTTTACTCACAAAGCTGACAAAAAGGTCCATAATTAAGCTGCAACAGGCAGCAAAACGAGGAATTTTCGTTTTTAGCTTTAGTTATGACATTCGATAAAGGTCAAAATAAATTAGGAGAAAACATAATATAGAGCAATTAGGATTCTATTTCTCATTGTACTCCAAAAAAAACTCTTAAAAACAAAGGGATTTTGCAGCAATGCCACAGAACCACTATTTTGGGTTCTCTAAAGAAGCTTTATATGAAAATGAACCATTTTTTATTAGTGTGAAGAACGTTTTAATAATCAAAAGAACCTTTTTTCACTATTAAGAACTTTTTGTGGAATGGAAAGGTTTCATGGATGTTAAAGGTTCTTCATGGAACCATAAATGCCCATGAAGAACCTTAATTTTTTTTTAAGATTGAGGTCATTTTCTCTGTAATTTTTACCTAGGTTGTGTGAGGAAAAATAGTTTCATGCTGAACTGAAATCATAAAGTACATTTACCTGACGTCCTCAGGGAAAGCTTCTCGCGCCCGAAGAGAGCTTTTATCATCCCACTCCCATTTTTCCAAACCCTCTCTCTCTCTCGCTCCGCTTCAGGTTTTCTCTTCCCGCCTATCCTATAACTGCCTCTATAAATTAAGTTCTCTGCGAGTGACACCAATTCAAGTCAAGCATCCGCAAAGAGACGTTTATTGCTTAATGCCTGTCAAGCCTGCTTAAATCTGGGCGGCTGTGGTCCTCTTCAGCGCTAGCACTGGGTTATTGCTACTGTAAACGCATTTAATGCTCATTGCCGGGCTTTTAATTTTTGAGCATGTTAAATCGGTGAAGAGTCATTACTACACACAAAAGCTCAATGTTTGCAGCTTAGCTTTACACTGGCTATTACTCTAAAATCTTGTGTCTCCCTCTCTCACTCACTCTAGCTCTTGCTCTCTCAGTTCAATTTTGTGCTTTATTGGCATGACAGAAACTGTCCGTTTGTATTGCTAAAGTGTTGCAAAACCAGCTAAATAAATAAGGTAAAATGTACAATTAGCCTAAAAGGTGTTCGCTATTTATTCGGTAAGTAGCTGTGCAATACTCAGGATAAGTATGGGTCATTACTGCCAAATAAATGCAGACATTGAGCAGGATCCCACTGTGAAGCTCCTGCAGCTCTTTACTAAGCAAAAATTGGAGTTAGATCAGTTTAAACGTTGGGATTTCAGTTATTTTTTTTATGACTAGGGACACAAAGCACATATAACATCATACACAAACTGCAATAGTCTATATAATGTAAGCGTATAGGCATATCATGCGATGTACAGAGACAATATAATCAATACAGGGAATCTGATCATAATTAATAAATTCCCTTAATTCTATAAATAATGTAATAATTAAACATTATATACATGTTATATATCATTATTTATTACAAATATAAAAAAAATTCCATTAAAATAAATATCAATTTAACTTACACTTACGTTCAAAAGTCCAGAAATTAATACTTTTCTTCAGAGCAAGAGCGATTACATTGATCAACAAGTGGACAGTTAAAGTTTATTTAATGTACAAAAAAATGATATTTCATATAAATGTCATTCTTTTGAGCTTTCTAGCATCAAAGAATCCTGAAAAGAAAAATGTATCATGGTTTCCACAAATATATTAAGCAGCACAACTGTTTTCATCATTGATAATATAATATATATAATCATATATAATATTAATATATTATAATATAATCATTTTATTTCTGAAAGATAATGTGACATTGAAGACTGGTGTAATGATGCTGAAAAGTCAGCTTTGCACTACAGGAATAAATGAAATAGAAAACATTTATTTAATAATATTTCACAATATTACTGATCAAATAAATGCAGCCTAGGTGAGCATGCAAGATGAACTTTCTAGTGAGTCTTCAAAAACATCTTACATCACCAAACAATTGAAGGGTATTTTTGTAAGTGCCATAAATATCAATTTAATTATAATTACATTAAACTAGAGACCTAAATGTTAAGTCTTGTGTTACTTCAGTAGATTTTGTAATGCAAGCATCCTCTGAGCACATGACTTTCCGTAACATCAACAGATCCAGATAACAGACACTCCCACCCTAGTAATAATTATAAAGCGTGCAATTACATCCAAATCCGTACATGAATTCACAGATGTCCTGTGCTAATATTTAGAAAACTAAATCCATTTGAGTGCTAAAAGCAAGCCTGAGGAGAAACATAAAACAGCAGGAGAGAAAGAAGACCAAAGCAGTGTCAAGATTTTGCCGGCTCATCTCCCGTTCTGAACTGCACCTCTGTTCACTGAAATCAATCCTAATCAAATAACACGCAGTGCTGCAGAGTATTTAAACCTCTCCATATGTTACACAAACAGCAGCTTTATTAAACTTCCCACGCCGAGCGTAATAAATGAGAGTGTAAAGCGTGAGGTGTCTTTTTCTGCTCACGGACACAATGAGGGCAGAAATACATCTGCTGCACGTGGGATGTACACAGCGTTAGTCCTTCTGTGGCCTGATGCTGCACACCTTCAAGATCACACTTCTGTCCTCCAAACAAGCCAACAGAAAGCAACCGCTATGTTTACATGCACATTTTACGAAAGTTGTTGACCCCAAAATGAAAATGTTGTTATCATTTACAATGTCGTTTGAATTTCATATTATTTTCGGTCTTCTGTGAAACACAAAGTATGTTGGAATATCTTGGAAATGGAAAGGGACCTAAAAAGCATCCTAAAACAGCCCATGCGACTCCTGCGCTATATTCCAAGTCTTCTGAAACCATGCGAGAGCTTATTCTGTTATGATACTCACCTCTGCAGTAGTGCTCAAACCTGGGTCACATGACACGTGAGAACCTTCAATGGCATCAAACTTGGTGCAACACATTTAAAAGCCCCATTTTTAAATTTATATTGTGGTTCGGCCATCATTTGAAAATGTGTATGATATAATGTATAAATGTATCAAAAATAATTTATTTAAAAATATGAATTACCATCTTTTTTTACAGTTTTTTAACTAAAACTAGTACAACGTATTAAAGGGGTCATATGATGTTGCTAAAAAGAACATTATTTTGTGTATTTGGTGTAATGAAATGTTTATGAGGTTTAAAGTTCAAAAAACACATTATTTTCCACATACTGTACATTATTGTTTCTACTCTATGCCCCGCCTTTCTGAAACACGCGTCGGTTTTTATAAAGCTCATCGGTCTGAAAAGCGAGGTGTGCTGTGATTGGCCAGCTATCCAGTGCGTTGTGATTGGCCGAATACCTCAAGCGTGTGACGGAAATGTTACCCACCTTACCATACTGTGATGCCGTGTCCCGGCCGGAGCGACGAGACAAAAACATTAAAACCCATAAACTAGGCATTTGTTGCATCCAGAGGGGACATAATTACAGATTATAATGACTATAATGTATTTTTACGCGTTGCATTGCATCGTGCTGTGTAAACATAAAACCATGTCTGCGTTTTTGTGATCGGAGAAATTACAAACAAGCACTACTCTACACTGCTCAAAACTCGCGTTTGAATCATCAGTGGCAAATCCTTTAAATGAAAACGTACTTACAGTCTGTGAGTCAGAACAGCCGGCATTGAAGTCTACACTTCCAGGATCAGGAAACAGTCAAATTAATATTTGGTTTGAACTGTTCTGGAACAGTGTTGTAAACAACTTAACCACTGATTACTAGTCGTGTCCTCTTTTGGAAGACCAAACAAAGTAGTTCGCTTTCACAAAGAAACACAGACGGGGCTAGCTGCGGCTGGAGGGCTAAAGTGAGCGGAGGCGGGCAGCTAGAGACGAACGCGAGCGGACGGCGGATTCGACGAAAAGAGCAGCAGGCGGGCTTGCGGCAACCGCATGTGATGACCCCGGGCTGTACTCCGCTTTGTCCACGGTGAAAGCCGATCCGGCGATCCACAGCACGAAGTTGATGTATTTCCTCAGCGACCAGCACGGATCAGCTCCAGGCATGAGAAGCGGATATCGTCCTCTTTTGGAAGGCCAACCAAAGTAGTTTCGCTTTCACAACAAAAAAAACAGCGGCCTTCCACGACCAGGCGCGGGCTGGCAACTAAAAACTACAGGAGGGAATAAAAGTTACGCCTTATTTCTTTGTGTGAACATTTGGGTGGCATTATGCTAAAATTTCCACATAGTGACGTAGACATGTTGGGGCGTGTTAGAACGAGCCGTTTTTTGGTAGGCGTGGTTGACTCTTATTTTTTTTTATAAAGAATATCTCTTTGGATTTTATACTTTAGTCTTTGCAACTTTACAGCTCTTCTTTATACACCAAGAGCTTGTAAGTAACACTTCATAGAGAAAGGAAAAATTTAAATCGCATAACCCCTTTAAAATTTGTATCTATGTGTGTATTTATTAGTTCGTTATTTGAAATAAAGCTGGAAGAAATTTAAAATAAAAAATTTAGATAAAAAACACTTAAAAATAAATAAACAAAATGAGAAAGGTCGGTTTAATCTGTTAATTGCTGAACAATTATTTGAAAATAATATTACATAAAATATAAATAAAAAATAATAATAAATGAATGCAAATTATAAAAGCACATACAAAATTAATACAAAACCTAAACTTTTACATACAAACACCTAAACTAAAATTAAACTGAAACTGAATATGAATAAAAACTATACTTGTATATACTGCACATGCAGCTTTTCCTGTTCTACTCGTAGAAGTACTGGAAATACTCTTGCCATTCATTTTAATTAATTTTCAGCAATGCTGCCCACCAATTTAATTTAATTAATTCTCATTCATGCCCTTGACAACCAGCAAGCAAGAGCACACTAAATTGCTAAATTAAAATTTTGAATTTCTTTCTCCCCTAAAATGTTTTCCCCAAAAGCTTAACTTTTTATGACTTTCTGTGTCACGCAACACTTTCATCTGAACATACGCAGATATAACATTTGAAGTTCAGATGGTCTCTTCCTGTCTAAGTGGGCAGTTCTTGGCCACACAAACTGAGGGTCAGTATTTAAGGCCATAGTCAAATGTCTGGCTAGGCCTGACCTACAGGATTTCACTGACAGATATTTCATCAGTGACATGTCCAATCCATCTGTGGTGTTCTATAATCACTGACGCGGAGTTAAACATGCCACATGACCAGGGAGAGATCCAGTTACTCTTGGATGGCAATCAACAGCAATCTGAGATCGATCAGCTTGAGAGAGCAATGTCTGGAACAGGAAACTGAATTGCAATGATGATGACGATTGCTGCATTTCTAGCACTGATTCATTTGGCTTTTCCACAAACAGGCTTTCATTTACCATCATGTGTGTTCCCTGGGATTTAAAAACATAACCTTGGCATCACAAATGACAAACTTTCTCAGATGAGCTACAGGAACACGATTATGATAAAGGCGATGATGTCAGTGCTGACCGAGGCATGCGGCAGAGCGCTGACAGAATGTAACATGAAGCGTTCAATCAAGAGAATGCTGAAATGGAGACATGAGAGATGGAGAAAGATTGAAGTAAGTGATATGTCTCATGGTTTGGTTTTCTACTGGGAAAAATCACAATTGAGATGGCTTTAAAATCTCTATGATCAAATACATTCTTAATAATAAAGCTTCTTGATTGGCAGTGATGGCTCCTTGAAGAACCTTTAACATCCATGTAAACCCTTTTTGGTACCTTTATTTTTAAGAGTGTAAGAAAAAATATGTTTTTTGGGGGAACTCAAATGGTTCTTCTATGGATTCGCTGTGAAAACCCCTTTTTGGAACCTTAATTTTTAAGAGAGTATAGACTTTGGACTTACTACAGTATATGTCTTCTACTCCTCAGATGTTTCTCCTGAGAAAAAAGACCCTCGTAATCTCACATGTTTCCTCTAGAGTTTCAGAAGAGATCTCAATAATGTCTCAATATGATTTGCCAATACCAAAATCTGCAAACAAAAGTCAAAGATCTCATTATAAACTCAAATATTTTTCTTCAAATGCTTCCAAGAACATACAGTATATCCATGTTCCTTTCACATGGATTTACACTTTTACTGTACAATTTGATTTCTCATTTAAATATTTTTATTCCTAGCAACTTTAAAAGGAAGACATCTCTAAGAAAGGTGATACTTTAATGGCTCAGCTAAGGTAAGATGAAGAACACACCCCCTAATGCTTTGCGGTGAAATCAGTGATCTCAGATTAAACCAATTGCAAGATTACATTATTTTGTAGCATTATATTTTTAGTCTTAAGTCAACTAATAACGTTAATCAAAGTTTCCTGAAATAAAACATTGTGAATTAGTTTAAAATTAGCATTTTCCTCTCTCTCTCTGAAATAACACTTTAAACACTTTTTTAAAGATCATTATTTTGTGTATTTGGTGTAACAGAATATGTTGACATGCTTTAATGTTCAAAAACACATTCTTTTTCAAATACTGTACATTATTGTAGGTCCTCTATGCCCCGCCTCTCTCAAACGCTTTGTTTTCTACAAAGTCCCTCTTTCCGACAAGCACAGTCTGCTCTGATTGGCCATCTGACCCAGTACATTGATGGCCGAACACCGCAAGCACTCGTCGTAAATGTAACGCCCCATACCATAATCGCGAGCTTCATCTTTCAAAATAAATGTAAAGACAGAGCCCGAAAGGGGAACAGTCGCGTGACAGACACAGTGATGAAGCTGGTATGTGTTTGTGATGTGACCCCCCCCCCCTCTCTCTCTCTCACGCACGCTCTCTCTCGCTCTCTTTCTCTCTCTCTCTCTCGCTCGCTCTCGCTCTCGCTCTCTCTCTCTCTCTCTCTCTCTCTCTCACACACACACACACACACACACACGATGCGCAAAACTCCGCATTTGAACAGTCAATAGCAAATACTTAAACTAATAACAAAACAGTAGCTGATTCAGAAGCGCCAGATTGTCATAGCAACGTCAGAATTACCTCCTCTCCTAGGTTCACGAAACGTTTGTCCATAAAATGCGTTGCTGTTCTGTCGTAAGTAATCTTAAAGATTCCTAAATAAATCTACTTTCGGAAGGCCAAATAAAGAACTTTTGCTTTCGCCTAGAAACACACAAATTCTCCCTGACATGCTGCTTCAACACTAACCGCGGTTACTGAAACCATGCCTTCTTTTCTTTGCGTGAACATTTGGCCGGCATTACGCAAATATTTCCACATAGCGAGGTAGATATGGGGGGGTGTGTTAGAACGAGCCATTTTAGGAGGGCGTGGTTGACTTTTTACTTTTATAAAGAATATCTCTTTGGTGTTGAGACTTTAGTCTTTGCAACTTCAGGGATCTTATCTATGCACAATCAGCTTGTGCAACACTCCAAAGAGAAAGGAAAACTTGAAATCGCATCATATGACCCCTTTAAACAGACTCTTTATGTTACTGTACCTTTTAGACTCAATTATGTAAATTACTTATAATTCACTAACCTGTGAACCACTAACACACCTGCTTCCAAATGACATGTTTTTGCAGCCTAGTCTGAACTGCAAATGTCTACACAGTTAATTAAACCGTTTCAATTCAAAAAACATGTTTTCTATAACGTGACCTCTTTAAAACAGTGTTTACTCATCCAGTACCATCAGCTCTTCAAACATAAAACATTTTGGGGTCCCGAGTCTCTCCCTCCTGCTATTACCAATGGTACAACGAGACATCTGGTACAAGTTAAAACTCTCGTGTCTAACCCTCCTCCTTTAACTCGTTCTCTCTCGTGGCCAATCAGAGGCTGTTAAACAGTGTTTCTGTGCGAAGCCGTCTGGTGTAATGCATTTAGATGCTGTGCACACTGAGGTGCCAACGAGAACTGTGCTTTCTAGAACACTCCACCACTGGAGGCTTTACAAAACTCACAGCACCAGCACACTGCTTTTATATTCCTTCTGCTCTACATGTGTTTCACCATCCAGCTTGGTCTCATGTTTATACGTAGGTATTACTACATAACATTTATAAGCACAAAACGTAAATTTTTACGTCAATTTTGTATGTTTAAATGCTGAAAATACGTAAGTATTTGTATGTTTAGATGCTGAAAATACGTTAGTATTGTACGTTTTAGTGCCTGTAAAAACATAAGTAAATGTACGTTTTATAGAACCACGTTACGTAAAATACATACGAATTATCATGAGATCACGTTGCACCATCACAACCTTCATCCAGATGTATACAACAAAAAAAAATCCAGATTTTGAACTGCAGTAGTAAAAACAGGATGCAGAACCAAAAATCAAATTTGAATGTAAGGAAAATTCAAGGAAATGAGAACTGAAAATAAAGGAGATCCATATAACAAAAAATCAAGACAAAATATGTTTCTTTTTCTAAAAGTTTTGAAAAATGCCTACAGAACTTTTAAGAACTAGAACGACAGACGGATGGATGGATGGATGGACAGATGGATGGAAGTGTTAATTTTGACAGCAAATTTTGATTTAGTTTTAGTCAGTCTTTTGACTAAAATGCCATTTAGTTTTAGTCATATTTTAGTCATCTGAACTGTTTTTAGTTTTAGTCTAGTTTTAGTCGACTAAATAATCTACAGTAATCTACAATAAATTGAGTCGGCTAAAATCGAATGGGTTTAGTTACAGTGCATTTATTAAGCATTTCTCTAAAACTTGTTCAAACTCGTTATATAGGTTTGATATTAAGGTTTTATCATGATAGACACCCGCCGATTAACTGCTGTGCACAACATCTGTAAATAAAACTTCTCATAAAGAACAAGAACATGAACTTCTTTTTAATGAAATACCAATGGTTATATATAATTATGCATTCTTTCAAGCAGACATATTTATTTCAATAAATACATTTAGATTAATCTTTAGGGCTACTAAAGTTTTTCAGTCAAAAGCAGAGTGATTTTCTGTCTCTGTTGTTGCTTGATTAACATCAATAACTCGGACAATAGCAACTAAATTAGGCTGCTATCCCTTCAAAACCGAATGCACAGCTGCAATGGATGCAATGTAATGATACACGTTCTCCCTACTGTTTACATTCACCTAAGACGTAATCAACTGTTTATGTGAATACTTGTCAAAAGGGACAATTCAACATAATTTTGTGTGTAATCTCCGTACATTGTTTTGGGGCAAGCGAGAGTAACACGCACACGTGATTGAGCACGCGCTTCTGTGTGTGTATGCTCAGTGTCTACACTCAGGAAAACGGACAGAATGGTCGCTCTGCGTCGTCCAGATTATCCATTACGTCTGCTCTTCTTTACTCCAACATATTGAATTTTTGAACGTGTGCCGCAAGTGTTTCGCTTTGTTCCACTAAGGAAACAATAAGTCATATGTACGCATCTACTTCCGAACCACGCAGCGATTCGTTCTGAATGAATCTCTTCCCAATCCCAAAGCGTCCCCTCCCTAACATTTTCGTCTCGTTTTTATTCGTTGATACAGTTCGCTATCGTCTCGTTGTCGTCGGTGAAAAAAATGTCGTTGACGAAAATTATGACGAAAATTTTTCGTCAACAAAATTAACACTGATGGATGGATGGACAGGTGGACGGACGGATGGATGGATGGATGGATGGATGGATCAACGGACGGACGGATGGACGGATGGATGGATGGATGGATGATAGAGTTGTAACAGTTGTTTTGGCCTGTGTTTTCTGCGCTCTGTCTCTCTTTTGTCGTATGACCTTGTGTCTTGATCAGAATGTGGTGTGGAGTGATTTTTTTTGCCATCTGATCTTTCTGTTTTCAGAAGTTTATTGATCCTTCTGCACTGCACTCTCAAGGACAGAAACTAAACCCAGACGACCCCTCCTACTCCCCTCATCTCAAACTTCTATACCAATCCCCCTTTTTTTTCTTTGTTCTTCTCTCTCACTCTCTCTCTGATCGGGCCCAAGGTTGCAGTGACCAGCAGTATGAATAAATAATGTGCGGAGCGGGATCGCTTTCAGAAAAGCCATTTAGGCTGCTATTGTGTTACTAAAGGCTGTGCATTTTGCCGCTGATGTCCATGTGACAGAAATGCTATAGGATGTGAACTGCGAGTCCTGTGAAACAGCTATATCTCCAACACCACTAGACCTTCCCAATGACCTTAAACACAATCACTGCTCACTCACACTACACTTACTTACTTTCTCTTCCGGTTGCACTCAGAGTGTTTTTCTTTGTGGGGCAATTAGATCTCCAGACAAATGGTTAGTGTTAGAACTTTAACAATCCATTTATTTTAATTTTTATACATTTAGAGTCAATTGACAGCTAATCTGTTGCATTAGCAAGGCTTTTCCCATATTTCTGCAAAAAAATAAAAAATTAAATAAATTAAAAATATCCATTACACAACATAATGTGACAAATGCTTTAACAGCTATAGTTTAAATATAGATTAATATACTCAAAGGGAGTATTTACACTTGGTCACTTCACACTTTACCATTATATAATATTTATAGTTGATATTAATCTAATATTTATTATAATAAAATATTACACTACAATTCAAAAGAGTGGGGATTGTAAATAAGTATTTTATGCTCACCACGTCTGCATTTATTCGACCAGAAATAAACAGTAATTTTGTAAAATATAATTACACTTTAAAATAACTGTTTTCTCTTTTGAATATATTTTCAAATGTAATTCATTCCTGTGATGCAAAGCTGAATTTTCAGCATCAATACTCCAGTCTTCAGTGTCACATGATCCTTCAGAAATCATTCTAATATGCAGATTTGCTGCTCAAGAAACATTTCTTATTATTATCAATGTTGAAAACAGTTGTGCTTTTTAATATTTTTGTGGAAAGCTGGCAAACATTTTTTGGAATTCTTTGATGAGTAGAAAGTTCAGAAGAACAGGATTTATTTGAAATAAAAATATTTTGTTACATTGTAAATGTCTCTACTGTCACATTTGATAAATGTAATGCATCCTTGCAGAATACAAATATTAATTTCTTAAAAAAAAAAAAAGTATTACTGACCCAAACCTTTGAATGGTAGTGTATATAGTCAAGTGTCAAGAGAATGTGCATATCCTATACGATAGGACCCCAAAAGTACAGCTAACTGAAGAAAAACACTTATACACATCTACATACGTCTATAGTTCAATCTCCATCTTTACAATATAGAAGTTGTGTCATGCTGAACATGATTTTTCAGCCTATACAGTAAGTGATTAACAACAAATGGTTCATAGAGCAATGGACATGCGGCTGTGCTCTGACAGCCAAACACAGCATCATTTTGAAGAAGGCTGACCTTTACTGCCTCTCTGTAAATAACAAAAAGGAAAAAAAAAAACATGATGTGGTAGAAAAAGGCAGGGGAGGGAGGGGGCAAAGCAGTATCATGTTTTTGGAAACCGCTGCAGAACGCCAATGCAGCGAGCAACTCAACACTCCCTTTGGGATGAAGCACACACACCAGAACCCAATGTCCCCATCAGCCCAGATCTCTTTCCCAGCAACACCGTCATCATCTACCGTCAACCTTTCACAGATCCAGTGGACATACAAGTGTTAACACCGGACAAATAAAAGATTTCTGAAATGAACACGTGAAAATATCAAAGAAAATAACACAGCCACTCAAATATCTGCACCATATTGTATATATAAACATCAGACTGAATATTAATATGCGATTTGATTACTATTTGACTACTCAATCAATGTTACGAGCAAATTTTAACATTTACACATTTTAAGTTATGTGCTAAAACATTCTAGCATTGGTGTAAAAACAAACACTACTGAGATTTTATGTTTTTGAAAGAAGTCTCTTATACTCATTTTATTTAAACAAAAAAACAGTTGTGAACTATTATTACAATTTAAAAGAACAGTTTTCTGTTTGAATATATTTTAAAATGTCATTTATTCCTGTGATGCAAAGCTGAATTTTCAGCATCATCATCATTACTCCAGTCTTCAGTGTCACATGATCCTTGAGAAATCATTCTAATATGCTGATTTGCTGCTGAAGAAACATTTCTTATTATTATCAATTTTGAAAATAGTTGTCCTGCTTAATATTTTTGCTGGAAACCAAAACAACAGCATTTTTTTAAAATCTTTGGTAACATTATAAACGTCTTTAATGTTTTTTTTTATCATTTTCAAGGGCAGGCTTTAAGATGGTTTAGATCCTACCTGTCCGATCGCTACCACTTTGTTCACTTAAATGGGGAGTCATCTCAATTATCACCAGTAAAGTATGGAATGCCACAAGGATCTGTCCTAGGTCCTCTGCTATTTTCAATATACTGTACATGTTACCCCTTTGGTAATATTATTAGAAAATACGGAATTAGTTTCCATTGTTATGCTGATGATACTCAACTATATATCTCAACAAGACCAGATGAAACTTCTAAATTATATAAGCTAACAGAGTGTATTAAAATTTTAAAAGATTGGATGAGCAATAATTTTCTCCTATTGAATTCGGATAAGACAGAGATATTACTTATTGGACCAAAAAGCAGTACACACTACACAGAATCTCTTGGATTACAATTTGCAACTAGAAGAATGTACTGTTACTTCCTCTACAGTCAAAAGTCTGGTTGTTATATTAGATAGCAACTTGTCTTTTGTAAATCATATTTCCCATGTTACAAAAATAGCATTCTTCCATCTTAGAAACATCGCAAAGCTACGAAACATGTTACCTGTTTCAGATGCAGAAAAGCTAGGGAGTCAAAATGCAGTCGGATAGAGTCTTACAGGTCCAAGAAAAATATGATCATATTACCCCAATTTTACATTCTCTGCATTGGCTACCTATTAAGTTACGTATCAGTTACAAAATATTATTACTTGCCTATGAGTCCCTTAATGGGTTAGCTCCTGCATACTAGTTTTCTACCACGCTACAATCCATCACGCTTGGTTGCAAAACTCTGGACTTTTGGTAGTAATCTAGGATAGCAAAGTCCACTAAAGGAGGTAGAGCTTTTTCGCATTTGGCTCACAAACTCTGGAATAGCCTTCCTGATAAATGTTCTGGGATCAGACACACTCTCTCTGTTTAAATCTAGAATAAAGACACATCTCTTTGGTCAAGCATTCAAATAATGCATCTCATAATCTTGTACTGCAGTTATATCTGATCAAATGCACATTATTATTGTTTAGCTTGGGTCAAACAAATAAATCTTGCTTGGTTGGAACAGCAGCTACGCTAATTATGTCTCTATTTGTTTCTTGTGCTGCCACGGGTTGGATCCACGGTAACTAGGAATACACAGCTTCAGTCGGTGATCAAGCACTTAAAGACCCTGAGGAGACCGAACACCTGAGAAGATATGATGCAAACCCCTCAGAGGACCTCTGATGATGGCAACCCTGAAACAACATAAACTACCAAATTTTGCTACAAGTTTGATTGCAACATATAATCATTGCTGTTAATAGTGTTCATCGCCTGTTTGATTATGTCATTAAATGAATTTTACCGTACATTTCTGTTATATGTACATCAATTTGACATAGTCACCACTGATAAGCTACAACTAAACATAATGTAGAAACTTAATTTTCTGTAAAGCAGCTTTGCAATGATTTGTATTGTGAAAAGCGCTATACCACTAACAATGATTGATGTTAGAATAACTTTAATGCATCCTTGCTGAAAAAAAGTATTAATTTCTTTCAAAAACAATCTTACTGACCTCAAACTTTTAGTACCTACATAAACAACCAGACTTCTCTAAGGTAAATAGAACTAAAAATAAATAAATGTGGTGCTACTTCTTTTTAGTTTTCAAGATTGGCTAAACACACTGTTTTTATACCATTATACTCATTTTTATTCAGTTCCTATGTTTTAAAATAAGTTAAAATCATAGGCATAGATTTTGTCAATACTGAAATGAGTGACAATCGATCGTCTGTCTTTCTACAAACAGTACTTTTATACATACAGTATACTCAGTTCGCAAACACACATCGACCCCAATATAAACAACTACACGTCAGTGAAGGGCAAAATACACCAATGCACATTCAATGCATAAACCTTGAAGACAAACAAAATCCAGGCACAAATTTCTAGGCACACACACAAGCACACTATCTAGTGACTCGTGAAGGCCCGGCACTGCAGGCAACAACGTCCGACAGTATATGCAGTAATATCCTCATTAGTTTATATTCAGACACTGTGACAATATTCACACTTTATATTACACTCCTATATTCAGCCTGTTGTCATTGTAATGTCCTGACATTTCTAATGGAAATCGTGGATCATGTTTTGGAATAGCAACTTCTTTATTCAGTGCACTCGTTCACAGGACCGCAGGAGGAAAAACTGATGGAATTTAGATCAGATCGGGTGTTCTGCTGATGCAACCTGGAGCACTAATATATGTAGACAGTTCGTTGGGAGAATGCATGTGTGTGTATGAGGGTCTTTAATAAGTGATCTGATGGCAGTGGACAGAGCGCCTGTGGGAGCCATACTCTTCACACCTCCTACTGTTATCAGCTCACCCTTACCTTATATAACACACACTCACATGCCAATACAAGCATCACAAAAAAAACTAAAGTCCACTGACAGACCCTCTCTCCTTCAGTGTCTGCAGTCATCTGTTATCAGATATGTGACACGCATACGCACAAAAACTGTATTGTTCATACAGAGGTACAGTGGCTCCTGAGCGCTGTGTGAGTGTCAATGTTGACCTAACTTAATTTGGTCAACTTTAAAGGCGATTTTCTCAATATTTAGATATTTTTGCACCAAAATATCTAGCCAAATACTGTCCTAACCAGTGTTGGGGATAATGCATTACAAGTAACGCGAGTTACATAATCAGATTACTTTTTTCAAGTAACTAGTATAGTAACGCATTACTTTTTAATTTACAAGAGAATATCTGAGTTACTTTTTCAAAAACATTTTTCCAATTTATTGATTGACAACTCTCCTGTCCCCATTTTGAGAGAAATCAGAAGATGTTACTGTAGTTCTAAAATAAATATGAATATGCATTAATTTATCTCACTCACAAAAAAAACACAGATTCAGTATTCCTCAAAATGATACAAATAATGCAACTTAGAATATGACGCAAACCTGCAATAATAAAAATTTAAACAACACAAATATCCTTTATGTAAATAATCCCATTCTATTAACCAATGTCTATGCTTCTGATCTTCGATGATCCAGTTCAAACATACTAATAAGCAAAAATTACTCTAGACAAACATTTGTGTTTTTTTATTTATTGCTGAAGTGTGTTGATATTTCTTCTTCTTCATTCTACTGTACGGACGTAAATTTATTTTTCCTTCAGCCTGAGGCTTATTCATTTCTTTTTTGGTGTGAAAAGGCTTTTATATTTGCAATAAATATAAATTTTTTATTTTAAAAACAAACAAAGCAAGCCCTGTCCAGATTTAAAAATAACGCAAGTAACATAACACATTTCTTTCCATAAAAAGTAACTAAGTAACGTAATTAGTTTTTTTTTTATGGAGTAACGCAATATTGTAATTCATTATTTTTTTAAAGTAACTTTCCCCAACACTGATCCTAACCTTACAAACAAACCATACATCTAGAAGCTTATTTATTCAGCTTTCAGATGCTGAAAATTTCCAAAAATGTACCCTTATGACTGCTTTTGTGCTCCAGAGTCACACACATATGTATTACAAAAAAAAGTATATAGATATTTAATATGCTCAGTCTTTAGTAGAAGCACCCTTTTGATCTAATACAGCCATGAGTCTTTTTGGGAAAGTTGCAACAAGTTTTTCACACCTGGATTGGGGGATCCTCTGCCATTCCTCCTTGGAGATCCTCTCCAGTTCTGTCAGGTTGGTTGGTAAACGTTGGTGGACAGCCATTTTAGGTCTCTCCAAAGATGCTCAATTGGGTTTAAGTCAGGGCTCTGGCTGGGCCATTCAAGAACAGTCTCAGAGTTGTTGTGAAGCCACTCCTTCGTTATTTAGCTGTGTGCTTAGGGTCATTGTAAACCTTCGGCCCAGTCTGAGGTCCCTGAGCACTCTGGAGAAGGTTTTTTCGTCCAGGATATCCCTGTACTTTGGCCGCATTCATCTTTCCCTCTTGCAACCAGTAGTCCTGTCCCTGCAGCTGAAAAACACCCCACAGCATGATGCTGCCACCACCATTCTTCACTGTTGGGACTGTATTGGACAGTTGATGAGCAGTGCCTGGTTTTCTCCATACATACTGCTTAGAATTAAGGCCAAAAGTTCTATCTTGGTCTCATCAGACTAGAGAATCTTATTTGTCACCATCTTGGATTCCTTCAGGTGTTTTTTAGCAAACTCCCTGCAGGCTTTCATGTGTCTTGCACTGAGGAGAGGCTTTTCCGTCGTGCCACTCTGGTCCAAAAAAAAAAAAAAAAAAAAAAAAAAAAAAAAAAAAAAAAAAAAAAAAAAACGAAAAAAAAAAATAAGCACCGCTGTTGAGTGGCTGCAGTGATGGTTGACTTCCTACAACTTTCTCCCATCTCCCGATTGCATCTCTGGAGCTCAGCCACAGTGAGCTTTGGGTTCTTCTTGACCTCTCTCACCAAGGCGCTTCTCCCCCGATAGCTCAGTTTGCCGGACGGCCAGCTCTAGGAAGGGTTCTGGTCGTCCCAATTGTCTTCCATTTAAGGATTATGGAGGCACTGTGCTCTTAGGAACCTTAAGTGCAGCAGAAATTTTTTTGTAACCTTGGCTAGATCTGTGCCTTGTCACAATTCTGTCTCTGAGGTCTTCAGGCATTTCCTTTGACCTCATGATTCTCATTTTCTCTGATATGCACTGTGAGCTGTAAGGTCTTATTATAGACAGGTGTGTGGCTTTCCTAATCAAGTCCAATCAGTATAATCAAACACCGCTGGACTCAAATGAAGGTGTAGAACCATCTCAATGATGATCAGAAGAAATAGACAGCACCTGAGTTAATACTATGAGTGTTACAGCAAAGTGTCTGAATACTTAGGACCATGTGATATTCAGTTTTTCTTTTTTAATAAATCTTCAAAAATGTCAACAATTCTGTGTTTTTCTGTAAATATGGGGTGCTGTGTGTACATTAAATGAGGAAAAAAAATTAACTTAAATGTTTTTAGCAAATGGCTGCAATATAACAAAAAGTGAAAAATTTAAGGTGGTCTGAATACTTTCTGTACCCACGTCTATATACAGTGGGAAAAAATATTTAGTCAGCCACCATTGTGCAAGTTCTCCCCACTTAAAAGATGAAGAGGCCTGTAATTTTCATCATTAGGTATACCTCAACTATGAGAGACATTTCTGGAAAAAATCCAGAAAATCACATTGTACGATTTTTAAAGAATTTATTTGCAAATTATGTTGTAAAATAAGTATTTGGTCAATAACAAATTTCATCTCAATACTTTGTTATATACCCTTTGTTGGCATTGACAGAGGTCAAACGTTTTCTGTAATTCTTCACAAGGTTTTCACACACTGTTGTATTTTGGCCCATTCCTCCATGCAGTTCTCCTCTAGAGCAGTAATGTTTTGGTGCTGTCGCTGGGCAACATGGATTTTCACCTCCCTCCAAAGATTTTCTATGGGGTTGAGATCTGGAGACTGGCTAGGCTACTCCAGGACCTTGAAATGCTTCTTACGAAGCCACTCCTTTGTTGCCCAGGCGGTGTGTTTGGGATCATTGTCATGCTGAAAGACCCAGCCACATTTTCATCTTCAATGCCCTTGCTGATGGAGGGAGGTTTTCACTCAAAATCTCACGATCATGGCCCCATTCATTCTTTCGTTTACGTGGATCAGTCGTCCTGGTCCCTTTGCCGACAAACAGCCCCAAAGCATGATGTTTCCACCCCAATGCTTCACAGTAGGTATGGTGTTCTTTGGATGCAACTCAGCATTTTTTCTCCTCCAAACACGACAAGTTGAGTTTTTACCAAAAAGTTCTATTTTGGTTTCATCTGACCATATGACATTCTCCCAATCCTCTTCTGGATCATCCAAATGCTCTCTAGCAAACTTCAGACGGGCCTGGACATGTACTGGTTTAAGCAGGGGGACACGTCTGGCACTTCAGGATTTGAGTCCCTGGCGGCGCAGTTTGTTACTGATGGTAGCCTTTGTTACTTTTTGTCCCAGCTCTCTGCAGGTCATTCACTAGGCCCCCCTGTGTGGTTCTGGGATTTTTGCTCAGTTCTTGTGATCATTTTGGCCCCATGGGGTGATATCTTGCGTGGAGCCCCAGATCGAGGAGATTATCAGTGGTCTTGTATGTCTTCCATTTTCTAATAATTGCTCCCACATTTGATTTCTTCACACCAAGCGGCTTACCTATTGCAGATTCAGTCTTCCAGCCTGGTGCAGGTCTACAATTTTGTTTCTGGTGTCCTTTGAGAGCTCTTTGGTCTTGGCCATGGTGGAGTTTGGAGTGTGACTGTTTGAGGTGTGGACAGGTGTCTTTTATACTGACAACAAGTTCAAACAGATGCCATTAATAAAGGTAACGAGTGGAGGACAGAGGAGCCTCTTAAAGAAGATGTTACAGGTCTGTGAGAGCCAGAAATTTTGCTTGTTTGTTGGTGACCAAATACTTATTTTACAGAGAAATTTACCAATTAATTCTTTAAAAATCCTACAATGTGTTTTCTGGATTTTTTTTTCCTCATTTTGTCTCTCATAGTTGAGTATACCTATGATGAAAATTACAGGCATCTCTCATATTTTTAAGTGGGAGAACTTGCACAATTGGTAGCTGACTAAATACTTTTTTCCCCACTGTGTATCATATATAGATATCTATTATATATAGATATATATATATAGGATATATATATATATATATATACAGTGGGTACGTAAAGTATTCAGACCCCCTTAAAATTTTCAATCTTAACAATATTTGCGGCCATTTGCTAAAATCATTCAAGTTAAGTTTTTTTTCTCATTAATGTACACACAGCACCCTATATTGACAGGAAAACACAGAATTGTTGACATTTTTGCCGATTTATTAAAAAAGAAAAAATGAAAAAATGAAATATCACATGGTCCTAAATATTCAGACCCTTTGCTGTGACACTCATATATTTAACTCAGTTGCTGTCCATTTCTTCTGATCATCCTTGTGTTGGTTCTACACCTTCATTTGAGTCCACCTGTGTTTGATTATACTGATTGGACTTGATTAGGAAAGCCACACACCTGTCTTTTTAAGACCTTACAGCTCACAGTGCATGTGAGCAAATGAGAATCATGAGGTCAAAATAACTGCCTGAAGAGCTCAGAGAAAGAATTGTGGCAAGGCACAGATTTGGCCAAGGTTACAAAAACATTTCTGTTGGACTTAAGGTTCCTAAGAGCACAGTGCCTCCATAATCCTTAAATGGAAGACTTTTGGGACGACCAGAACCCTTCCCAGAGCTGGCCATCCAGCCAAACTGAGCTATCGGGTGAGAAGAGCCTTGGTGAGAGAGGTAAAAAAAGAACCCAAAGATCACTGTGGCTGAACTCCAGAGATGCAGTCAGGAGATGGGAAAAAGTTGTAGAAAGTCAACATCACTGCAGCCCTCCACCAGTCGGAACTTTATGGCAGAGTGGCCCGACGGAAAACTCTCCTCAGTGCAAGACACATGAAAAAACACCTGAAGGACTCCAAGCTGGTGAGAAATAAGATTCTCTGGTCGGTTGAGGCCAAGATAGAACTTTTTGGCCTCAATTCTAATCGGTATGTGTGGAGAAAACCAGGCACTGCTCATGACCTGTCCAATACAGTCCCAACAGTGAATCATGGTGGTGGCAGCATCATGCTGTGTTGGTGTTTTTCAGCTGCAGGGACAGGAGGATTGGTTGCAATCGAGGGAAAGATGAATGGCCAAGCACAGGGATATCCTGGATGATAACCTTCTCTAGAGTGCTCAGGACCTCTGACTGGGCCAAAGGTTTACCTTCCAAAAAAACAATGACCCTAAGCACACAGCTAAAATAACAGAGTGGCTTCACAACAACTCTGTGACGGTTCTTGAATGGCCCAGCCAGAGCCCTGACTTAATCCCAATTGAGCATCTCTGGAGAGACCAAAAAATGGCTGTCCACCAACGTTTACCATCCAACCTGACAGAACTGGAGAGTATCTGCAAGGAGGAATGGCAGAGGATCCTTAAATCCAGGTGTGAAAAACTTGTTGTATCTTTCTCAAAAAGACTCATGGCTGTATTTGATCAAAAGGGTGCTTCTACTAAATACTGAGCAAAGGGGCTGAATACTTAGGACCATGTGATATTTCAGTTTTTCTTTGTTAATAAATCTGCAAAAATGTCAACAATGCGGTGTTTTTCTGTCAATATGGGGTGCTGTGTTACATTAATGAGGAAAAAAAATGTACGTAAATGATTTTAGCAAATGGCTGCAATATAAAACAGAGTGAAAAATTTAAGGGGGTCCGAATACTTTCCATACCCACTGTATATATTTAAGATATATATATAATATTATAATATATAGATAGTATCTATAGATCTCTAGTATATATAATATAATATTATTTTACTTGCCATTATTGGGTTAAATACTATATATATTTTATAATTGTATACTTTTTATTAAATTGTAATTTGGATATAAAAAGAATGAATACATTATATCATTAAAATAAATAAGGTATTGTAGATTTATTTGTATCTTTTTTATTAAGTGTATATAATTTAAACTAATTGTCTACTGAAGCAAACATATGTTGTTTGTTTCTAACTTTTACCTCAGTGAAAGATTTACCATTAGAGTTTAATCTAGAATGCCAAAAGTGTTTTCTCTCCACAACTCCACATGTCAAAAAATATGATGAATGTCCCTCACATTAAGGTACCAAAACAAAAACATAAAGAACGCAGTGTCAGTGTGTTTTTTTTTTTTGTGACAGGTGCATTTTAGAGACAGATGTACACTTGGAGAGATGTACATCTATCGATTAGATGTACAAGTGACATATTGACCTGCACTGTCTGACACAAATATGTCCACTGTCATAAGGACAAAAGTTTTTGCTTAAAATAAAATAATGTAAAATAAAGTTTCTTGGCTTATAACAATATTTCTCCAGTAAATTCATTCACCATTGGAAGGTGTGGCAAAACGTTTAATTTGGACCCATATGCATGTCTTTTGTCCACTAGTGAATGTGTGTTTGTGTTCACCTGAGGCCGCGGGTGTCCTTTGACCAGACACTGCAGAACTAACGTGTCCCCCTCTCTGATGGTGTAGATCCTTTCACTGATGTTGTCCTCCTTCACCACACATGTCTGCCCAGAATGCACAATCTGAGCATTCGCAGGAGCTGAAGGACAGAGAGAAAACAAGATTATTACATTACATTTTAATTTCATTCTTCAGCAGTGATGTTTTTAAATGCTGTACAGGAGACCAACTAACAAATTAACAAAAATAAATATAAATCACTCACTTTATTTAATTTTTGTATTATTATTTATAAATTATATTGGCCTGATAATAACTGTATATTATGTACACTATGACATATAAAGAACAATGACATTTCATGAATGAATGAACAACTGCACTGGCACAATTTTTTTATTGCAACCCACTATAAAATGAGCTCATAAACGAAATACAAGTACTACGTTTTTACGTACTAAGTGCATGCAAGAATATATAACTGTAGTGGTTCTGATGTCAATACGTGTTATAAGTGGACTTCTGGGGGAAATTAAACTTGCTATGCAATACAGTATGAACTTCTTATATGTACGTTTATAGAAAACCATGCATGGCCTGAGCATGCCAAAATGAACAGAGAATGAGAAACGGAAATTTCAGATGGCATCGTCCACTCTCAAGTTCCACGAGTCAGATGTGCACTCAAGAACCTCCAGCATCTTTGCTAACATAGTTTGCTAGCTGGATGCGGTGGGCTTCATTTCAAGCTCTGAGCAGAATTCATACTCTAGACCCTCGACAATACACGCCAGCATTGCGGGCAGCCAAGCCCGGCGGTCACTGCACGGTGAGCTCTTTGATTATGAAGAGGAAGGCATGTACCGCAACACCGCCTACACACTGTAAACGATGAGTCTGCGTCACTTATTAGCATTTGAAAGGGAGTCTGGGACAGGAAGAGCTGCGAGGCAATGCAGGACGTGTTTAGGCTGAGCAGGCATCAGAGGTCAGTCAACACGCGGAAATTAATGATGCTCATTAGCAGTACAATGAGGTCATGCTAACATCGCTAACAACCAGTGGAAGTGAACGGATCTTTACATTTAAAAAAAAAACTTTTTACAAACGTTTTACAAAGATAACTCTTATTGTGGGTTTCCACACTCATAGACAACATAAGAATATCAAGGGAAAAATGGTTTTGTAGGCCTAGAAAAGGCATGAAAATGTATGTAAAGAATGTTCATCTTTATGCTCTGCTACAATACATTTAATTGGCTAAATATTTTTTATTTTAATTTATTTATTTTATTCTAAATACTGAACAAAATTATAAATGCAAAACTTTTGTTTTGCCCCCATTTTTCATGAGCTGAACTCAAAGAGCTAAGACTTTTTCTATGTACAAAAAAGGCCTATTTCTCTCAAATATTGTGCACAAATCTGTCTAAATCTGTGTAGTGAGCACTTCTCCTTTGCCGAGAAAATACATCCACCTCACAGGTGTGGCATATCAAAATGCTGATTAGACAGCATGATTATTGCACAGGTGTGCCTTAGGCCTGGCCACAATAAAAGGCCTCTACTAAGTGCTCACTAACACCGATTTAGACAGATTTGAACAATATTTGAGAGAAATAGGCATTTTGTTTACATAGAAAAAGTCTTAGATCTTTGGAGTTCAGCTCATGAAAAATGGGGGCAAAAAAAAAGTGTTGCATTCTAAGTTTGTTCAGGTATATTTAAATAGATATATATATATATATATATTTATCTATATATATTAATATAGATAATATATTTATTAAAATTATTTATATAAAAATGTATTTTAATACTGATTTGAAATGTTTTTTTTATTTTTTTATTTTTTTGTAGAGTAAATACTGATTCACAACCCTAATGACAAAAACAATTGTGAGCAAAATTATTTTAAGTATCATTCAAACAAGTTCAAAAATTGTTCTAGATGATGAACCAGGTTGTTATTATTAATATTCTTTAAAACTTAAATGAAAATTAGAAATGTCCTGGCAATAGCGAAATACGTTTAAGTTGAAGTACATAGTACTAAAATGAAATAAAAAAAATAATTACATAAAGCAAAATATTCAAATAAAACATTCTTAAAAAAAATTACTTTAACATTACAATAAAAGCTAGCTCTAAATATGTAACTTATACTACAATAATATATAAATAGCTAATAAAATTATATCGTTTTAAACTAGAAAATAATACATAGACATAACATTTGTGATGCTGCCTTATAATTTGGCAATATTTATGTTGGAAATCTAATTGAAATTCCTCAAAATAAATAAATCATCTTAGATTAAATAACCCTCACAAAATAGATTGTGAGGATTGGCTAAATATACATTTTGTGTAGAGCAAAATTTGCTTACAACCCATAGCAATGAAAAATCTGTGAGCGAATCATTGTTTAAAGTTGGTTCTTTCCAATAAATCATTCAAACCAGTTTAAAATTGGACTGAATGCTTCATTAGTGAATCAGTCTGAAATTGAATGATGAACCTTTCTTGCTATTATGGAACCTTATCTTGACTATTTTAACCTATCAAACTAAAACAAAACATTTAAAAAGCTAAAAAAATATAAATATAGATTAAAAAACAAAAACTTTCGGTGAAAATTGACACTATTTTGCATGGGGAAAACTATCTGAAATCCGGTTAAGTTATAAATTAACTAACATTGCAAGAAACCCCCTGAAATAAATAAAAAAAGGCCTCAAACACGAAAACATTGACAAAACTAGGAAAATGAGGTTAATAAAAAAGAACATGTAATTACTAAAAACAGAATAAAAAATAAAATAATTTAAAAACAAAAGCTAATTCATAAATCAACTAGTAATGATAATCATAATTAATTTTATCTATTTGTATTAGAAAGTCAACGTTATTGTAAGAAGAACTAAAAAACGAGAAATAATCACTGGTTAAATATAAATATACAGACACAATTTTGGAGAGTTCATTGTGATGTGACTGCCTTCGAATTTGGTGATAATTGGAGCTCGGAAGGGGAATAAACCAGTCAATGAGGTGACTCAGCACAAGTCCACAAAGTAATAGAATATATCAGCACGGGGCGCCTCTCGACCCGAAATGTTTCAAATAAATAGAGTAGGGTTGTCGTGTAGATGGAGTTGAGTGTAGACATAAAAAAACAGGCGGGGGGTCAGATAGAGAGGTCCTCCTCAAGAGCACAGAGCCAAATTAGATTTCTCCGAGTGTAGTGAACTTATATATTGAGGGGTTAAAGTGTGAGGGGTGTTTGTGGTGGTGAGGTCCTGGCGTGAACCACGCTGCGGCGCATTGTTGCCACACATAATGTGTGTAATGATGCTCAGGACTAAGTCAGCAAGACCAGTGTGGCGACTAAGCCAGCAAGGTGTGCTTGTGCTTTGTGGTCTACACGAGTTCCAGGGGAAGTGTATGGCGGCACACAGCGCCTCTCCAGTCACTAGGCGATGTTCAGGGGCGATGAAGCCTCACTGTCTTTAAAAGGGCATCGGTGCAGGCCGGGACGACATGAAATCGGCGGTCAAAATAGCGTAACGATACACCCCCCGAGGTGACCACTGACTACAGGGGCCATCATGGGAAGTGAAGATACAATCTTCCAACGGATCCGTCATCGGGCTGCCAGCGAGGAGTATCGACTCAACAACAGGATGACGCCGAGCGTCACGACTAGCTGTAGCGCCATAAAATATCACGGAGACAACCGGATCCAATATCCTTCAGTCCTAGTCTGGATGAAGTTCTCTAGTCGGAACAACTACAGATAATCATACAGGAGTAATTTATACAGATCGCAGCCAGCTAGCCGAAAACACAAAGAGAGTCTCGACTAAGAAGACAGAGTAGACCGAACGACCAACGATACTGAGTAGCAATGACCGCGGAAACAATTGAAAAGGACTACCGTCCAAAACAGATAGGCACAGGACAGACAGATTGAGATATGAGTAGATAGATAGAGTATCGATAGAGTATTTTGGCTAAGCAGATAGATTTTTTTATTGATACGCCATTTTTAGTACTAAGCGCTGGGTTTTGACACAATATTCACGATTCGATTCGGATTTCTCGATCACAAGCCTTGCGATTCGATATCGCGGCTTGCTAAACACGTAATTACCGATCGATTCAGAAGTATCGGATGTTATTTTGGGACATAATAAAGCAGGTACAGGTACACATGACCAAATTTCTCAAAGGAAGGAAAGAAAATCTCCAAATAATGCCTGCACAAAAATATACATGAGAGTACAGTTGGGTACTAACAGTAGTAAATACTGAAGTTAAAAATGGAACGATTTGTGTGAAATTTAAAATTTAATTAAGTTTTTAAAATAATAAAGTACAAATGTTACAATAATAATATTACATAATAATATTCCTACTTCAATTTTGTCATAAAATCTTGATGGATTTATTCAAACAAATTAAACACCAAAGAACAGTAAAAATTAAAAGGAAGATGTTATATGGTGCATATATTTAGCAAAAAATGCTCCTCTACAGTTAATTTTCTATCGCCTAATGAGTTATTGGTCCAAAACGTCTCCGACACGAATCTGTTTTTCTGAAGGGGGCGGACAATAGTGAATGTTATGTGGACTAGTTGTTACAAGACGAACCGTCTTTGCGCAGGCGAGAAAAGATGATAGAGGACAGGACTTAAGGGGGGTTGTAAAGTTGAGATAAACGTCACGCTTTCTTTAAACTACCTTCGGAATGCTTGTAGTCATGTTTATTTTGGGCTGAAAGCTGGTATAATGTGGAGGAGCTGATCGTTCACGTGCGAATCGCGCGCAGTGTCTGTTGAACTGAAGCGCTACAGCGATCTGTCACTTCACATTAAACAGCATTTATTGTTTGAATACTGCAATACAATGGACAGAATTTGAAAACTGAGACTTTGTTTCATATTAAAAATACCAAATCACAATGCTTGTTGCGATATATTGGATGGGAAGTGCCTTTCAACGTTCTGTCCATTAACTGAAAACAGGCTAGACTAATTGATTCTTGGGATTTAAGAATCGATATCGTTCCGTAAAAATTTGAATCTATTAATATCGAGATATCAATATTTTTTACCCAGCCCTAGTTTTCACATTTCAATATTATTCAGCGACTGGTCCAAACACTAAGGTGAGTGGGACGGAGGGCCGCTCGGTAAGAGAGTTTCGGGGCCCCCTCCTTGGAACCCGCGTATGGGAGCTGTTCCAGCACTATCAGGTAGACGTGCTAACCTGAGTGCATGCTGGGCTGCTGAATTCTCCACACACTGCTGTTGTGTGGGCATGCTGTCATCCAACAAGTCACTTCTCAAAGATCTCCTTCTTTCTGCCTTTTCTCCTCCCAGCCCTGTCCATCCATCCATCCATTCACCCATACAACCATCCATCTAAATCTGAAGCAAACAAGGTTCACTCTGTGAGTTATCAAACTAGTCGCAAGCCAGCAGAGGGGAACACGCCGAAGGGGGGGGGGAGAAACAAAACAAATGGAGAGCGGCATAGAGAGATGGAATATAAAAACAAATCAATGTGAGACACACACACACAAATAAATGAACACAGCCATCCGAACCCGCACACACACTCACAGAGTCACCACACAGAGAGAGGGTGATATAAGCAAGAGAGTGGGAATACAAACGCGAAAAAAAGGAAAAAGGAAGAAAAAAAGGGACAAAACTATGGCCGACAGGAAAAATTGAAATGGCATGGTTTAAGAATAATCCACGAAACCGGACATTGGTCTTAAAAAGGAAGCATGTACAGACATCTTCTGAGACGCAGCTTACAAAATGTTGAGCCACTTGTGATACTGATATTAGACAATATAACCAATATTTATGCTTTTGCTGCATCAATTATTTTCATGCATTTTTTATTTACTTTCCTAAAGACAGAATCTTGTAACTTCTCTTATTAACTAGTATGTTTTTAGCTATATACTAGTGGTAAAAAATAAAAAAATAATATGTAATATAATTATAATTTAGATATACTAAACACTATAAAAAAAGATCATTCAAACATTTTGGATAGAACCAGTGTCTTAACGTCAATAGGCTCAATATTTTATCAAAAATAACAGGAAAAATTGGTGAAAATGATTATTACTCAATTTTTAAAATAACTTTTTTTTCGATTTTATTACATTTTTAAATGTAATTTATTCCTATGATGCAAAGCTGAATTTTCAGCATCATACTCCAGTCTTCAGTGTCACATGATCCTTAGAAATCATGATATGGAGATTTTTCGGCTTCAACAAACTATTCTTAAATTTCAAATTGAGGTTTCTGCTCATATTTTTGTTGTTTTGGGGAAACTATGGTACACGGTCTATGAATAAATATTAATATTATAATTAGACATTATAGCATGTCTGTACGTCGCTTTTGATCAAATGTAACACATCTGGCGAATTATAAAAAAGTACACATTTCTAAAAAGCAAAAAAGAAGAAAAGTGTAATGACAGAAACTTTTGAATATATATATATAATTTTTTTTTTTCTGTTGTATTATAAATGGTGCATGGTCTAAAAGGGTTGCCCCTATTCTCTTAATGAGTAATGGGTGTGTTTTGGGCATAATGTTCTTTTTCACCCTTATGAAAATTCTATATTGCTTAAAACTTTCTTTTTTCAGTAAATCAGGGAGTAAAATATTAATAATGTGTCATTTTAGGATAACCTGTTTTTATAAAGACCCCAAACAACAGAATGACAAACGCAGCGCTCGGAGGGGATTACACCAAGCAAATTAGGGCAGGTGTAAAAACTGCAGGTGTAACTGATGACCTGAGCTGCTGTTTGCTCCACCTGCACCCACGGTCCTCTGGGAACATTTCTGCCCGGCTTCAACTGTTGCTGAAAGTTTTCTAGAGCATCTCCTCCTCTGCCTCCTCTGCTATTCTTCATGCACACGCTCCACACATAAATCATAGCTGAAACGCTCCTGCCGAGGAGCTTCACCAGATCTACTGTTTCACTCACGTCCTGGAGTCATACACTTATTCATCTGTCCTGCATCTCCCACTGTCCCGAGAGAGAAAGAGAGAGAGGGAATTATTCATCCTGAAGGAGCTGAATGGCACGTCTATGAGCATGTTTCGTGAGACTAAATAAGATCCTTGAGGAAGGGAGTGAAAGAGACTGACCAGCAGGGGCTGGCGAGGGCTAATCTGACAGTGTTAGCTGCGTCAAGGTGTTTTATTGAGTGTTTACTTGTATGAGGAGCTGATTGTTTTCACTGTGGCTCAATATGGATCAGCCCTCTGACAAACACAACTATTGGCAAAAACATGCACTAGGGCAGATGGCATCTCATCAGACAAGCGTCTCTGGCAGCGAGAGGAGCAGGGCTGAGTGCTGCCTGGAGGTGCACATGCCAGGACTTCTAAGTGTCCGTTTTGCATGCATTCACACAGAAGCGTAATGCACGTTCAAACTTATGTGCTCCTCAGGTCTGAGCAGCAAGATCACTTTGAATGCAACTTTCAAAGTAACTGTTGGTAACGAGTAATTAAAGGGATAGTTCACCTAAATTGAAAAAGCTGTCATCATTTACTCGCCCATATGTTGTTCTAAACCTGTATAACGTTATTTTGAAAGATTTTTTATTTTTTTTTGTAATGAAAGCCAACGAGGTCCAATTGACTTTGACTATATGGACTAGCATTCTTCGAAACATCTTTTTATGTTTCATTTTTTGGGGTAAACTATCTGTAACAGATGTCACACAATAATTTGTCTGAATTTGGTTTGTACACTGAGAAAAGAAGTGTGGTAAAGGAAACAATTTTCACTCAGAAATTGCTAGTAAAATTTCACAAAAAAAGTAACACACTGAATTACACATTTGTTTTTTTTTTAGAGGATGAAAAACTGAAATTTTATTCTAAAACATATTCAAATATTTGTTTTATTGTTCAAAAAATTAAGATCAATAAGATTTTTTGAATGTTATTCGAAGTAGTCTCTTATGCTCACTAAGGCTATATTTATTTGGTCAAAAATATCAGTAATATTGTGAAATATTATTGCATTTTAAAATAACTGTTTTCTATTTGAATAAATGTTAAACTCTAATTTATTCATATGATGCAAAGCTGAATTTTTAGCAGCCATTACTCCAGTCTTCAGTGTCACAAGATCCGCCACAAATCATTCTAATTTTCACTCAGAAACTGATAAATAAATTCTACAAAAATCTTTGTTTTATTGTTCAAACATTTCAAAAGATTTTTCTGATGCTTTTGAAACAAGTCTCTTATGCCTTCACTTGGTGCATGATTGAATTAAAAGATCAGTATTATGTGAAGATTACAATATAACAATATTTTCAAATATAATTATCTTATTGAATACAATTTAAAAAGTATCTTAGCCTTACTTTACAACTATGAAAAATAATTTTTTGCAGTGTACATTCAAATCACACCTTTCACAGGCACCAAGTGATCTTGGCGTTAAAATAGACAGGAGACGCAATGGGCAAGGACAGCTAACCAAGGCTTGTGGTTCAAACAGGGGTTAGACAGGGACAGCTTTCTCATGCACAATGCTGCTTCATCTAAGTGATTACTTTCCCATCTGTTTGACTGCAGCGCTTTAATTTCACTCACATACTGGTCAACGGACAAAGACCAGACGGAATGTATGCAGCCAGTAAAATCTGCTGACAACTGTGATTTTTCTTAAAAGGCTTCAGAAAAACTTTTTCTTACCCAGGCATATTTCAGGCCTCATAACTTGACTGGCTGTTTCTCAGCTGTCTGAGCTATAAAACACACAAAAAAGTGAACCTAAAGAACCATAAAAGAGAACGTGTGAAAGTATATTGCCAGAGTGAAAAAGGAGCGGTGAAGCAAGTGAATAAACCAAAATTATTTTACTGCTATATGGAAATAAAACATATATACTGACATCTATTGATAAATGCAATTATTTGTGATTAATTAACCAGCATGTTATAATTAAGTGCATTACAATCTATGAAATGATAAAAATAAATACATAATATGTAATAATCAAAACAAAAATATCAATTTAATTTATTACTATATTATTTATTTAAACTGCATTTATACATAATGCTTATTT
Organism: Sinocyclocheilus anophthalmus; assembly: GCA_018155175.1. Taxonomy (NCBI): domain Eukaryota; kingdom Metazoa; phylum Chordata; class Actinopteri; order Cypriniformes; family Cyprinidae; genus Sinocyclocheilus; species Sinocyclocheilus anophthalmus. Next base: position 74,954 of record JADLZN010010649.1, on the reverse strand, counting down.
CAAAAATCAATTCAATATACATGTTGCATAGAAAAAATAATTTAACATAAAGTTCAACTTTGAAAGGGTAATTAATGTTTATGCTTGTAAGTAAAAGACTTAGCAATTTTTGTAATTATTAAAATTATTTTAAATATTGATTAATTATTAAAATATCTATAAAATCTTTAATTAGAATAGGTACTAAGGAATTTTATTGACATATTTAATAACTGTCAAACACTGATTCGATGGAAAAAAAAAAGCATTTTAATAATTAATCAGATTAAAATGTTAAAAATTTACCTTTTATTTGATTATTTAATCCTTAAAATAGATAGTTAATCCCTTACCACATGAACACCTACCAGAAATGGGCTATGGTTGAGCGGGTTGAGTAAGTAAGGGATTTGTGACATCAGCTGAAGAGAAAAAGTTATTCAAATTTGATAAAAGATTATAAAGACAAACATTTTTTTATTTAGAATAACGTGCACTGATGAATCGCTCATATACGACCAGGAATTTGTATTAAAAAAGCAAATAGGGTCGATTTTGGATTCAGTGGACATTAATGGAGTCAGGCCTGTGTTGTGTGGGTGTGTGTGTGTGTTGTTGTGCTAACAGCCATTTGGCGCTGTTGGACGAGGACCTCGTTCATCCTAGCGCAATATGAGAGTAAGCAGAATCGCTGCGCTGTGAGGATTCTTTCGGCCCCTGTCGGAGCGACTGAGGGCCTCTGAGAGGCTCGAGAGAAACGACGGGGAGGATGTGAGCTAAAGTAAATTTGCAGGATCACTACAGTGACGGTTTTAGTGGCAGTGACAGAAACTGATTAAAGGAGCACTGTGGAGAGGAAGAGGGAGAAAGAGCGAACATAACCCAGGAATTAATGGCATTCTCATCCTTCTTTCATCACCACACAGATAACAGAGAAAGGCTTATAAAATGATATACGCTGTTATAAAAATCATAGCATATAAATCACATCTACCCAATCACTTTAGAAACAAAGGAATTCATGAAACAGGTTAAGAAGTACCAAGTCAGAATTCACCCTAGCAACAAATATATATGTTACTAACTTAAAATGCAAGTATTTAAACTAGTTTGGATTTTAACAATGGCACTTTATTGGAATATCGATATATATATATTATATATATATTATATATATAGATATATATATATATATATATAATTTGATTTAAACATTTTACATAAATAATCTTGAATTGTTTTGTATACTTTTCATTATGCTGATTTAAAAAAAAGTAATTAACTTTTAATGAATAATGAATTGAAAAGAAAGCATTAAAGAATTTAAAAATGTAATGGACATTATTTATCAATAATTTATTATTAGTCGTTATTAAATGATCATTAATTGAAATATGTACGTGTGTATATCAGTGTGTGTGTGGTGTGTGTATACTGTTTATATATATTAGATTATACTGTGTTACATTTATACATTTATAAAAAATGTATTTAACATTAAAGCTACATATAAATTTAAAATTATTTAAGATTAAAGATAATTAAAATGTATATCATTGATTTTCTATAGCATAAAATGTTTAAAATACAAGCTATAACAATTTATAAATTGATTTAATAAGTTGTACATTTTTTTATTTTATTTTTTTTATTTCAGGGCGAAATGTGACCTGGATGTATTTTTGTGATATCTCACAATTGCGAGACGCCTGGTCACATTGCCAGAAGTGAATTGCTTTTAACTGGCATACACACGAACACCAACACCTGCAGGTACACAAACAATATGGCATCACACAAATACACCCAAATCTCCCACAGCCAGACGCACAAACACATGTAATCAGGGCGGCCCATATTGGCAGATTTCAAACAGCCTGTGTTGAGTCAGTCTGAGGGTGAGTGGATCAGAACAAGCCTGATCAAACAACATGTTGAGTGCAGCCAAAAGAGGATGGACAAAAACACACACAAAGTGAATATGATGAGAAAGGCCGTTTGAAGGCCTATTCGCAGCAAGCAGCTGACTTTACAATCAATTCCTTTTTTTGCGAATGCCAAAACCTCAAAGGCCAATGATATTTCAGTTGAAGTAAGTAATTTGCGTTGCCAAACGTTATATAGTGTAACAATCGGTTCTGGAAATAAAAACTTCATTTCTCCATGGGGGAACAGGACAGACCTGTTGTGAGCTCTGAGGTTGTTAATCAATGGTATAAGCTTTTTGAAGCCAACCGTTAGCATTATTTCAATTTATTTTTAAAATAAACATGTTTAACAGTGGACTTTGTGGTGAAAAACTACATGACCCATGATTCTGTGCAGAAAATCCCACCAATCAGAGAGTGGCAGTCAGCAAATAATGGCAAATGAGCTTGCAGCAAACATCCACTCCCATGAAGCACAAAATCGAATCTCAATACACTCTTAAATATTGTGTGTGTGTGTGTGTGTGTGGTGTGTGCGTGGTGTAATTATATATATATATATATATGCATATTTTGCAATATACTTAAAATATAGTTATATAGATATAATAATTGACAACTTTAAAGAATAGGGTATATTTCACCATCATTTTTAATTTGATTATGTCATTCGCAATGCCTCATGGGATGTTTCCCTCCCTAAAGCTATTATGTTCACAGTCTAGTGTGTTTTTGTTCAAATAATTTGTAATGTTTATTCACTCAGCTTACCTTGGTTCATAGCATAACATGCTTTTATGGACACTTTTTTTTTTAAAGGGGTCATCGGATGCAAAATTCACTTTTCAAGTTGTTTGAACATAAATGTATGTTGGAAGTGTGTGTACACATCCATCCTATAATTATAAAAATCCATCCAGTGTTTTTTTTTAAAATCCCCTTTCTCAAATCAGACTGTTCTGAGATTCCTGTCAGAATGAAGTAGTTCTGCACAGGCCCCTCCCACAATAGTTTGATTGACAGTAGTGTTTCAGCACAGACTGGACTGGTGTCTTACCTTAGACCCGCCCTGAGTGAGCTGTCATCAGTCCGCCATTGTGTCGACTCTGGTGCAGGGGAAGACAAGATGTCTCTGATTAAGCGATTGAGGTGCTTTGTTGTTGGATGTAATAATGAACATAGCATCATAGTCGTCATACTCCCGACATCTGAGCCGCTGAAGACGCAGAGGATTAACGTTACTTTCGCTTTGAAGTGAATGCGCCACTCCCGATCAGCCTAAATGCATCTATCTTCGCTCGAATCAATCGTGATCCAGCCTCATCTACAGAAGAAGTGGGTATAATGTTTTGTAATGAATATTTGCAAATCACCTTTCCTAATGATGCGCTAATTAGCAAGTTTCACGATGAATGCGGCTAAAGTAAACAGTCTCTCTGAGAGCAGCTTGGAAGAGAGGGGTGGGGCCAGCAGAGCTCATTAACATTTAAAGCAACATGGACTATAATGGCTTGATAAAAACAGAGCTGATTTTGACAGGTTTAAAAAGGTGTTTTTACACTAACATTGAGAAATTTTAACCAAAGTATGTTATAGACTTTTAATTAAGACCCTAAAGAATCATGTCACCTTATGCAAAATGAGCATCCGATGACCCCTTTAAAGAAAAATACTTCTGAAACCAATGTGAGCAGCAACTAATGCACTCTATTGCAAAAATAATGATTTGTAAAAACCATGTGCCAACCTCACACCATTGGTTGTGCCTCATTTTCAGAATATTTTATTGTATTTTACACTTAATTAAACTCCATTCTTCAAGCATTTGGGATAAAAATGATGTCACGTCACATTCTTGTAGAATGTCTTGATCCATTTGGAATTTCATCACATTGTGAAAGTAAAATGGTCTGCTAAAGTCGTTCCGATGACAACCGTGAGGCACCTCAGACAAAATTCTGCCATAATGTGTCACCCAGGTGACAGAACCTCCAAGTGTGTCTCTTACTGCAAAATACAAGCTTGTCAATCAAGAGCTGGGAAGCTAGTCTGTGGTCTGGATGTCTCTAAGGACAGAGATGACATGAGAGAGAAAAACAGAGACAAAGAGACAGAGCAGGAGATACAGAAACACACGCAGTGAAGGAGAGAGGGGCGGCAATGAACAGAACAGTAAAACAGAAAGATGAAACTGGCACCTCAGATCTCCTGTGCAGACTGACAAGGCCGAGACACGGGGCGAGGGATGGAGAGAGAGCGAGAGGAAGAGGAAGGAACAAAGATGGGCTACATCAGGGCACCTGACTGGCATTCTCTTTGTGAATAGAGCACGTCTGCATCCTATCAAACCCCAGCACACTGACAACATTCCTGCTCGAGAAACTCTGTGTGATTACACACTTCATTTCTAACCTACAATAAGGGCTTCGACATCAGCAGAAATGTTCAGTTCAGGTCACCTCCTTTTATGTCTGATGGGTCTTGCCAAGGAACTATTTGAAGTGTCAGAGATTCTCTCAGGTATAGGTCAGAAAGAGGTTTTAACACAAGAGAGCAACAGAAATATGATAAAAACCTGTGAAACAACCTTAGTTTAAATAATAAAAAAGAGCTGATTTAGCATACATTTAGCTGGTTTAGTTTTTTATTTATTTATGTATATTTTACAGTTGTATACTGTATAAGACATAAGATTTTTTTAAGGAGCTAATCAAAATACCCAATCAAAAAAAAAAATTTGTAAAAACATAATTGAAAATACTATTCAAAAAATCCTGTTCTGCTCATCAAAAAATCGTGAATGTTTCTGGAGCAACAAATCAGCATATTAGAATGATTTCTGAAGGATCATGTGACATTGAAAACGGTAATAATATTTCACAATATTACTGTTTTTCTGTATTGTTGATCAAATAAATGCAGCCTTGTTGAGCAGAAGAGACTTCTTTATTATATAAGTATATTAAGTAAATAAGATTACTTAAAGTAGTTATAAATTGGGGGGGGGGGGGGGGGTAGATTTTAAATCTTTTAGCCGTTTTGCCTTTATTATGAAAAAAAGGACAGACGTAGCACAAGGTAGCGAAGCAATTAATTTAGTATTTTTTTGTATAATGTACTAAAAAAATATTTTAAAAAAAATCTGAACCTGATGGATGCAAACCAAAATATAAGACTAAACACTGAAATATAAAATGTATTTTTGCCTTTGTTATGATAGGACCGTACGTACACAGGGAGCGAATCATTCATTTCTATTGTTTATAATATGCTAAAAAAAAATTGAATCTGAACCTGATGGATGCAAACCAAAATATAAGGTAATAATATCTAAACACTGAACGATTTCTGAAGTACATATTTTTACATTACACAATTTCAAATATAGTTATGGCCTTTCTGTGACTTCTTCATACTTATATATCACAACATCCTGTCCATAACTCTTCTGCACACACACACACATCTGTCTCAGCTGCATTACAATGGAGTTGAGGAGGTGAGCATCTGGTGCAGGTTAAAATTAGCGACATTCTGTCTACAGGTGTTTGTGTGTGTACTGTATGTAAGTGTGTGTGTGTGTGTGTGTGTGTGTGTGTCTCTGAGTGTGAGCAGCATATGCTCAGGCCATCTCTCTCTCCACTGGAGTCTAATGGGCACAAAGAGGTGAAGAAACAAGGGATGGAGAAGTAAATGAGAAGAAAGACTGTTGGGTCATCAGCCCATCTGTCAGGCAGATAGATCACAGCGCTGAGAGAATGAGCATGGATGAGGTGAGGTAAAGCATCAAGGCACTAGGTCAAAATGGAATTGAGTAAAATCGGGTAGCAAATATTACTCACTAGTAACTGGTTTGGCTATTTCAGCTGCAATCATTGTTCACTCAGTGAGTGTTTGGGATTGACTACTGTATTTACTAACAGGTGAGTATTGAATCGTTTTGTTCATACAACAGCAGACAGGTGTCCTTTTTTTATCGCATAAGTGATTAAAGACTACAGAAAAAATATAAATGACAATTAATGAAAATATACAGTTATAAATTTAAAACACCATTATGAACACTGTAGCGGATCAGCTCATGGGGAAATATGAATAATTAACCATAACTAGTTATAATTAACTATTCATATTTTAGATCCACTGTAGATATTTAGCTGACCACTCAGGGTCAACCGTCTTGTCAATTCTAAGAACGTTAATTTCCTGGTTAAAGGAAATAACTTTCTTACTGTCCAATTCTACAAAAGCTTGTAGCATAAATCCGCATGATTAGTGACTCCGGTTATGAGCGGTAAACAATGAAACGTCAGTGTGATACAAGTAAGGGTTTATACTACCTAAACACTTAAACTAGTCTAACATACACATACACACACAATGGTAGGAAGAAAGGGTCAACCAGACAACATACCACACACAACCACATATAAGTGGTATAGGAAAGGGTTAAGTATTAACTCAGCATAGAAAGAGGCATAAAGAAGGGATTTTACTGGACACTTGATGTATATCAACAGATCAAGCCTTCAGGGGAGTACGTCAGATTTTGAGGTTAAACACACCTTGTGAAAGGTGCAAATGATACCTAACGTATCAATTAATAAGATTAATTTTGATACTTGCAAGTCTCGTCTGTCTTAAAATAGATTCCTGATGCAATCTTAATGCCCCAAGATCTTGCTGAAGTTGGTTTATGAGAAAGAGCTAGTTTGAGTCAGATTCACTTGATGAATGGAAAGGACTAGGACGAAAGGCCTGGCACAATCTTTGATATCCTGAAGCGTTTTTTTCACATCTTCTTAGCTTAAGACCGAACCACCGACTGGGGCGGGTCCCTGGAGCCGGGCCTTTAAGGTCGGAGAAGATCTCCGCCTTTCAAGATGGGCTTGTCCAATGAGCAAAATGGAAATTCCGAGCGGGAGGTGGCAAATGCTGGAGGGTTTACGACCCCTTTGTACTCTAAGCATGGTAATTTGCAAATGGAACTAGGATCGAAATTACTAAAGATTCACAGGACACTAATATATATTGCCTATGTACCAACATATAATATACACGCTTGTTTCGATCATACGAAGGCAAATTCATAGATACTAAAAAAGGTAAGATTACATATAGTGAAAAGGGAGGATCAGGAATGAGTTCCCTCACAAGCATACTAAAATAGACTAAAAATATCAAAGACAAAATACACAAATGACAATAATATACCCAATGGCCTGAAGAAATATGTGTGTTCATTCAAATAACGGTTTTTCTATGAATTAACTAGAACACAGTCCATTTCTACTCTGCTTTTCCTTGGGACAAAGAGTGGGCTATCCTTCTCACATTCCTGGGGGGTCATAAAACCAGTGATATCATGATTAGTTGTCATGGTGACCATAGCGCCTGGTGTTCAGCAGACATCCTGGCATCCAGTTAATTGAGTGAGGGGACTGTGACGATTTGTTAACCTAATGAATAATTGATTTGTTAAATCAAATTAAAATTAGTGTGTCAGATTGGTCGAGACGCTACACACATCAAATAAGAATATTCATGTTCAAACAAACAACTTTATCAATATATAATTATTTTTAAGAAAAACACTTACATCCACTTTTTTAAAAATTCTATTATATGTGATTGTCACAAATGTATCAATCCAAGCAATAAGGCTTTTCTATTTTTAGTTTTAGCTTTCAAGCTCCATCAAACACCGTTTGCTCAAATTCACATTTTGAATAATTTCTGAGTATATGGTCTGCCTCTGTTTGTTTGAACAAATATTCAGTGTCAACCCCAAATGCACACATGGACTATGATGGTGTCTGTGTGTGTGCGTGTTTCATTACACAGTAGCAGTGCCACTCTTTCTTTATTAAAAGAGTAAAGAATCAGTGATGCAGAATATGCATTACAGCAATATTTACAAGAGCTTTCTGCTGTTTTTACAGCCAGCCGTCTGTGTTACAAGCATGCCATCCCACTGTACATGCAGTGGGTCCACAGGTTTACAGTAAAAATGCTTTAATAATTTAATACATTTCTTAAAATTACAAATTATATATGCAGCATAAAAATGTAAGTCAGTGAATCGTATCATGTCAAGACACATCACATTTGTATAGAGTTTTATACAATACAGACTGTAACAGGAAAATAACAGTTAATACTGAAAAAATGAATCAATTATGAAACAAATTCAAATTTAGCTGTCAAGCAGCTCTACAGATGATAGTGTCATTATTAAGCTGTTGTTTCAATTCACTTGAACGACTGTCTGTGCAAAGGAGTTCAAATGTTCAATGACACTAATTTAAATGTGACATTCTGGCGCTTCTGTCTCAATATACTGTACAACCGCAACTACATTCACATCAAATGTTACCTCCAGTTGGGGGTTCAGTGCCTTGCTCAAGAGTCTCCCCTCAGTCGTGGTATTGAGGGTGGAAGAGAACGCTGGCCACAACTGCCCACCGATTACTGGACTAAGTTATCTTTCATGTCTAATTGCGCTAATACTGTCAAAAAAAGTTTACATATAAACACAGTTGGATATGTCTAATGTGAAAGTAAAAAGATGTGTGCCTGTATATTAGATGCATGCAGGTCTTAAAGTGACAGCAGACTAATAGTGCAAAACATGACATTCTGTCATTATTTACTAACTCTCCTGTTGTTCCAAATCTTTATTAAATTCTTGCTTGCTGTACACAAAGAAGATGTTTTGAAGAATGTGGGTAATCAAACAGTTGCTGGTACCCATTGACTTTGATAGTAGGGAAAAAAATACCATGGAAGTCATTGGGGACCAGCAACTGTTAGGTTACCCACATTCTTCAAAATAACTTTTATGTTCAATCGAAGAAAGAAACTCATTCAGGTTTAAGGCGAGACACTGCAGGTGAATAGGGTAAAAAAAAAACTAATAGTTATTGTCTTACCCAGTTGATCGATTACATTGATAATTGCAAAAAGTTTTTGTATTACAAGTTTTCTAAAATGTTAGGTTTAAATATGCAAATTAGTCATTATTTAATTAAATATGCGCTGATTTGCATACATTTCTAGAACAAAAATCTAAACACTGGAAGTTAGTTTCAAAATGCTTGTTTAATTTTTTTTGACATATTAGGGTCAAATGTTTTTACAGAGGGAATTTTGGGTATCTCATTTTTGTCCCTCCATAATTGAGAAAATACTTAGAACAGTCAGAAAACAATACATTTTCACAATTTTGGGGGGAATAAAATGTTGTATATAATCAAGCAAATTATATATGAACAAATCCCTCAGTAAAAACCTTCAGGATATAGACAGGAATAAAAATGTCAAGTTTGATGTGTGTAAGTGCTACTGAAGTGGAGATTTATGGCTCAGTGTAGGAGAAAAAAAACTCATTTTGAGAAAACGACCTTTAAAAATGTATTGTAATTGAAATATATTGACACAAATAGATAAAGTGCTTTAAAAGAAACACGTAACTGTGTATTTTGGATGGTTTCTTTCCACTAGTCTGAAAAAAACACTTTATGAAAAACCAAAAAGCCCCAAATCTCAAACTTAACAGATGCATGAAAAAACAGTGTTTTTGCCTGCAGTGTCTCCCCTTAAAATAACAAGTATGTATATATGTATGTGTATACTGTATATGTATGTATATAAAACATAATCAAACCTCAATACTCAAGGGGGCGATAGAGCTTCTTTCAAATCCCAGCGGCATTAAATCATTAGGTATAATTCAGGCAGTTAACTATACATATGTCAACAGTTTACCTAACTTTCACTTGCTCAGCAAATTTCTAATTAAACATTTTCTTTGTCATGACAATGCTTTATCTGAAAAAAATGACACAAGATCACAAAACTGCCTGCTACAGCACCCCTTGTGGCAATGCTGAAAATGCAATGCATTTCTGACATTTTGGAAGAACACATAAAAATGTGTTTATAACAGGGTTGCGAGTTCGAAAAGTGCAATGAAAAAGTGCAAAGAGATTTTAAATCTCATCTGTCTCTTTTCACAACTATGATATGATTTTAAATCCCTGGTTGCCACTAAGCCTTTTTTTAGAATGATAATCTCCCAACAAGTGAAGAAACCATTTTCAGTTTCTAAAAGTGTAGCTATAATAGTTGATATGCCCTGGGTTCAAGTACCTGCATGGAGTATGCTGCGGACACGAGTCCTGAATAACTCAACAATATGAGCCGAGCAAGACAGCCTCCTTATAAAGCTGTGTGCTTTTAAGAGGCAGCTGGGTAAAGCGAGTAAATGTTGTACAATGACCCTCTCTCTCTCTCACTTTACCTTCTCTCATCTTCCACTCCCACACACACCACTCAGTTGGACATTTTCACTCACCCACACAAACACACACACATACACATACACATACACATACACATACACATACACATACACATACACATACACACTCTCTCTCTTTCTCTCTTTCTCTCTCTCTCTCTCTCTCTGGCATCAGTAGCGTTTGATGATGACTGTTAATGTAAAATGTGTGACCTTCACTTCAGCTCCGAGTCCTAATGCCATCATCCCACAATGCAACTGGAGCTGATCGCATACTCGCAGGCATGCAAACTTCTATATAGTCATTTTACAGTTTCTCACAGATTCAAACTCCAAAAAGTGAGTCATGAATTCCAAACACCTCATGATATAAGTCATTCTGATCTTTCAGAAACAAATTCCATTTTCATTCTCTCTCTTGCTTTCTTTTATGAGCATTTTATGCTCGTAGAAGAGAAATGTTACAAATGAGATTTCTTTAATATCTCAATTGTTCTTCAGAGATAGCAATAAGGTTAAACTACTACATTAAGTAACCTATTTGTAGGTTGATTTCCACCAAAAAGTTGCTCTCTTTGTTTGATCTGTTCAAAACGTTACTCTGTTTGTTTGAATATCCCAACCAGCCAAAAAATGCAACATTGGCATGAGTTTGGGGTGGGACTATATGTTCTTTTGACCAATAACAGCAATGTTTGGACAATCTTGCTTGAAATGAGTCACAGAGTGCAACAGGAATGAGTCCTAACACTAGAAATCTTGAACTTCTGGTTCCATCGCCCCAAAATCCTTTGTTTAAATGTGTTTTTGCTTAAATCTCTGAAATAAGGTTTGTGGTTAACACATGATTTCTACAACATGCAACAAAATGCATCAGAAATACCCCCATTTGTTTTACACCAAATAGGAAAACTCATCTACTTATAATCACGTTCTTGTGAACTACTCAAACTTACAACTTGTAAATTTTAAAAAATAAAGACTAAAAGAGTTGTCTGAAGCTTAGTGGTGTTGATGTTAAAGTAATGCGACCATGTTGTAGTTCGTTTATATCCTACGTTTAGCGTTTTATTTCTGGTAATTGTATTAAAGGGTTAGTTCACCCAAAAATAAAAATTAGACTGTTTTACTCACCCCTGAGGCATCCTAGGTGTATATGACTTTCTTCTTTCAGACAAATTCAGTCTGAGTTATATTAAAAATTGTCTTTGATATTCCAAGCTGTATCATTCCACTCAGTGGTTGTTGCAGTGCTTCAGTCCAAAAGAAGTTAAATAAAAAGCGCCCATCCATAAAAAAAGTGTCTCACACGGCTTCGGGGTGTGAACAAAGTCATCCTGTAGCGAATCGATGCATTTTTGTAAGAAAAATAGCCATATTTAAAACGTAATAATCAATTTAATCTAGCTTGCGCTCACTGTTGTAAACGGAAGCAGTTCCGGACGGATGACGTATGAGGTCGACGTTGCGCATGTGCCGGTGAGTCTCTTGGAAACCAACGTAGCAAAGTGTGTACATTTTGAACACACAAAGCTATTGCATGACTTCAGAAGACTTAGCAAATTAGTCAAATGGGGCTTTTTGAGTTTTAAAAGGGGACGTAACGAAGAACACATTTGAGAACCACTGTTTTCACCATCTGAGAATAAAGAAAACTACACACTCAAATGTTTGTATGCATTATGCAAATTGGAATTTGTAGGTGAAAATCACCATGTTTTTGTAAGATTCATCCGTTAGCCTCATTTGAAAGTTTAATATCATGGACAGAGAGAATAAGAATGCTTTGAGCTGAACATATTCACCTTCTTTTCTGCGACACCATCAATCTCAGTCACAGTCAATCACTCTCTTAAAGTCTCACACACTCCTAAACACGCTCTGAGAACCAGCTGATTAAAGAGTGCTGAATGAACCGCATGTTTCCCCACACATCCGTGTGCAAGCAAGCAGCATCGAGCTGGCGTGGCCTGCAGCAACGGCCTCCTGACCCCAGCTTTCACTGCCTAACGCAGCGTGAACGCTCACCGTAATTAGATGTGGTGTGACAGTGGCTCATTATTCCTGGAATGCCTACAACTGAAGGTGAGCGTGTGTGCGAAGATTGTCATACAGCTGGCAGAAAGTGTCTGCTGTGAGAACATGGTCTGCTCTTAAAAGATCCAGTAAGATCAGCTTTGATAAATGACGGCTCTATCATGCCCTAGATCGATCTAGTAGAGAGGAAAAAAAACACCTGGATGAAGAAGAGAGAAGATTTTCTGGCCATTGCAGTGCTAAAAAGAGGACAAGGGAAAAAAGGTGCACTCATTTCTTCTCGCTGACCTTGTCTCAGAAGCTTCCGGTCCTTTTCAGTGCACAGACACACACACAAGCACTGTAAACACAACATTCACATCAACAATGCCACTGAAAGAGAGTTTGCGACAGCACATCACACACACACACACTCAAGTGTGTCTGTAGGAGACACCAAAATGAAACTGCCCTCTACTTATGAAGTTCAAACTCTAAGCTGTGATGAGTTTCCCAGAAGGCATTTCTGCAAGAGAACGTAATGAGCTTACATCCAACATATAGCGAGATTTCACCTCAATAATACATATCTTCAAGATAAAAACACTCACACAGCTAATTCAACCATATCCTGCAATATTGCACATGATTCTAAGAGAACAAATGATCCTTTTGATTAAAATGTAATAACATTCTTTGCCTTTTCTCCTCTGCTGACATAATCAGGACAGTGTGGGCGGGGCAAATAATATTAACCAATAAAATCTGCACCTAACATCTTTTTTTTTTTTTTTTATGTGTAAAGTCATATTGACCGGAATGGTTTTACAAATGGCTTAAGGCCCGTTCACACCGAAGATCATAACTATAACAGTGAATATAACTATCAAGTTTTAATAATCTTTTTAATTTTATGAGAACAGTGGGGGCCAAAAAACAAAAAATCCCCAAAAAAAATTTTTCACCAAATGGAACACACCAAAGATGAATGATATCACTGGACTCATTTTTTTTTTCCAGCTAATGAACAAAAACATTGACAGCCAATCAGAATCCATCCTGTTTTAATGAGCTTGAGCATTTAAAGTGATAGATGACAAAACTGCAGTGTGCGCTTGATAAACAGAACATTATTGTGCGATGTTCATGCGTGGACGCTAATTAAGTTATCGTTATAGATGTTCTTGATGAGAACAGGCCCTTAGAAATGAGTTTTGTTTGTGTTTCATGAACAAAATACAGAAAAACAGCCAGAAACTCGCCGTGCCTTCAAAATCATCCAAACGAGGTGTGTAGACCAAAAGGATTTCCAAAAAGTAAAATACATGAAACGTTTCCCTTGTTGCCTTGTTTCTTTCAGTAAACTTTTTGCATATGATTTTTGGTGGAGTGTGCAGACTTTTTTCATGAACAAAATACTAACATATTGCTTATTGCACAGTATACAATGTATAGTTACTTTTTCAAATTGAACACAAAACAGTATGCAATATGAAACACTACAACAACAAATGCTTCAAACAGTTTTATGCCACATTGTTGTCACATTTGTAAGTCGCTTTGGATAAAAGCGTCTGCTAAATGACTAAATAAATCAATAAAAAACATGCATTTCAATACAGCATGTGTATTATGTATCGTTTCCAAACTAAATTTAGGTTTTTGACTAAACAGTTAACATTTAGCAATCCAATCAAATTAAAAAGAAATAAAAAAAGAAAACCATGGCTTATATTACTTTCAGTTCATTTGTTGAACGTCAAATTGAGCACACTGCATTATCTATTCATTCTAAATCGATAACTTGCAATAATACATACTGATGACGTGTGTGACGTGTGATACATACCTAATACATACTGTATCCCGCAGAAATATTAAGAGTACATTTACATTTAAGCATTTGCAGACGCTTTTATCCGAAGCAACTTACAAAGCATTCAAGGTATCAATTTCATCATTTCATGCATTCTCTGCGAATCAAAACCCATGACCTTGGTGTTTCCAGTGCCATGCTCTAATATTAAGCAACATTAATGTTGTAGCATGACACTACTCTGAACATGGCCACTGTCTTCCCGCCAGACCAGAACCATTGTTGAAACATCAAGGATGTCCATACGCTCCGTGTGTATACTCGGCTCTCTACTGTGTCATCTTCTGTCTTATCTAGTAACACTCTGAGAAGAGCAACTGGTCCTGTGTTTGAAGTGTTCAGTTATCTTTCATGGCTTGTTTTTCTCTCTTTTTTCATTTCTTTTTGATGTGAAGCCCTCAACTCGCTTAGAATGGCTTGGTAATTGAATGTTGAACACTTCCTGAAAAGAGACTTGAGTTCTCACCAAGTTCTGATACAGTGGACAAAGGTGTCAGTCTCCATAACGCATCACCTCTTGCTAACAAACAGTCAGAAAGAAAAAATAACAACCATATATATATATATATATATATATACAGTTATAGATCGATGCCTCTTCGTCAGTTGTTTCGATGGGGCCACTATACCAAGCCATCCGCATATTGAAACAGTCAGTGAACACTAGCAACTGTAAAGTTATACACAGTTGGGAGTAACGCATTACAAAAGTAATAATATTACAGTAGTATATTACGTTTTGCTGTAACGCAGTAATATAACGCATTACTAATACAATTTGGGTAATATTATTACTCGTTACAATCTCAGTAATGCAAGTTACAACAACATATTTTAACTCAAAATTAAGTGGTGAATTTACCAACACCGCAAAACAGCACCAGAGAAAAAATTCCGCCGGTAAAATAGTTTGTCTATCTTCTGTTACTGGAATTAGATGGTTGAGATGACTGCAGAGACGCATTCTACATTTGTGAGATGGACACACTCCTGTTATTTTCAGTTCATCGGAGAAAAGGATAAGAATGCATAGTCAGGTGCAATATGTGCGACACCAAACTCTCAACATGGAGAAATAGCACGAGTAAAACCTGGAAACACCTGGACTGGTGCCACTAACACCAAGCTATCGGAGAGAGCTGCGGGGTCAGAGAAGAGAAAAAAGGCGGCGGACGAGCGCAGACAAGCAACAAAAATTAAGTTTAACAAATTAAACTAAAAATCAAATTTATTAAATCATAGACTATATGTAAAATGAATGAATATACAAAATATTTGACTTAAATAGCCTAATTAACAGATTAACAAAACAAAAGGAAAAGACAGAGATATGCTGCTGAGTTTGGTTCATAGGCTATTTGTGTGGCGCGGCGCTCTACTAAAGTCCACGGAAAGGAAACCGAGATGACAGAAATAAAAGTAAACACATTGCAGTTTCTAATTATCTGTATGACCAAAGATGACGGAATATTTTTTTGTTGTTTGTTTCCGCTGTTCCATCGCGCCGGCACCTCACGCACACACATAGGCCTACAGCATTGCAAAGTTGCAACCTGTTCATTATCAGAATAAAATACAGTCAACCAAACATATAGATACACTGTTTAATTTAAATAGTGCGTACTGCGTAGTAGCTACAATCGGTGCCATTCAGCCTGAGCTCGGGCCAAAGACACTGTTGTTTGACACATAACAGTTCAGAGGGGGTGCTAAAAAACGAATTAAATTGAGTGAAAATAATGAACGCCTATAAGCTTCAGCATACAAATTCAGCCACATTGTGTTTTTTACAGCAGCTTTCGAAAAAGGCATATTTTAGATTTTTTTTCTATGGTATAAACTTCTCATATGCCACTGTTATTAGTGATATAACTTTAATGCCAACTGCCAAATATGACACTTACAAATTAATACAATTTATGAACGCACATAGAAAAGAGAGAAAGTAGGTATTTTTTTATTTTCCTTTATTTTTTTTTACACATCTATTTAGTCATTTTTTTCTGACCATCAAGTGTCAGTCACTCTCAATGCCAACTGGCAGGAAAACATGGTAAATTCTAACCATTTTTTACAATAGATAAAGTGCCAACAATTCATACAACTATTTGCGCCGCAACTATTTGCGCCGCAATAATTTCATAGCGCATTATCGTATGGCGCGCTGTGAGGATAATTAAAATTTAGGCTATTAGCTTAGGCTACTACTCATTGAAAATGTTTTTTTAAACTGGTCTATTAATTTATACAATTTAATTATAGGCCTATAATTAAAATATTAACATTGCAGTTATCAATAAAATTAAGAGCAGCTTGATTTCGTGCACGTTTTTCAAAACAACCTGTTTAACGCGAAATAGTTTCTTCTCATGTTTTTCACTATACGGGCCACAAGAGAAATATTAAGGGAATAATTGAAGACAGTTATATACCATCATCAGCCTATATTGAAGTAATTTTGTCTCTTGTCTCAGAGAATATGCGCCGTTAATGCAGCGTTAAAGTCACTATGTGTCACACAGACAGGCATCTGAGATCGTCTCGATTTGAGAACGTTATATTATTAACGAGATTTAGAAAAAAACACTGGGTGGATTTTTATCATTTTAGGGTGATTGTGTACACACTGCCAACACACATTTCAGTTCAAACAACTTGTAAAAGTGCATGTAGCAGCCGATGACCCCTTTAAACAGTCAGCTGATAACAAGATTTGCAAAAGAAATACAGCACATAAATCACAGAATTTTGGGGTGAAGAGGGCAATCCTTCAGAAATCATTGTATTTGTTGCTCAAGAAACATTTCTTATTAGTAGCCATTTTGAAACCAGTTGTGCTGCTTAATATTATTAGACAAATCGTGTAGAACATAGAAAGGTCCAAAAGAACAGCAGTGATTTGCAATAGAATCTTGTATAATGTATATTATAAATGTCTTTATTGTCACTTTTAATCAATTTCTGTATAAATGTATTATAATATTTTATATTATATTATATCTTCACACATCCTTTCTACCTCAAGACCACCAAAGACCCAAACTACACACTTCATCAATATCAGAGTACACACCTTTTTATAAAACCTGCAGGAAAATACATGGTCTGTCACACAACTCTACAATATTAATTACATCAGAGCAGCTTGTGAATAATTAAGAATGCCTATTTAACAGCTCTGAATAATTTAGTTCCAGTCAGGGCATGTGTGTATAAAGTGATCGATAAGCACAGAGTTTAACCAATGAATCAGCAAAGGTCTCTATAAGACCTCGGTGTGCTTGCGTTTCTATCGACTGCTGAGGCAGTCAATCATAAAGTGTGTGAAAGCAACGCCATGATTTCTATATCTGTGCTTTTGCTGCAGCATTTAAGTTTCTTTTTTACCATGCAGTACATATTTATTCCTTCATCAGGTATTTTAAAATAAAACAAATATATTTATAAACATGCAAATCATATTTGTCAATTTTATTAAAAAAAAAATCTCAAAATGTTAAATATAGTTCTATAATTATTAGTATTTTAAATTGTATTTTCTTGTAAAACATGCTCCAATAGTCTTTGTTTTATTTACATGTTTTACAGTGTATTCACATACTGTACAAGCTAATTGTTAATACCTCACTAAACACTATCTAACTTTAGCTCTCTATTTCCATCTCTTCTGACCGCGTTCTTGCCATTGTGTACACTGTAAAAAATTACCGTGAATTTAACGGTAAAAATGCTACAGTAAAAACCTGTTAAATGGTTAACAGTAAATTCCCCTACTATATACGGTGAAAAACTGTATTGGACATTACATGTAATTTTATGGTAGTATACCGTTTTTGGAAGTGAAAAAGACCGTGTAATTTACAGTGAATAACCGTATATTGACATTCTCAGAATTTCCTGCATTACACTTCATATTTGATGTTTTTTTGTTGAAATAACTATGTTTCTTCTTAGTTTTTCTGTATCAGTTTTGTATATTAGGGTTGTATGTTACACCTAATGTTGTTAAATTAATGTTTATTGCATTATTTCAGTTTCATGTGTGTTACCATGATGGTGTTTAGTGTTTGCGTGAATGACACTGTGCACATTCTATATATGTTATTATTTAAATGCTGCTTGTGATGGGCTTTGGTTCATTTTGGACTTTCTCATCACCACCTGCATTTGGTGGTTATCAGTGAATTACAAAGATACAAAACAGAATTCAGTACATCAATAGGTTGGTATATTAACATGATTTCAGTTAATGAAATTACGGTATTTAACTGTAAATTTAAGTTAAAACCGTAAAACCTAAAATGTTGCTACTGTGTTTTTACTGTAAAATTCCGGCAACCACAGCTGCCATTTTTTTTACTGTAAATGTTTTTACAGTGTATAGTATATGTAAATAATTCAATTGTAATTAATATAGTGCCTGAATAACTGCATATTCAGCCTTTCACAGACATACTTCCTCTTAAAGTACAACACAAACACTTACAGAAAGACATACAGAAATATCAGACAGGTGTTGTAAAAGCTTGTGAATCATACAGCAATTTCCGATGTGGACACAAAAACGATATTAGTATTCTATGGAAGTTGTTCTCCCTCACTGAAACATGTTATTGAAGCTATAGCAAAACCCCACGGCACTTTGTGCTAATGTTCGTTCAGACTTGGTTTGCGTGTCCTATGCACAAGCGGCATGCTAAAGCGTCTGACCGCTGACAGCTTCCTAAATGGTTTGTGGCTGTGGAATGAGGAGAAAGCCAGCTTTTCATGATATCTATTAGTTTATTTAGGAAAGTGTCAGGAGGGATATTGCTGTGTCAAAACAGAACACACACACGCAGGAGGAATGCTACAGACAGAATCCAGATTTACTGGAAAAGTGTCAGGAATGCAACTGCCTCACTTTAAGACGTCCCTCACAGGAGAGACTGACTGCAGAACAGATGTGTTTATAAAAATCAGGAGGAATATCAGAGGCAATGAGGCATGTTACATTGTATTTGCAAATTAGCGATGCTGATCAAATATTAAGGTATGATGTGTTAATTTATATCTGACAGTAAGAGAAATGTGTCCTGGAATGTTCTTAAGAGTTGGTACTGAAAATGCATCTGATGTAGCAGATTGTCTCTAAAGGAATCATCTTAAATACAGGTTAAGCTCTATGAACAGCACCTGTTGCATTTTGTTGAAATACCAAAGACAATAATTTAGATTCATTCCTCGGTTTGTGAAAAAAAGTTAAGTGTGTCCATTGCTTAAAACAATATAAGAAGGTGAAGAAAACTTTTGTAATCTTTTGAAATCTTTAATGTCACTTTTAATCAAATATAATCAAATAAATATTCTTTATACTCATCAAGGAGTACTGAAATCATGTTTTCCACAAAAATTTTAAGCCGTTTCAACAGTGACAATAATAAGAAATGTTTCATAAGCAGCAAATCAGCATATCAGAAGGATTTCTGACGGATCATGTGACACCGAAGACTGGATTAATGATGCTGAAAATTCAGCTTTGCATCACAGGAATAAATTACATTTGAAAATATATTACTTTAGAAGACAGTTATTTTAAATTGTAATAATATTTCACATTATTACTATTTTACTGTATTTTTGATCAAATAAATGCAGCCTTGGTGAGCATAAGAGAATTCTTTCAAAATTATCTTACGACCACAACTATATTTAATCCGATACATAATATACAATACACATAAATATCAAAAATAACTAAATTAAACCAATAAACAAATACAATTAATGGTTGGTTGGTTGCTTTACATGTGTCTTCATGTTGGAAGTACAAACGTTTTTGGGCGAATATGGAAGACTACAAAAACGCAAATATATAGGATATGATATCTATGTAATAGGTATGCAGCAGCAGGCAGGCAGATAGATAGATAGATGATCGAGGGCTAGATGGATAGATAGATAGATAGATAATAGATAGATATAAGATATATAGATAGATAGACAGACTACAGACAGACAGACCGAACGACAGACAGATAGTAGTAGATATATAGCTAGATATATAGATAGATAGATAGATCTGATTATATCTAAATCAGTGCAGCTCCAGACCATGGTAGTTTCCTTAATACAGAGAAAACTTGCACCTGAGATACTTGCAAATTGGTGTGTGTGGGGGTGGGGGGGGGGGGGGGGGGGAGGACAATACAATAATCATACCAAGTGTGGCTCTAGTCCCAGAGAGACTGATGTAACACACAGTACAAGGACTGAATCACAATAACAGGGTTATAATTCAGAGAGAGCGGAGGAGAGTGAAAGCAGGCCATAAATATGCATTACATTGGGAGCAATATTACACATGCCAGAGAGCGAATAAAGAGAAAGACTTAGAGAAAGAGGGAGAGAAGATGGGGGGGGGGATTCAGAGGAACATGCACTGCATATATCATCATAAAATGATCAATCATAAAATTTGCCCTTTCAAACACACACAGAGTGATATTCCACATCCTG
Organism: Sinocyclocheilus anophthalmus; assembly: GCA_018155175.1. Lineage (NCBI taxonomy): Eukaryota > Metazoa > Chordata > Actinopteri > Cypriniformes > Cyprinidae > Sinocyclocheilus > Sinocyclocheilus anophthalmus. Next base: position 54,355 of record JADLZN010010649.1, on the reverse strand, counting down.
TCCTCAAGCTATAACAGGTAGTTGTCGCATGCTCACAGGAAAGAAGAATCACAAATGAGATCATAAGAAATCTTGTTTCTTTCTCTTAGACAGGAATGAGATGAAACTGAGACGTTTACACACTCTTTCAATGTTAAAATATGAAAATCCATCATAAAAATATGAATTATTACATTTTACAAATATCAATATCTTTGGAAGCCCGTTTCCACTACAGATTAAAATATTTAAAAAAGTAACTGGAACTTTTTTTCTTGCAATTCTGAGAAGAAAAAAATCTGAATTGCAAGATATAAACTAACAATTGAAAGAAAAAAAGTTGCAGATAAAAAGTCACAATTACGTTTTTTTGTTGTTGTTTTTTAAACTGAATTGCGAGATTTAAACTCAGAAGAAGTTAATACGAAAAGAAGTCAGAATTGCGAAATTTAAACTTGGAATACTGAGGAGAAAAGTCAGAATTCTGAGTTTATATATCATTATTCAAACTTTGTTTTTCACAACACTGAGAATAACTGTGAGATATATCAGAATTGTGAGATTTTTTTTAACTCTTTCCTCCCGCTGACATTCCCACGTGTGCCACAGAGATGCGGTGGATATTTCACAGACAAAGACAGGGCTCGACACTGTGGGTGCTTCAGTTGCATTTGCGACTAAAAGTAGATGTGTGCGAACTGTAAAATGTATTTAGGAGCACGAGTGCAAATAAAGCAAAATCGCTCCGCGTGAGTTTTCTTAAATTTAATGTCATAAAAAGTCTGCAATACATGAAATGGTAAAACAAATGTCTTAATGATCATTTTAAGATGTCTTATATTTTGGGCATGGAAAACATAAATTGCGATACAGCCTATTGATTATTAAACTTCAAAAGGCTATTATTTCATTTAAAAAAAAAGAGTGCTGTACATTGCAGTGTCACAAGGCGTATACAGGCTCGCGCTTCAGACTGCTTCAAAGTGATTCTCAATCAATGAATAGCGCACATTTATGCCAAGCGATTGCTTATGAACTCGAGTTGATGAATTATGACAATGTCTACTTTATGACCTTTATATAATGTTTTAGACGGTTGTAAGAATGCATATTTTCTCTCTCATCTGAAGGATCAGCCTGCAATAGTATAGACATTTCAAAATAAGAATCCCGGTGTATTTCGGGCTTGTTTATAATTATAAGTCCAGCGTTATGCATAAAGTTTTTTCTCATGTTATTATTGGTATTTTGGTTACACAATAAATTGGATTTAATTTAATTACTATTTAATTCATAGTAAACTACAGTAGTTTCTGGCTGGGATGCTTCCCCACAGGAAGAAAAGTCAAAGAACATTATTTAAAACAGTGTCCCATTCACTGAAAGAGTCACTATATGACAAAGCAAGGAGAACACTACCATTTAAATGCTGTCATTTTGCATAATTAACAGCATGTAAATAAGTGTATACAATAGTAGCCTTTATAATTAAAATGAATTTCAATTAATACAAATATTGTTAAAAATCACACATTATTTGTTATTTATACCATGTAGTAGACTACTTTTGTTCCGTGGGTAAAAGGAGGATTTTCCACCCTGTTAGTGACCCTATTTCTTAAAGCATGTTCTTGGTTTTAGTGTGAATGATTCATTGGTGAACATTTGTCTTTGTAATCAATCCAAGTACCACAATCTAGTGAGCACTTTTCACAATCCAATCAATTCCCAATAAAATCAAGTCTTGTCCTACGTTTTTTTTCTCTCACTGAAAGACTGGCTATTATCAGAATTATCTATAAAATAAAATCCATCAAATTAGAGAAGTAAAATGGGTTGTGAATGCCATTTCATGCTCACTGGCAGCAGCTGGAAAGTGGAAGAAAACGGTTTACGTTAGGTTTGCTGTAGCACCCCTTGTGGCAACGCTTAGAATGCAATGCACATTATAAATTGCATTCTGACACATACTTAAAGGAACACTACACTATTTTTGAAAATAGGCTCATTTTCCAACTCCCCTAGAGTTAAACAGTTGAGTTTTACCGTTTTCGAATCCATTCAGCCGATCTCCGGGTCTGGCGGTAGCACTTTTAGCTGTAGCTTAGCATAGATCATTGAATCTGATTAGACCGTTAGCATCTCACTCAAAAATGACCAAAGAGTTTCTATATTTTTCCTATTTAAAACTTGACTCTTCTGTAGTTACATCGTGTACTAAGACCGACGGAAAATGAAAAGTTGCGATTTTCTAGGCCGATATGGCTAGGAACTATACTCTCATTCCGGCGTAATAATCAAGGAACTTTGCTGCCGTTCCATGGGTGCAGCAGGCGCAATGATATTACGCAGCGCCTGAAAATAGGCTAACTTCCGTCAACATAACCAACGTGACCACCTGCTTGCACAGGGAGCGTGCTGGGGACTATTTTCAGGCGCTGCATAATATAATTGCGCCTGCTGCACCCATGGTACGGCAACTCAACTGTTTAACTCAACTGTAGGGGATTTAACTCAACTGTAGTTCCTTTAAAGTACGCTTCAGGCCTTACACTCCAGCACTCACACACACACATGTACAATAAAGTGAGATGTGGTAATACAGAAGACTATCAGCTTTTCATAAGTAAATTCAATAACCTCCTATCTCATTTTACAGCTACAGAGAGTCTGATGAAAGCAATAACAGCTTTTAGTGGCTCATAAGACTTAATGCACAGAGAGATCATCTGGCTATTCATTAGAGAGAGTTTCACTCTGGATTCTGTGTGTGTGTGTGTGTGTGTATGTGTGTAAGCTGCAATCTCATTACACACATCTAATCTAACTATTGCATTCAGCTTCCTACTCTGAGAGCTTTTAAATTACATTATACGCACGTACACACAGAGACGCATCTCAGTGAACACATGCAAATGCATGTAACACAGACAGACAGACATGAAGCTGGTCTGCTCTGAATGCTCTAGAGATCTCTCTCTCTCTCGTGCTCTTCTCTCTCTCTCTCTCTCTCTCTCTCTCTCGTCTGGTGTTTCTTCTTTTACAGGCATTTTTGTCACAATGGTTGATTTTTACTACAACAAGCAGATTTCAGCTGTTTTCTTTTCGTTATATGAAGCTCACATCACAGCCTGTCTTGGATTTAGATCACTTTACTCTTCTCCCAGACCCAGGCTTTCAAATCTTAAAAGACTGAAATAATCCTTAATTTTGTGAAAAGAATTTATACATTTTTACACAAATTAAAACTGTAATTTCCACCAAAACCAATAATTTTGCACCTAATAAAGTCTAATAAAATAAAATGTTCTTTTTAAATGTCATTTTCACCACACAGTGATATCAAACTGGAAGTGCTGGATATGGCACTGTAATGTAAATTATTTAAAAAATAACAAAACATTAAATGTTTCCACTACCATTCAGAAGATTAGGGTTGGTAAAAATGTTTTTAATGTTTTTGAAATAAGTCTCTTCACCGAGGCTGCATTTATTTGAATCAGAAATACAGTAAAACAGAAATACTGCAAATATTACTGTAGTTTTTAGTTAATTATTAAAATTTTAGTTTCCATTTGAATATATTTTAAAAAGCAATTTATTCCTGTGATACAAAGCTGAATTTTCTGTATAATTTCTTCAGTCTTTAGTAAAGTCTTTCAGAAATCAGCCAAATTGGTTCTCAAGAAACATTTATTATTATTATTATTATCAATGTTGAAAACAGTTGTGTAGCAGTTTTGTGCAATTTAATGCATGCAAGCTGAATAAAAGTATTAAATTATTTAAAAACTAAAATTTTAGTGATCCCAAACTTTTGATCTGAATAGTGTATTCATGTATGTTCACTGTTGGGCATTTTTAAATTAAAATAAAGTATTGAAAGTGCAAAAAGTCTAAAGAGCCACACATGCCCAGAGTTTACCGCTGAACTGAGATCAGTCTATAACCTCCCATCCAGCCGGTCATATAAACTACTGACCCAGACCAGAGTGTTTTCAACATTTTCAGCGTTTTGACTGAGGAAAATCTTCAGACATCTTCAAAATGTATTTAAACATGATGCAAAGAGTACTGTATCCCATTCAATAAATGAAAGCATAATCAAATTAGCCAAAATACTTAACGAAACATGCAAACATGACAGGCGCTACAATCTCAAATCCACAAGCTTCCTGTGGAGTTCTGCAGGCACAGTTTCCACATGGGCCAGTAATGAGACACACTCCAGCTCATCTCACACACACACGCACGTTCATATAGAGAAAAGACAGACTCTCTGTCATTCAATTCCTGTGTCACTGAAGCACAAGACATTCAACCCTTCACTGATTGAATCCATCTCTCTCCGGCTACTCTGCCTCTCATTTTGGGGATGTAGCTGCTGAGAAACAATGAAACACTTTTCCATCATCCCTCATTTCTTTTGTATTGTCCCATCATACTGTCCTTCATTTTTCTTTCTTTCTTTGCACGTCCATCTTTTCCCATTTCTCTGTGCACTCAAGTTTTAAGGTTCTGTACTTCAAATCATGCAGTGAAAATGATCGACATTTTAGTTTCAATAAATGGTCATTTTGGACTGTAATGCAGGAAGTTATGAGTTCAGAAAGTTTCAGTACAGTACTTATTCATAGAGATGAACTCTCATCTCTAGAGATGCACTGAAAGGATTTTTTTAAGCAAAACCGAAATTTTTGTTTTCATTTAACAATATTTACTTTAATAATCAATTAACAAATGTGTTTAATAATCAAAGCACTCAAATAAAAGCTGAGCTGTATTATGCAAACATTTAAATTGCACATATGGCAGTTTTTATTTCAACTTTTTAATTATATAATTATATAACTCCAATAAGTTTTTGAAAAATTGTGGCTGTAATAAAAACTTGCTTTCAAGATAATAATAAATCTCTTTTTGACAATCAAACTATGGCTTTCCTGAGGTAAATGTAACATTACATGACATATTTAAAAGATGATTTATCAATGACTTAACACTGTTTATTGTTTATTTTCAGAGTTTGAAAGATTAAACTGTTTCATCTCAAACATAAAAAAAGCGTGATTGTGATTACTGGATAACAGGTGCTCTATAAATAATGTTTTGTTCATGCATCAACTCATAGACTAAAAGATTTATATTGGTTCATCAAAATGAGGATGAAAAAATGAAGAAATCCATATTGTCGAAGTTTGAATCAATGTGATTAGGGCTCTCTAAAACTATTTCGGCTAAAACCAGTTTTATTTATTTTATTTTTTGTTTCTGTTTTGGACAAACATTTTTGTTTAAAAAAAATTATGTTGTTTTTACAATATTAGTGGTTACAAAAAATGGTTGCCAGAATAATTATGTAAAATACAGTAAAAAAAAACCTAACCTTTACATTTTACAGTTTAAATCTGAATAAATAAATACATACATAAAAAAGTCCAGCAGCCCTTTCTGTAAATTGTAATTTTTTTCATTAGAAATTATAAGATTTTTTAGAAATGATAAAATGACATTCTTTTTACTTCCAAAAACTGCACATTCAACTGTATTTTACTGTAAAATTATATTAAATGTTCTTAAAGAAACAGCTAAAAACATCTCTTCCATCTACACTTGACCCTCTAACACCACCACTTTCTGTTCTATTTCTATTCTAACTACTTTTTTCTTTTTATTTCAAAAAATGGACCCTCTATCACTAGCATTCTCTATTCTTTTTCTATTATTTCTACTTGTTTTCTTTTTATTTATTATAAAAAAACCTTGCTACATGTATTGCGTTAGACTAACCGAGACTTGTCACAGCACTTACATACTGTTGCTCATTTGTCGATTTTGAATGCTTCTATTGTTATCATTTCTAAGTCGTAAACATACTGTTAACCAGTTAAAGGGTTTTTACTGTAGCATTTTACAATCTTTTACTGTTAAAATTAGAATCATTTTTTACAGTGTGCATCACTGCTAGTATAAAAAGATCAAGGAAAATATTACCCATTTAATGGGTGCATTTTATCACAGACAAATAGACACATTCATTGCCATTTAAAGAGAGAGAAAACATGCACACATATAACGATATGAAAAACAGCACATAGTGTTTGCTCATTTCTGCTCTTAATGCAGAATAGGTATATTAGAACCGTTACTTCAAGCGTTCATAACAGAAAGGTGACAAAGGTTTATTTTGTGCTCTAACTGCTAATCCGTCAATTGCACAAGGTCTTCCCTATCTTTACAAGAAAGAAAACACGTTGAGCAGCAAATCCAGCGTATGTCTTACAAACTTGTGGGAGTTTTCAGCTAATTCTCACTAAAGAGCGGATTTGAGCGCTGCTCTTGCATGCAAGCCTGCATGCCGATGCCCCGCAGACAGAATGTGCTTTAAAGCCTTTTTAGCACAGCCTCACTTAAACTAAAGCTTAGGCTTAAATGCAATTGGGTGTCTCATAAGGGTTTAGAGGAAGGGATGCTGAGAGCGCTCGCTGTGTGCCTGCGGATGGGCTGGTATCTTCTGGAGGAAATGAGAGAGATAGATGAGAAGCATATTGTCTCGTTCAGGCAGCAGTTAGTGGGAATTTATTGTTGGCAGATTGTGTGCGTGTGGATATGAATGTACAGTAGTGTTGGTGTTTGTGTTCACACATACAGAGAGGTTGTTGTGTGCGTGTGCAATAGAGGCTGTTCTGTTATCTGGCCATTCTGAGATTATCAGAATCACTGCACCCGACTGACCAATTACCAGAAGCAGTAATTCATTTCCAAAAATCTTCTGACAGCCGATTCTGATCATATTAGTCCTAAATGATTGTGAATGCATCATAAATATTCTATATTTCTCTCAGCCCTACTGCATACTAACAAGGTTTCAGCTGCTCTCTGTGCTTCTGGACTTTTGTTTGACTTCTTTGACCTGAAAGGCCTCCTTTGTTGGCACAGCAATCTAACTGACCTGATAAAAGTCAAACCACTCCAAATATACCTCCATTCTCCTCGCTGACTTCCACAAAAATAGGTAATACAAGACAGAAGACTAATTAAGGAGTCAAGTGGAAAGAAAGGGAGAGCGGGGGAGAGTGAGTGACTTTCTTAATCTTTAGAAAGACACGCTAAGTTCAGCTTGTTAGAATAGCATACTATACTTATACTATTTCTGTAGATTCCGCTATGCAGTGCGCTCAACTTGACCTTCAACTTCAACCTGCAACAGCAGTTCATTTTTAACATCTCCAAGTTCTTACCGAATGTATGTTCAGAATAGCATATCACCATAATGCTCATCCTGTAGTATGCACATTGTGTGCATTATGCAAATTTTCTGCATGCACTGTAAGATGACTGAAGACTATTGCTAAATGTGCAGTGCACACTGCATGTCATACTGTATCCCACAATTCAATGCACTCTTGATCTCCCTCATCCAATGTGGTGAAATAATTGCATGTATTATCAGCTGCAATTTTTTGGAAAGGAATATTTAGGGTTCAGTACAAGTCATGCTCAACCATCAGCATTTTTGGAATAAAAGTGATTATCACAAAAAAAAAAATAAGGCCAATCTGTAAATGTTAAGATACTCACTGTTTCAATAGTTTAGCCAAAAGACATATGTGACCCCAGACCACAAAACCATAAAAAAGTCATAAGGGTCAATTTTTCGAAATTGAGATTTATACATCACCTGAAAGCTGAATAAATAAGCTTTCCATTGATGTATGGTTTGTTAGGATAGGACATCTGGAATCTGAGGGTGCAAAAAAATCTAAATATTGAGAAAATCGCCTTTAAAGTTGTCCAAATTAAGTTTTTAGCAATGCATATTACTAATCAAAAATTAAGTTTTAATATGTCTACAGTAGGAAATTTACAAAATATTTTCATGGAACACGATATTTATTAATATCCTAATGATTTTTGGCTAAAAATAAAAATCAATAATTTTGACCCAAACAATAAATATTGTTGGCTATTGCTACAAATATAAATGTGCAACTTATGACTGGTTTTGTGCTCCAGGGTCACATATACCGTATGTGTTTTATGGCAACCATGACAAAGGAACATCATAAAAATAATGATTTAAACTGATTTACAGTTCACAAATGTTTTAACCAATGAATTAATGCAATTGCTTTTATAAACTGAAAAGCATCAAATTTCTGCTAAAATTCTCTTAACCTTTCATCATAAGTACCTCCTTGTAACCTTAAATTTCTCTCTCACTTATTTATTTATTTACTTACTTATTTCCAGTACTTATTGGAAAAATTATACAACTAATGATATTGACGAGGGTAACTTTTTATTAACATAGAATATTTCGATTAACTGTTATTTAAAAATATCTAAATGCCAAAAATATTGTTGGTACAAATATATGCTTCATTTTCTTATTTTCCAGACAAAACAGGTTTAACAGATTCATTATCATCATCACATGGAAGACAGAATGAACTTTTAGCAGATATATGCCTTTAAAATTTACTGTCTTTTTCTTCCAAGAATATTGACCAAAATAGCGATGACTTATTCTGCACCACAACCATTTTTGTCCAATCAAACACTCACTTAAATGAGAATGTCCCTCCTCCTAATATAAATGACTAGCAAGTAGTTAATAATGTTTCATGGCCTGCAGGCTAAAGAAACAGCAACAACAAAAAAGGCCATCAAGGCGTCTGACCCAAACTTACCGTTTCAACTGTACATACATGAACTCAGGACAGGATCAGAACAATGGACCTTTGCATCTTTAAGGTACTAAAATGTGCCCGTTATGGTTAAAATTTGTCCAACGGACACTTTGAAAAGGTACCACCCTTGACAGATTTTGTACCTTTTTTCTGAGAGTGTACTGCATATGTAAATGTTAACCCTCATCAATAATATCTAGTTTACTTGCTACTACGTGCCTCAAACAAAACTCAAAGATCTGATCTTCAGTGAACAGTTCTTCTTTAAAAGCACTCATTGCATCAACCGTAAACCTTGTAAACACAACGTTTTGCTCCTGGAAGTCAGTCAGATGAAAGTGCAGTTTAAGTGCAGTCTGCATCAAATGGCCAGCGAAGAGACTGAGTGGCCTGTGAGGCTGAGACTTGTGATAACTAGAGAAAACATGCGACGAACAGAGCATGTGGTAAGCGGCAGAGCTGTATTCATTATTCCCAGCAAAAATGATTAGCGCAGGCCAGATGTGTGTGTACATTTCCTCTTGCGTAAAGGCATGAGGTTTTCATTTAGTGCAGATCACTCTGTCTCAGAATGGAGTTAATGATCAGAGACTTTCCCAGGATTTACACTGTTGATCTGCTGCTTCATCATGGAGAGTTTCTCAGAAGAGAAGGTCTGTGTCGTGTTGCATCCCTTGAGCCCAAAGCAGGTGCAGGTGTCTCTCTCACACACACACATAGCCATAAGCTTGGCACGCAGGCAGGCATTAATTTTCTCTCGTTCATCAAGCACAAATCACAGCAAACAATGCCTAATCAATGAGCAGGCCTCATTGACAAACGTCTGCAGTAAGACACGAGTGAACAAAGAGCTCAAACAGAACAAACAGGAGGAGGAAAGAGCAAAGCAATCATTCACCCAGTGAAATCAGGCACACCTGCGTTCTCCTCTAAAGGACAAGCACACACACGTGTACACATTTGCAAGGCCATTGCTAATGGGGTGAGCGTGAGAATGATTCTAGGGGTCCATAGGGGACCCCACAAATTTTCCAGTAGGATTCAGTGTAGCAGTTCAATGTACTTTTTACATCACAACAAAAATAACTACTTCATATTCCATCCTCAATGTAATGCAAATTTTAAAGGAACAGTGCACCCAAAAATTAAACTTCTGTTATTATTTATTCACCCTCTTGAATATATATAATGACAGTCTTTTTAAAAAGAAATTAGCACTTTTATTCAGCAAGGATGCATTATTTTGATCAAAAGTGACAGTAAAGACATTTACTCCCGGTTTCACTGACAAGGCTTAAGCCAAGTCCCAGACTAAAGTGTAAGTCTGAGCTGTTTAACTGAAAGAAACTTGCACTGACTGATCTTAAAATATATCAGTGCCTCTATTTTGTCTCAAAATGCACACCAGTAATGTTTTTCTTTCTAATGCACATTAAATAAATTTACTTAAATGTCCTAATTGAACTATTGCCTAGTCCTGGCTTAGTCTAAGCCCTGTCTGTGAAACCAGGCCTTATAATGTTACAAAATAGTTATATTACAAATAAATGCTTCAGTTTCACAGTTTCCACAAAAATATTAAGAAGCACATGATATGATAACAATAAGAAATGTTTTTAAGCGGAAAATCAGCATATTAGAATGATTTCTGAAGGATCATGTGACACTGAAGACTGGAGTAAGGATGCTGAAAATTCAGTTTTGCATTACAGGAATAAAAAAAAACATCTTACCAACCCCAAAGTTTTGAACGATAATGTACAAGTCAGGGTTCCCAGAATTCCAAGCTATATACTTGTACACCGATACACAAGTACACAACTAATAAACTAGGTGAACATAAACCAATAAAACAGAGAGCTATATGTTTTTAAAAGTAAACAAGGATAATCAACAACAAAAAATTTCAATGGATAGTGAAAAGTGGGCTCTATTTAGAAGAGTTCATAAATTGTGCCAAACTACTCCTCCTGAGGATATGTGTGAGTCACACCATGGAGAGCATCTACTCATGCTTTTCTGAGAGCGCCGCGTGCTCAAACGCTGAGCGACGGTGACGTGGCCTGTCCTGCGTTTGTCCTCAGTGCTCATGAAACACTTGTTGAGCTCTGATCAGATGTGTATTCATCAGTGTGTAAGAGGCAAATGAGAGTTAGACCGAGTCAGAGATGAGTAAGGAAACACACAACACTGAAGTGGAAGGATTGCTCACAGAATAAATGGCACAACCATGAATACAGTATGCTTTGGTGTGATTTTATAAAGCATTATACAGACACAAATCTCATAAATCAACAAAAATGGGTATTTTTGCACTTGTCCCACCTTAGAGGTCTTAACCTTCTTGACCATATAATTTAAAATTAAAATCATACGAAAGAATCATAACTTTGACATTATCTATTGAAAATTGCTAATCAGTTCACCGTAGCAGAATTCATTATTAAAGAATTATTCATTAATTAGTATATTTTAAAAATGTACAAATTATTTACTAAGAAATATTAATCATTATTTACTCATTTTAATGACCAAAAAGTTTTATAACAGGTAACGGTGTCCCACATTTTGTGCAATGGATTAAGTAAATTAAACTCATGCTATTTTCTATGCACTGAAGCCTGGACTGCTAAAAATTCAACTTTGTCATCAATGGAATAAATTACATTTTATGACATTTAATTACAAAACAGTTATATAAAATTGCAATAATGTTTCACAGTTTTACTGGTGAGCATAAGAGACATCTTTCATAAACATTTTTTGTTACTTATGTTTATTTAATGTGTATTGCTAGAAAAAAAATCAGGGTTTTAAACTATACGGACAACCCTAAAAATCGCAAACCTCTTAGAAACTAAAAAGAAAATAAAGTGCTTATATAATATAAATAATTGTTTAAATAATAAATTGGTTACACTTTATTTCGATAGTCCAATTTAGACATTCTACTAACTATAAGTAAATTTACAATTACATGTCAACTACCAGTCAGACTCATTATCATTCATTTGCAACACAGTCTTACTAAACTCTAGAGTGACTGTTAGGGTAGGTTTAGGCGTAGTAGATAAGTTGACAAAGGAATAAGTGTTAGAAGATATTAAGCGACAGTCTACTACTATCTACCTAATACGAGTGACAGGTCGTTGACAAAGTTAATAATGTTACTTATTAGAATGTCTCTAAAGTGGGACTATCAAAATAAAGTGTTACAATAAATTAAATAATATTTACTTTGACCTCCTGAGACTGACAATCCACATTTTCTGATGGTTAACCACCTATTTTCGCTGACCATGTGTTTGATACGAAAGAACATATATTAAGAGTATACAGCTATAAAATCAACTGGTTATGGAGGAATATGATGAGAAATCTTTGCGTTCATACTGAAATCTCTCACTTGCAGGTATCAAAAGAAACAGTAAACAAAAATAAATAATAATTTTAATGCTCCTGTAAAAAAGATAAATAAATAAATAAAGAAAAATATTCAGTAGGAACAACAATTATATCTATTAGTTATTGAATTAGTATACAATTGTTGTGTAAAAAATAAAAGGGGGGGGGGCGTCGGGTGGGTATGTTTTCATGGGAGAGGTTTTTTATTCACCTAAATAATAAACATAACACAAACAAAAAACATGCGTTTTTGAGTGATCTCACACCCCTACAGCCCCAAATCACACACACGCACACGCCCCAGTTCTGCTGTGTAATGATGCTAAAGCATTAATAATGCAGAGCTGTTTGGAGGAGGTGCTGTTTATTCTGCATGGAGAACGAGAGGGAACGAGAAAGAAAAGAGTGAGCTGTACAGAGAAGTTTAGGTAAAGAATCACTGATCGAGGTGAGGAACGCGTGAGCTGAAGGCAAGAAACGTCTGAGGAAGAAGCACTGACAGACAACAGCAAGAACAAACAGATTCTAGATGAATGATGCTGCTCTGAAAGGCTGAGGGACACACAGACAGGAAAGAGAAAAGGAGAATTTGTGGGCCGACAACTCTTTCTTCCTGCAACCATGCAACACGCTCGATTCCAAAAAGTTACGCTGCCTCCGTCAGGCAAAGCAAGCTGCTCGTGTGAAGCGTTCCCTGTACATATGTCAGTCCTGTGGGTTGTCATTACCTCATCATGATCTCATTGTAGCCTCCTTTGGCCGTGTACGGGCCGTCAGGTACTTGGAGCTACTGAAAGCATGTGACCGCATTGTAAACACATGCAAGGGGGTCCGGGTTTGGCTGCTAAACTTTGGGAATAGGCCCCTGCTGGTAGATGCCACAACTACATATGCAAAAAAATCATATTTTTCTACTGATGACCATTCGAAATTGTCTAAACAAAATAAAAGCAAATAAAATACAGAATTATTACTGAAAACTTAACCAAGTCAGGAACAAAGCAAGCAAAGATGAGAGCTACAGGTCACATAGGCTACTTATGGAAGAGCTGTGCTTGCAGATGAAGGGCAATGCAAACTGCTCTCTTCAGGTGTATTACAGCTAACAAATTCATATGTACATCAACAAAGAGAGAAATGTGGGTTAAATGTACCTGATGATGTCAGGATTTGGCATAAGCAACTACTGTAGAATGGAAACTGTGCCAAACGTGAAGAGGGGATGTTTGTTATGCTAATGGAGGTGCTAATGCTAATGGAATACAGGTCAAGTTAATCAAGTCTGTAAATCACGTGAAAGTAGTTTAGACAAAACCGATCAGACAGTCTGATGTGCTGCTGCTACTTTGTGTAGTGAAAATTAAGTCTAATCACCCAGGATTTTATCTCGAGTCCATATGATCTCATTGCAAGACTCATACCCACATAAACATTTAACCTTATAATACAGTTTTATTATTATTGTATTTAATCTGCCTTGGCAATGTAAAACCAGCCATTCCAGAAATATGAGCATAAACTACTTCGAAATACAGTTTGGGGCCAGTAAAATATTTTAATGTTTGTTAAAGATGTCTCTTGTGCTCAACAAGGTTGCATTCATTTGAATAAAAATACAGTAAAAAGAGTCATTTTGTCAGATTTAAAAGAACTGTTTGAATATATTGTAAAATGTATCATTACTCCAGTGTCACATGATCCTTCAGAAATAATTCTAATATGCTGATTTGCTGCTCAAGAAACTTGTATTATTATTATCAATGTTGAAAACAGTTGCGCTGCTTCATATTTTTGTGGAAATCGTGATACATTTTAAGAGGAAACTTCAAAAGAACAGCATTTATCTGAAATAGAAATCTTCTGTAACATTATGAATGTCTTTAATGTGTCTTTTGATCAATTTAATGTATCCTTGCTGAAAAAAAGTATTCTTTTTCAAATGAAAGATCTTACTGACCCCAAACCTTTGAACAGGACTGTATGTTATGGGATTATAACATGTAGGTCAAAGGTTGTGGTAAAGCAGGAGGTGATGGATGACAGACTGAATGGAAAGGCAAGGAATCCTATGAATGGCAGACTCCAGTTTCTCTTTCTGGAGTTTTCTGATAAACGGGGACAAACAGCAGTCATCTTCGTCTCAAACCCTTTCTTCCAGTCCACACACAAACTATTGGGTAAAGCTTAGAGGTGGGAATATGTTTCTCAGAGATGATGCATGGTCAGGTGAATGTTACGCTTACACCATATACTTGTCTATATACTTCTGTCTCTCTTCATGACCTTTCCACCAAATCACTTCCCGAACAAATATCTGCCAGTATCTCACTGCCTGAAACTGATGTTTTTTTCCCTCAACCACAAAAAAGACATACACACCTCAAACACATGTAAGAGATGAATGAGAGGAGCTGTGTTGTAATATTGAACACAAGAGCTGGTCTTGAGAATTCGTTTCTGTCTCTTCAGAGAATTCTAGGGATGTAACGATTCACTCAACTCACGATTCGATTCGATTCACGGTTTTGATTTCAAGATTCGATTCAATTCACATTTTTTTTTTTTACTAAAGATATAATTATATTATAAATAAGAAATTATAAATTAAATGTGTCCTTTTATTATTTCTCAGACAAAATGCTGCACATTTCTTTGTGAAACTGAAATATACCCTATAATAATATACTAATATAGCACTTGCATGTTATTGCTCTTTTGTTGGTTTTGATTGCTTCTATTGTCCTCATTTGTAAGGCGCTTTGGATAAAAGTGTCTGCTAAATGACAAAATTTTAATATAATATTGATATTGACTAACGTTCTTTCTGTGGTATTTTTATGCACAATGACGCTTAGTCTTTCACAAAACATAGCTAACGTAGGGACATCATAACTAGCCACCATATTGATTTACGATCTTAAATATGTCCAGCACTTTTTTTACAGTCTATGGTCCAGCATTTATCGGGTTGTGCGTCAGTTATAATGGTCTGTGGGGAAACACGGTGTGTAGTTACAGTAAATGGACTAATAATTTGCCTCGATGATTTTTTGTATTCGAGTTACTCGAGGTATTCGAGGAATCGTTTCAGCCCTACACTTGAGTATTTGAAAGTGACAAATAAAATATTGCCAATATTGCCGTTTTAAACTGCTGTGGTTCTCAAACCTTTTAAGATACTCTACCCCTTTAAACCTTTTTTAAAAATCTGGCATAGACACGCTTTGTGTTGCTGTTGAAGTGAAGTGGCATTCTTCTATGACGGGCTTGATGAGACAGTGCAAAGTCAACGGTCTAAAGAAGAAAGATTCGGAGGAATTGACATTCGGTGCCACTTTATAGAAAGCAGAGATCCAGCCACCATTCACATGCTTGAATGCACAGCTATTTCCCCACAGTATCTACAAGCCCTACACTTTGAGAACAACTGCCTCAAAGTGATAATATTCATACTTTAAGCACTAATACGTACCCTTTAAGGAACTCATTTGCATCCTTTAGGGGTAGATAAGGTACAACGGTGTACCTTTGAGGGTACTGCCCCTATAAAAGTAGTTGCACCCCTAAAGTTACCATTTTTACTATTTTCTCTGACAGTGCAGAATAGTATGAAATGCCCTTAGTCTTTTTGGATAGGCTTTGATGGTATTTTCGTCCCCCTGCCCAGATTCTCATGCATTAGTCAAAGCATGCCAACTGTTCACTCTCATAAACTCTTTGTCATGTCTGCCTGTGGACACGCACACATCACCTTCTGTCCATTCACACTGCACACAACCCACACCGCTTTGTGTCTAAGCCACCATTCACCGCTGACCTATATTCAGACGTAAACCAGGTGAAAAAATATGCTCTGAGTTGCTTTCAGTGTCATAAAATTCAGCTTCAGGGCAGATCTCCATCGATCCCCGGGAGAATCCCCTTCGCTGACACATACAAGC
The DNA here is from genome assembly GCA_018155175.1 of Sinocyclocheilus anophthalmus. Taxonomy (NCBI): domain Eukaryota; kingdom Metazoa; phylum Chordata; class Actinopteri; order Cypriniformes; family Cyprinidae; genus Sinocyclocheilus; species Sinocyclocheilus anophthalmus. The sequence continues at coordinate 38,337 of JADLZN010010649.1, read as the reverse complement.
CATGGGCCGCTAAAGCTAAAATAAAACTGCAGTCGCCATAGGGCAAACATACTGACCCACAGGTTAATATAATTTTAGCAGGGTGACAAACAGACACACACACATCAAAAACTACACAGTGAATAAGCAAAAGCAGAGACAGTGACAGAGGCAGAGAACTGTAGAGAAACACAGTACAGATGGGAAGAGGAAGATGAAAAGGGTGACAAAGCAGAGAAGAGGGAGACCAAATAGATAGGCCATGAGAAAAAAAGCGAGTGAGAGAGATAGTCTGATAAGATAGTAATGAAATCAATCAGCTGCATGGAGAAACATAGACTTATTCAATGAGAAGAAAGAGCGAGAGGAGGGACATAAGCACATTTGTGCAGGATAGAGAGAGATACGGGATAGAGGGCGAATCTTCTGAGAGGTGGAACATAGAAAAATTTTAACTGAATATTCAGGTCATATTTCATCTCAAAAATTAAAAGAAAAAAATATGATTTGCTAAAAGAAAATATGAAATGCAGTTCGCAATCATAAAAAATTGCCCAATTATTTAGGGCAGGGTTTTTTAAGTTGGCTGGAAAGGAAAGCTATTAACAGGTTATTTATGCACCATAAGAACAGAAATATTATATAATAAAGTAAACAGGGTCATTATTCAAGTTGATTTTTGCATTTTTTTAGTAGCTTTTTCCAAAGTAAATTACAAAAATTAATGTATTACTATATTACCAATTAATAAAAAAAAAATTATGTTAACAGAGTTAAATGACACTTTTTGATTATTGTAAAGTAATGAAAATCAAATCAGCATAGCTATAGAAAATAATATGAATTACCAAAAAAAAAAACGAATAATAATCTAATACTAAAAAGTTTAATCTACATCCAATGTTTTAGGTAGGGAAAAGTCACAATAAAAACAATGGTCTTAAATATGGAAACAATGGAAATATTTTGTGAGTTTAACCCAGTAAATATAAAACATCTTAACACGGATTAAAGTCGTGATCACAGAGAGTTAACAGCCCCCATAGCGGAGACATAAAGTGGGAAGAGGAGTGCATCTGAAGTCTCTCTCACTCTGGGGCTTTGCCGCCCTTAATTAACCGAGCTGGCATTCTCTCTCGCACCGTAAAGGAGAGAACTTACTCCACTGCCAGCAAGGAGGCCTTCACAACAAAATTAAACTTGGTGCACTCGCATGACTAAAAGTAATAAAGACTAAAAAGGTCAGTCAACATTGTCTTACAGTGATTGGCGTAGAAACGTATGGCATGACATTAATTTTAAAAGTCAGGTGAGATGGTGTGTGCATGATGAGATAAGAAGATAAGAAGACAAGGGTGTGAGAGAAAGACACAGGCACACAGAAAGACATCATCCGGCTACAGATAAAGTAATAAAGTAAATGAATATTCTGAGTGAAATACAAGCATATAATTTCAACTCGTCCCGCATTTTACTAAAAATATAATTCTCAACTGAATTATATACAATCCACATAAGCAGAGGCAAATATCACATTTGCATTCTTTATTTCTTAAGTATATTGAACTAAAACACAGTTGCTTTTTACACAAATAGTCGTATTAAAGGATGCAATGCGATATCACTGAAATCTCCCAAATCGCAATGTAAGGGGTCATATGACGTTGCTAAAAAAGAACATTATTTTGTGTATTTGCTGTAATGAAATGTGTTCATGTGGTTTAGGTTAAAAAAACACATTATTTTCCACATACTGTACATTATTGTTTCTCCTCTATGCCCCGCCTTTCTGAAACACATCGATTTTTGCAAAGCTCAGATTTCTAAAAAAGCGAGGTGTGCTCTGATTTGTCAGCTATCCAGTGCGTTGTGATTGACTGAATTCCTCAAGTTTGTGACGGAAATGTTACGCCCCTTACCATACTGTGATGCCGTGTCCCGGCGCGATGAGACAAAAACATTCAAACCCATTATAAGCGAGGCATTTGTTGCATCCAGTGGGGACATAATTACTTATTATAATGGCTTATACTGTCTTTTTACGTGTTGCGTTGATGCACCGCATAACATAAAACCATGTCTGCATTTGTGATCAGGAATGACAAACAAGCACTAACGTTACTCCACACTGCTCAAAACTCGCGTTTGAATCGTCAGTGGCAAAATCTTTAAATATGAAAACGTACTTTAACAGACTGTGAGTCAGAACAGCCGGCACTGTAGTCTACTCTCCCAGGAAACAGTCCTCATCCTCCTTAAGTTTGCACATCTGAGTATTTGGGTTGAACTGTTCTGGAACATTTTTGTAAATACAACTTAACCACTGATTTCAGGTCGTGTCCTCTTTTGTAAGGCCAAACTAAGTAGTTTTGCTTTTACAACGAAGCACACAGCGTCTCCATGACATTGCGGTAGCGGCAACAACAATACTACAGCGAGAATCCAAGTTACGCCTTCTTTCTTTGCGTTAACATTTGGGTGGTGTTATGCAAATCTCCCCACACAGTGACGTAGACATGTGGGGACGTGTTAGAACGAACCGTTTTAGGAGGCTGTGGACAAGTCTTAACTTTTATAAAAAAATCTCTTTGAATTTGAGACTTTAGTCTTTGCAACTTTAGGGAACTTATCTATTCACGAACAGCTTGTAACACTACAAAGAGAAAATAAAACTTGAAATCACATCATATGACCACTTTAATCATATATGTTGACATCACGACGTTACTACACAAAAATTGATGAAGATCCTAAAGAGAGTGAATCCTTAAGAGTTCACCTTTAACTTGGTATTTGAGCTTTTAACAACAAATAACAAACCAAATAACCTTTTTTTTTTTAACATGGCATAATGTTCCAGAGGCTCTAAATGTTCTCTCAATAAGACAAACCGAGACGTGTTTCTCTCTTCACCGCACATTTAATTGAGCTCTTTAAGTCCTTTCACAAACTGACAGTAAGTGCAGTAAATGCAGAGGGTATACCAATATAAAAAGATTAATTATGCAAAGAAGAAATCATTTTTGGCAAGCACTGAGGTAAATGAGTGTCATCCCAGAGAGAAATTACTGCACATTTACGTGAACGCGACCTTGCAGCTAAATAAATGGAGAAAAAACGTGAATCACGCTACAGTCTACAATGATCAAAACCATTTGATGTAATAAGACTCTTTGAGGAATCCTTCTAAAGATTTCAGCATTCTTATTATAATCATGAAGTATTTATCCTACTTGATAATCTAATTGATCTAATTGAACAGAGTCGTTGAGTTTGTGTTAATAGATTGATATCGCTCTGCAAATCTGTCATATACCTGCTTGTGATGATCTACCACTAGTTTAATCGGTCATCTTTGAAATTACAACAGGCGTAGCACATCTCATAAAACAGAAATAACAATGTCAGAATGTTCACTGCAATAAATATGCTGAAAACAAGGATGGCACAGTCTTGCCATGCAGGAAATACCATTATTATGGATATCCAGCAACAGAATGCCTTGCAACCACTGTAGCATAATTTGTCAGGCGAGACTAACCCACACTACCCCTAACCTTAACATTAAAAAGATGCACATTTTCTCCTTACCGTAAACTCCTTGCGTTTGCACGTAGCGATGGAATACAGAAAATAATAAAATCCAGAAAAGCTCCATCTTCAGGTGCGATCCCTCATTACCTGTGGGCAAAACCACGAAAGCACACAATCACTGCACAGGACACCTCAGCACAGCACGAGCTCAGCATTAAAATGAGTGCTCCTGCAGCCAGAATCATGCCATCATCATCATCAGAGATTAAAGTAGCCTAGCAAAACATTATTTACCAGTTGAAGTATTTTTTATCCCTGCATTGTTCCAGTGCATGCATGCATGTGGGGTTAAGAACAGACAATTCATTTGCCAAACCTTGGATTATCTGCAGATTACAGGAGCGGTGCTATTGTTTGATGGGATTGAATGCCGCAATCATGACTTATTTCTGAAATTGGTGGGAGGTTAAGGACGATCAAATACGTGATTTATTAAACCTGACCGGAATCCAGTATCACACTGGTCAGCTCAAGAAAGACATGCACAAGTATTCAACTTTTTGCTGGAAAGCCAAGCTCTATTTTGGCACACAGTAGCTCTTTTCTAGCTCTTGGAACATCTTGGACCAGTATCAAACCAGCTACCAGCAGGTAATACCACTCTAGGGTGGTCAAACTGTTTTTTTTTTTGGAAAATGGTAGCTGGTAAGGTAAGGCTAATGGTAATTTTAAAATGGATTTTTCCAACAGAGGTCTGAGAAATTATGTTAGATTGTTGTTTAATTAACTTTATGACTGGTTCAGACTGTATTTGTTTCATTTGAACATCAAATAGAGCATTTAGTAACTAACATCATTTTCCGCTCTATAGGATCCCAGGCAGAACATTGACAAAAATAATTCATGACATTATTTAGCACTTTATAGATGTACATAACACTAATATTTCACACAAAAAAAATTATTAACGAATCTCAACAATAGAAAAATCTCTAAAGTTCTTCAAAAATAGTCATTACTACAATACACTACAATACTAAATACACAAGTATTAGCAAGTGGGCTATAATTTGAATAGGCTACATGACATACACTACATCACTTAATCTGTAGTAAAACATCTTTAAAACTAAATTCAAACGTTTTCTGTGATATATTTGCCATTTGTACCTCTCAATTAAGGTGATTACAGTAGGCTACTTCTGTTTTGTCCTTGTTCCGTTCTATACTTATCCTAAAGGAAAGTCCTCGAGCCGCATACTGTTGCTATCGTAACCGGGGGGGGGGGGGGGGGGGGGGGGCTCAGGTACCGCACTCCGTGTCTACTATGCTACTAACTTGTAAGTCTTACTTTTGTGGTCATTAAAGCTGTTAAAAGTAATGTGCACGTATGCTTTTAAGACCATAAACCATTTTTGACTTTTTTGAAGGTTCAACCCTTAATTAAGAGTACGTCAAACCCCGATGTCGCACACTTTACGGTAGGACCAAACCTGTGGTAAGCAGTGTTGGGAGTAATACATTACAAGTAACGCAAGTTACGTAATCGGATTACTTTTTTCAAGTAACTAGTAAAGTAACGCATTACTTTTTAATTTACAAGAGAAAATCTGAGTTACTTTTTCAAAAAAGTAAAGCCAGTTACTTTGTTTTCCATTTATTGACTGACAGCTCTCCTGTCCCCAAGCTGAGAGAAATCAGAAGATGTTACTGTAGTTCTAAAATAAATATGAATATGCATTCATTCATCTCACTCACAAAAAAAATTTAAAACACAGATTCAGTATTCCTCAAATGAATAAAAATAATGCAACTCAGAATATGACGCAAACCTGCAATAATTAAATGTTAAACAACACAAATATCCTTTATGTATTTAATCCCATTCTATTAAGCAATGTCTTTGCTTCTGACCTTCGATGATCCAGTTCAACCATAATAATAAACCAAAATTACTCTAGACAAACATTTGTGTGTTTTTTTATTGCTGAAGTGTGTTGAAATTTCTTCTTCTGCATTCTACTGTACAGACTTAAATTTACATTTCCCTTCAGCCTGAGGCTTATTCATTTCACTTTTGGTGTGAAAAGGCTTTTATATTTGCCAAAAATAGAACTTTTTTATTTTAAAAACAAGCAAGCAAGCCCTGTCCAGTTTTTAAAAGTAACGCAAAAGTAACGTAACGCACTACTTTCCATAAAAAAAAGTAACTAAGTAACATAATTAGTTCCTTTTTTATGGAGTAACACGATATTGTAATGCATTACGTTTAAAAGTAACTTTCCCCAGCCTTGTTGGTGGTACGTGTACTAGAAATGGCTTTGGATTAAAGTACCACCTCAGTGACAGATCGGGATAATAATTAAAGAGTCCTGCGAGATTCACGGCAGAATTTCTCAACAGTCTGAAGTTTAAATTCATGAACACTTAGGTCACACATCTGAACAGGCTTCGTTACATTTATCAGCTTGCAGGGCTAAAAATCACATTTAAGACTTGAATAAACCAATGAAGCGCATTTTAGGATATATCTCACAAAACATATTTCTACTGTATGCATTCTTGGGTGTGGACATCGAGCGTTCACAAGCCTTCCCATTTAGACTGTTTCAAACACTCAAAGCTCTTTTCAGAATAAAATATTCCGATATGAAGTAGCGCTTACCTTTCTCTATGGGGGTTCAGCCTGTAGATCGCCGCCTTTCTAAATAATTCCCTTAGCAAAGAAGGACTTTCAGCAGAACAGAGTTCCAGGTGTTTAGTTTGTTGCGTGTTCAGCAGGAGCGCACCGATGTCTCTCCGTCCAGAAAATGGAGACAAAATTCCAACACATTCTTCCAGGCAACTTCAACTGATGTGAAACTCTTGAAGGCGTGCATCCACACATCCAAGGTCGAAATCGTGGAAAGCAGCAGTCCGATGCGATGCGAGCTCTGTAAGTGACTGATTGCAACTCTTGTCCTGTGATGTTCGTCTATCAGATGTGTGCTCATCGATGGCTCTCTCAAGAGTGAGGCGGATGGAGAGGTTGCGCGTCTTTGCGCGTCAGTGTGGAGATGCGCGCACAGATCTCTCTGGGTGATGCGCGTCTGATATCTCAACGGGCTTCTGGAGAGTCTCTGCGTAAAGCTTGTCCAGCTCTGGTCTCGGTAATGAGTGGGTTTATCAGAAGGGACCCGGGGTCTAAACTGTATAAACTCTCGGCTTTTTCCAATAGTATTTTGGTGGAATCTCCAGCCAATTAAAGCTGCGCATCTGCGAACGGAGGACTCGCCCCGGATCCCGGAGGACCAATTAAATAAGAAAGAGGAAGAAAAAAAACTCACAATGTCTCTGCCACCCCTCCTCTTTATTCCCCTCTCTCCTCCTCCCGCTTTCTACTCCATCTCCCCTTCCATCAGTTTCTCAGTGTCTGTCGTCACTGATGGTGTGGACACTTTTTGAACTAAAGCGCGCTGTTGCTCGTGACCAATAGGTGGCGTGTTTGAGCTAATTATAATTCCAGAGAGCGCTCACCATTGCCCTTATTCATAAGGAAAAGAACAAATCGTGCATCAGGTCAGGAGGCTCAGCTATCCGTTATATCAAGACATCATGTGTGTGGTGCCAGTGTTGTCTTTTGGATTTGTTTCGAGGTAAAACTAACTAAAACATGTCTATGTCACATATCACCCAAGAATCAAAAGAAAAAGATAGAATTATAAAATAAAACATTTATAAATATATTTAGCCTAAAAATGTACTTTCATTATTTGATGGCATTTTTTCTCCAGATTCTCATGTTCTAATTTTTTTTTTCATATTATTTTTATTTAAATCATCATAAAAGGTAGTACAACAAGCTTTCATTGCTTCAAGTAAAATACATTTATTATTTCGGTTACACTTTACTTGAAGGGGCGTGCCTAAGACTGACATGACATGTCATGAATATGAAGGTTTTTTTTTATGCATGTTTATGACAACTGTCATTATGTTTCATTCGCTCAGTTATGTCATTTTTATGCAAAGATGACATTGTTTGAGATGTCTTTGTTATGGGCTATGGTTAGGGGTAAGGGTAGGGGTAGGGTTAGGTCAAATAATGTCATATTTGCATTAAAAATTACATAACTGAGCGAATGACACTTAATGACAGTTGTCATAAACATGCATAAAACCTCCTTCATAGTCATGACATGTGTCATGCCATGATTATTAAGGTGTCATGTCAGTCTTATGCACAACCCTTCAAGTAAAGTGTAACCCATTTATTCTTCTCCTTTGGTTGTGGGGTAAAATATAACGGACACTGATTTATTTAGTTAGTTAGTTAATTTTGTATTACGTAATTTGGGTCAAATATGGTTCAATTTTGGTCCTATATAAGTTATGTATGCTTAAATATCATTTAAAATATGAAGTAAAATATGGTTTCTTATTTTCATAACTTTCGTAAATTTATGACACATTCAGTATCACAGAATGAACACACATTATCATCAAACACGGTAACCTTGGAATAAATTACACCACTGACAAAGCACTGTAAAACACATTTTGACAGCTAACCTAAAAATGCTTCAGGTAATCTCTAAATTAACAGTTGTTAAAGTCAAAAATATTACTTGCTATGAATGTAACAACCTGACTACAGTATATTAAATTACAGCAAAGAAAGTCATTTTAAGGTTCAGATTATTGGTAGAAAAAGGCACGTCTCTGTAGAAAAAAAAGAAAAAGAAAAAAGAACAGTCACTTTAAAAGTGCTCAAAAACAATGACAGACTCAGTAATGGCATTTTTAGCTCAGAAACACTCTCTGCCTGTCAGTCATTCTGCATGT
>JADLZN010010649.1:0-25000 GCA_018155175.1 Sinocyclocheilus anophthalmus | reverse complement strand
TTCTTGAAAAGAATGTTTGAGTAGCAATCTTCATATTATTATGATTTCTGAAGGATCATGTGACAAAAAAGACTGGATCAATTGTTGCTGAAAATTCATCTTTGCATCACAGAAATAAATTATATTTAAAATATATTAAAATAGAAAATAGTTGTTTTAAACTGTAATAATATTTCACGATATTACTGTTTTAACAGCATTCATGGTCAAAAAAATATATGCATGCAACAAAAGAACTATCCCAGAACCTCTACAAATACAGGAAAAAAGGAATAAAAACACTATTTTTGGCAAGTGTAAAGTAATAGCAGATGCTGCACGTAAGCGCTGAAAGCTTGTGATGGCATCTCGAGCGATGGATGAGGTGATCAGTTGTGAAATTCAGCCGAAATCACAAACCCTAAGAGCAAGAGCCACTAATGCTGGACTGATCTAATAGAGAAGCGTTCACAGAGTCTGCCAGATGTACAGAAAAATGAACACAAAGTTTGGTTAACTCTGCAGCTTTACGCTAGAATGAACACCGAAAACTTCAAGTCTGTGAAATCACGTCAACAGAAAGCATGCAAAAAAACTGGCAGCTTACTAAAATAAGGCTATAATCAAACTGGGTCAGACTAGCAAGGTTGAGTAATTGATTTGAAATAAAAGTTTAAACTCTTTAACTTAGATTTCAATGACATCTTTATAGTGATTGGTCCTCATTTCCTGTTCAGTCAGAGTTCTGGTCTGGTCATCCTCTGGTGTATGTATGTATCAGACTCCAGCTGATACCAGGCCATTATTCAGAGGTATAATTGGCAGAGTGGCGCACGGAGATGCCCTTGGGAGCCAACAATTTATAACCCCCTCAAAGCCAATATCCGATACCAGAAAATACGCTGAGACAAGAGACGGGTGTGTGAGAAGAGAGAGAAAGAGATGGACTGCTTCATCACAGAGAGAAGTAATGGCTGTGTATTGATTGCTCACAGCCGAGACTCCGATTTCATGTTTAAAACAACACTGATCCTCATTAGGCCGGGGAGGGAGTACAGAGAGACAAACACTTAGATATTACTTCCAAGGACACACAAGTGCACAGAGAAAGAGGCGAAACCAGGAAGAAGAGGGGAAACACAAGCAGAGGAACAAATGAGGACAAGAACGGACAGGAGCTTCACTCCTTAAAGGGGTCATAACCATTGATCTTTTGAGGTAAAAGAGTTCAATGTATCATGAAAACATACTGTATCGTTTTCATAACTCGAAACATCCTCCAGAGTGGAACAGAAAGAGTATTCACTGAAACTAACCTGCTTAAACAACGCATGACCACTCGCCTTTAACACCTATTAGGAATTCAGAAACTCTTTACTGGAAGCCATTTGTAACAAAATGAGACATTAATTATTATTATTATTATTCAAAAACAACAACAAAAAAGTAATGAATAAATACAGCACATTTAAGAGTCAAAGATGGAAAAATGCCTTAAAAATAGATTATTTCTTTCTTTCTTTCTTTCTTTCTTTTCTTTATTGATTTGATTTAGCACCTTACCAACATTGGTAGTGGACCTCTGGGTGTAATACTAAAAGACGTAGCGATTAACATACTATCAAATGATGCAACAATTATATGTGACTTTGTCAACACAGTTTGTGTTGTGTTTTTTTCATGTATCTTTCATCAGGCTGTTTCGAAAAAACAATATATATAGATAGATGTAATATAGTAAGTTATAAGTGATAGTATATATAATATATATATATATAGTATATAATATTATCAAAAATTGCGCATGAGTCAGATAGGGACCGACATCAGGCAGATAAAATCATCTGACACACCGCACCTACATTTATAAGTTTGTGACAATACTGTGGAAAATAGGATAATAAAATAATAATAATAATAAAAAAAAAAAAAAAAATAATAATAATAATAATAATAATATAATAAATAATAATACTAAGAGAACTATACTAAGATGTAACATTTTGCTAGAATGAATTAATTAATTATTTAATGACTTACGATCTCTGTTAATGCCGTAATAATAGTCCATAGAGGAAAAAAAGTCTTACAGTTTTATGGTTTGCGACAAAAATCTTGATAACATTATAAGTGGACCTCGGGGGGGGGAAACAAATAAATGATAAAACTATTATATGTGACTCTTTCAAAAAGATTCACAACAGTTCTTTTATCCTGATAATCCTTTATCAGGTTGTCCTGAAGAAGAAGAAAAAAAGCTGATTTCTATACTGATAGTGACAGAGAGGCCGAGGGCGAGTGTTTGGAAATCCATAAGCACAGCAGATTGGAAATCCAACCATACAGCAGACACAGACTAATTCCTGTTTTTTCCCTCTCATTAAGAAGCATTCATTTGGTAGCTGGGCTCCGTATTGATCCACAAGGCCTTGAAAGAGTCAAAAACAGAACTTACTTCAATACACTCTGATAAGAATAAACACACACATAAAGTGAGGGTACACTGTAAGCGTGGGCCACTTTGCTCACTTAAACTTCAAACCCCTGCTCTCCAAAGAAGTGAGCAAATCCAAAGTCAGCAAATGCTGAATGCATAAAGATCCACTTAAATGTAAAAATACATTTCAGATTTTAAGCATGCTTAGATATTGTAGAAAATAAGACAAAACACTTAAATGCCTGACATTCAGAGAGGTGGGGTTCTGTGATTGTCTACAAATGGTGGGTGTTGCTCCTCTGATTTTTAATATAATACATTACTCTCAGAAAATAAACCAAAATATCCCAATTCATAAAATACTTGACAGGTATAGTTATGTTTCGTCAGGCTAAAAAGCAATGGTCGGGTTGTTTTTGGGTTTATTTTATTTATATATAGTATAGTATATATATATTAGTATATGTGTGTGTGTGTGTGTGGTGTGGGTGTGTGTGTGTGTTGTTTATGTATGTGTATATATATATTCTACTTATATTTTTAACTTAAATTTTTCATAAAAATAAGACAAAAACATCCCAATGCATAAATGATTGACAAGCAGAGTGTGGTTTCTGTGATCAGCTAAAAAAGCATGGCTTGGTGTGTTGTTCGGTTCTTTATATCTATATATATATGTGTGTGTGGTGTGTTGTGTTTGTGGGTGTGTGCTGTAGTGTGTGTGGGTATGGATGTATATATATATTATAGGGATATATAATGTCTACTTAGAATTTTTACATAATTGTATCAGAAATGAAGGACAAAAACATCCCAGTGCATAAAATGATGTGAGAGCGAGTGTGTTTCTGATCCCGCAAAAAAGCATTAGTTCCTCCTGATATGATATATATGATATATATATATATAAAAGATCTAAGCGTAATATAAAGTTGACTTGTTTAAAGGCCTGCTTAGGTATTATTGCTGGAAAATAAGACAAAAAATACCTAAGATGTATACCTAAGATTCTTTTTTTAGATGAAACGAAGAAAACAGAATGCATCCATATTTTAACCTATTTTAAATGTGAAATTACATCACTTTCACCTCTATACACCCCACACACACACACACACACACACACACACACTCTTTCTTTGCACCTGCTCTTGTTTGCCTCTCATGCATTCTGTGTTCTTGAACGGCCGTGTCTTTGTGTGTATCTCTGATAAGAGATGGCCACTCTTCACTATCACTGATTATAGATCCGCCTTCAGAGATACTGTCAGCTACTGATCCCACATCACAGCACAGCAGACGCCCTCCCACTACACGGCTATCTGACTGATCTGAGAGCAGCTGGCGCTGAAGAAAAAGGCCCAGGATGATGGCTGAGGTCATGTGAAGATGCTCAGAGTCGATAGACACACCTGTTTAAAGAGTTCAGCTTTAAACCTTCATGCTTCAGATGTCACAAAACGGTAGCAAACTTGTGGGTTGTGAGTTGATCACAGCTCGCTGTGGCAGTTTTGTGATATGGTTCTCACACTGTGGTTTTCTACCATTTCAGAGCGTTTAGCTTCATACATCTCATATATATATACACACATATTTGGATACAGACTTGAATCTTCTTCTGGATAGTTGACAAATAAACTTTTTAATTTGAGTTATTTTGGGTTCAAATGTAAACACACAGTGCCCTCCAAAAGTTTGGAAACCCCCTCGGTTAAGTGGGGACAAAGATCATTGGAAAATATCAGCATAATTTCTTATTTTATGTTTCTCGTTGCCTCGGAATAATGGGTACAACACCGACCAACAACTTTTGATTGACACCTTACAATAAGGTCACATTTGTTAACATTAGTTAACTAACATGAACTAACAGTGTGCAGTGTTATTTTACTATCGAGAGAATACTATTATAGTTTTATTAATATTTTGCATCAGCAAATTTTAATTTTAAAGTTTAATAATTTTGTTGTTATTTTATTGTCTTTTGATGTCTATATATTTGTTATTATTCGTCATTTCAGTTTACATTTTTATCATTAAGTCATTTATTTCAGTGAACATTTTAATGGTTTTGAGGTGGATTTAGGCTCAGTTTTATTTTGACTAATCTATAATAGCCCTGACAGTGAGATAATTATTTTTTGAGCAATATTAATAATCTTTATGCATGTTAGTTATCAAAATGCAATTTTTTCATGTTAGGTCCCATATAGGTTAACTAATGTCAATAATTACTTTTAATTTTAAAAAGGTTTGATGTAAATGTTGAATTACATGTAAAGATTAAGTAATCATTGTAGATTATTTTCATTGGTTACGTCCAAATGTAACTAATGTTAACAAAAGTACACTCCACATTTGTAATTAAAGAGTTGACATATAATGGAAAGAGACTTTCCAGGTTTTAAGTGCTATAGATCAGGTCCCCGTGCATCTGCCAACCAAGGCCACGGGGTGAAAAATATTAACTAGTAAGCTTGTTGTTGTAAGCCTTTATTCTGCAAGCGTCGAGACAAAAGAAACGAGCGGTCTGATTCACTCCCTGTGCTCACGATGGCAAAGTATCTCATTATAATAGTACCGGCCCTTAAAGCGGTAAGTTTTCCCCCCCGGCACCATCTATTTATATTTCGCAGCGACAACGGTAGTACCATTCTAACTCCATGGGCAAAAATGGGTTTGAGCAAACATGCAACCTATCTGTCTTTGGCTGCACATACGAGCACAGAACACTATTTAGAGTCCCAGCCTCAGAGGAGATTAGAGCAGTGGATTTATTGATTTATTTCATGTATATTGCTTCTGCCACACTGATCTAAAATAAACATGTGATTTATTTCCCAGCTGTTCACCTTCACACACATAACCGACTGTGTTTTTGTAACTCATGTGTGTTTTTAACGTACACCTGTGTGTGAATGAGAACTTAGTTTAGTACTCAAATGCTGTGACAGCCGCTTTCTGTCCATGTACTTCAGATGTGTGCATATTTAGAAAACCCGTATATCAGAAGTTTAAACTCATATGGTTTAAAACGCATGATTTCAGCGCGATAAACATGATAATCTGAACCAAAACATGATTTTTAGCAGGTCCGAGCTGTAATGGCGCAGCTCTATTCTGGAAAAGGAGGCGGGGAGCAGCAGCTCATTTGCATTTAAAGAAAAAGGCCCGAAAAACAGCGTGTTTCTGCTTCCACTTCCACAAAATAGGCATTTTCAAAATGTTATAATAAATGATCTGTGGAGTATTTTGAGCTGAACCTTCACAGACACATTCTGGGGACACCAGAGACTTATATTACATGTTGTAAAAAGGGGCATAATATGTCTCCTTTAAATGAAAAAAGGAATTCAGAACATCATTAAATCATTATTGTTGCACTTGAATGATAATTGCTTTGTGCTTGAATGATACTTTAATGCATTTACACCCAGAAATGGTAAGGACGTATGCTGATATTGTCCAAATCCTCCATTTGTTTCCAAACTGTATTTGCTGAAGGGTTAAGGTTAAACAATCAGACTTCTAATTTTCACCTGGTGGATAATAAAATGGGTGGAAAAAGTACCTATAAACTTTGAGTTCCTTTACACCTGGTATAAAAATCCACCCGGTGGACCTAGACAGAGCTAACTACAGGTTAAAACAGGGTCCAAAATCAAAATATCATAGATTTACATTAACACATAGGCTCTCGGCTGTATATACTGTAGAGATCAAAACATCATAGGGACTTGAAGACGGGCTCTTTTGACTAAAAACGCCATCTACCAACGTCCCAAGAACCACACAGAACAACTCAGCAATGGATTAGCAAATACTGGGAAGGTATTCCTGCATCTCAAACAGTAAAGCATGCCAAGGTCATAGGTTTGATTCCCAAGGAAAGGATACGCTAAAAATGTGTAGCATTCAATGCAATGTAAGTCACTTTGGATAAAAGCCAAACGCATAAATGTAAATCTCAGGCCAACTTGCCACACGGGAAAGCAGCACTCACATTTTTTAATTAAAAATAAAAATCAAATTATAACTTGGCAGATACACCTTTAAAAAAAAGAGGCAATTAATATTGAGCCATATATTTTATAAACTGGCTACTAGCAGCTCTGACATTCATCAAAATGTAAGATGTGTGCTATTCAATTCATTCCTTTTAGCTGAGATGTCTCCTCTACATAAAATACAGACTAAGAAACTGAACTTTTGATGCAGGTTCAAGTCTGGCCTGTGTCTTGATTCTATTCCCTCTCTCTACCCAAGCACCCACACTCTCTCCTCTATATCTGTCCAATAAAAGAGGCAAAGGCCAAAAACCCCTGTTTAACACAACCAGCACAGCATTCAACAATAAAAAAAGAGCCTGAGCTCATGCACACAAGCCATATCATAAGCCTTTAGGGGCAGTGTTAAAACCCACAAGAGTGAATTAGGGAGCACAACCTCTGGGCATTACAAGAGAGTGGGACTGGATGTAGAGGGAGACCATTCAGTGTGCAAATGAATAAACCATCAAAGTGTTTTGTCAAAGGGATTATTCACATGACCATACAGTCAAACATGGACCAAACAGAGTTAAGAGCCTGTAAAGAGACTATTAGAAAGAGAGAGAGAAGGCCACCTGAGCTGAGCAGTGAACAGCATTCTTTAAATGTCAGACAATAATCGTTTTGCCTTTTTTCCCCTCAATAAACTAGGATTAGTGGTTAATTATCACTTTTCAAACAGGACTGTAAGTGATGACATCTCTCAGTGGCCTAGAAAACAGCTGGGAAGTAAAGTGGACAGTAAGTGGGAATATGAGGAAATGATAACAGTAACTGAACATGACTATCACATGCTCTAACACAACATAAATACATCTAGGGGTGGACGGTATGACCAAAACGTTTAGATAATTGGCAAATCATGCACTGTAAATAGGTTGCTGTAAATCTTACAGTAACTTACTGGCAGCTGGATGCCAGTAATTTACTGTAAAAGTTTACAGTATTAGTACTGTAATTGCATATATATGTCTTTACTGTATTTTATTTACAGCATTTTCATTTACAGTATCAGTACTGTAATTTAATTTACAGTACAATAATGTCTTTACTGTATTTTATTTACAGTATTATTACTGTATTTTCATTTACAGGATCAGTACTGTAATTGCATTTACAGTACAGTAATGTATTTACTGTATTTTATTTACAGTTTTTTCATTTACAGTATCAGTACTGTATTTTATTTTCATTTAGTTTAAAAAAATGTTTACCTGTAAAAAACAATCCAGTTGTGGTACTGCACTGTAAACCATGATTTTTACCATACCCAGCCCCCCCACCCCCACCCCCCACAATAACTCATGAGCTTTAGTTCTGATAATATTATTTTTAATTCGTTAACTTTGGCTAAATTGCATTATTAACTTACCAGTTCATGTTATCATCGATACTATGGCATTCACAAGGATCCAAAATACACTTCCGACGATGCAGACTACATCCAGACTAGAAATCTGAAAATAACAAACAAAAGAAGTAACGTTAGAAAATACTGTTTAAAATCTCCATTGAAACAGTGGTTTGCCTAACGCACTTTGCTTCAGTATTTCACGTTAATTCGCTGTTAAGGTTAAATAAAGGCTGGCCAGAGGAGCTAACTTGCATTAAATGGCAGCAGAACGTGCAAACGTGTTTCTCGGTTAAACTAAGGTTTATTTCGTCTAATATAGCCGACCTTAACTTACTCACCAGTCCATGTTATCAGCCTTTTGGCGGCATTCCGGCCGTCAGTCAGAAAAAAAGGCTCCAACTCCCGACATGAAAAATGCCACGATGAATAATGTTAGTTTGCTGTTAACAAGTGAAAACATCTTAAAATATCGCAGTTTTGCATAAAACAGATACTAACCTTTCGTCAAGTTAAGGTGCATTTCTCTTTTGTCCTTTAACAGCCACTTCCACCAAACAGTCAAAAAAACCTCCATTGGTCAGTTTTTCGCGGGCAAGTTCACTACTGTAAATTGATTTACAGTAGTGAGGAAATACAGTAGTGACCGTATATTTTCCCATAATCCTTTGCAGTTTACAGTAAAATACTGTATACACATTTTACAGTATCTTACTGTACATATCACAGTATAATACTGTTCAAATTACAAAAATCAGTTACAGTGTGGTATGAGCAGATTTATTTTATGGCAATAGTATTTTTGATGGAAACTCACTGGAAAAAAAATAGGTTTAATACTACATTCAAAAGTTTGGGGTCAGTAAGAAATTTAAGAAATTAGTACTTTTTTCTGCATTAAACTGATTAAAAGTGACAGTAAAGACATATATTTAGTGTATTTTAAAAATGTGGTTCTTTTGGACTTTCTATCCATCAAAGAATCCTGAAACAGAAACTTCCACACAAATATTAATCATCACAACTGTTTTCAGCATTGATAGTAATAAATGTATCTCGAGCAGCAAATCAGCATTTTACAATTATTTCTGAAGGATCATGCGACACTAAAGACTGGAGTTATGAGGCTGAAAATACAGCTTTGCATCACAGGAATAAATTACATTTTACAATATATTCATGCAGAAATCAAGTATTTAAAATGGAAATAACATTTCACATTATTAATGTTACGGTATTTTTAATCAAATAAATGCAGCCTTTGAATGAGTGTGTATTAAATAACTATGTGGCAATGCTGATTTTTTTTAATTCAGTAAATAAAATACTTTTGGTATTTGATTTGAAAGGTATTTCATTTGAATATTTTCTTTTTTATTTGGAACTTGCTGCATGCAAACCAAAAAATAAGATTAAGAATAAGAGGGGGGGTGGTTTTGAATGAATAAGCCACATTAGAAAGTGTAAAATAGCTTATAATAGCTTATAATAGCTCAAAATTGCACATAAAAACAGCACATTTTCACATTATCTTTCTTGTTGCTCTCACATGTTAATAATGTAAATCCTAACATCAAGTCCTAGCCATGCACATAGATATTGCAATATACAGTGAATGGTACAGCAAAATACAACACATACTCATACTCGTATAGAAATGCTCTATTACAACTCCACATAATAATAGGGTGCAAGAATTAATTTTATCATTCTCTCTGCACATAGTGAAGCCTGCAAGATTGCTCATTATATCTGAATGACGACTATATAATTGACGACTCTTTATTGATGAATTGGCTGTGTAAAGGTTGTGCAGTTAATGGCATTTAACAGCAGACAGTCAATTAGCCTGCAGATGGTCTTAAAGATCAATTAACAGAGCCGAGCACAATGAACAGCAGACACTAAAGATTTGATTCCCCTATCTGCCCGGCACAGAGAATACGCTTCTGTGTGTTGTATAAGGACAATCTCTCTCCAATCTATAAGGCGGCAGCACATAAAACCCTTTAGGACCTCATCACAGTTGCAAGGTTACCATGGCAGCGAGGGTTACACCTCAAATCTTACATTGACCACAAGCTACAAGCATATTGTATGACAGGCATTAATAATTAATGCAAAAAGATCTTTGCGAGGGCTGAAGGAAGAGGACTGATCAGCTGTCCTCAAACGCACTCAAGCTTAAAGACATACAAGTGTTAATCCCACAGACTTCTGTGTTAAATCAGACTGCACGCAGACATCTCTGCGGTAGGTTAGATAACAGTCGAGAAGGTGTCAGTGAATCAAGCAGAAAGCGTCATCAATGCTGTGTTCTGATGTTAGCCATGGATACAGCAGATTGAAGAGCAGATGCATATGCACTGATCTATGAAAACTCATAAAATGAGTGTAACAGCGTATTAGAATGATTTCTGAAGAATCATGTGACACTGAAGACTGGAGTAATGATGCTTAAAATTCAGCTTTGACATCAAAGGAATAAATTATATTTTTGAATATATTCACATAGAAAACAGCTATTTTAAATTGTAATAATATTTCAGAGTATTACCAATTTTACTGTATTTTTCATCAAATAAATGCAGCCTTGGTAAGCAAAAATCTTTCAAAAAATGTAAAAAAAAAAAAAAAAAAAGTTTTTTTAAAAATCAGTACAAACCCCAATTGTTCGAACTGTAGTGTATGCAGTATGCACTAAAAGTTTGTTTCAAAAAGTTTTATCATCATTTGAGCACAGATGCCACTTTGTTTGATATTTTGTAGTTATTTAATGCAAACAAATGTAGACATTTGTAAGTGTCCTTATAGTGTAAATAGTCTTTTTTTCGGCACCTTTTAGTTTTTATTGCCGATCACATGTGGACTCTGAAAGTAACATAAACCGCAAGATAAACAATGCAGATAGGGAAAGACCACTCACATATAAATGGAAACAGCATTTTCAGGCTCACACTTGCAAAATTCCAGCCTCCTTTTTGGCCGAGACATTTGACAGGTGTTGTCTGAGCATCAGTGTATCGGTGGGAGGCAGAACTCATATCTGAATCTGGAAACGATGCATCACACAGCAGGAGTTTACACATGGTTTGTAGATCACCTCTCCCTGCCACACACTACACACATGCTCACGTCCCCCCTCTCTCTCTCTCTCTGTCTCACTGTCTCTCCATCCGACAGTGGTGTGAGCTGCACTAATGATAAGATCACTCATGTCCCAGTTAAAATAAAAACAGAGAGAGCATCATTCTGCTATTCTTAGAGAGGTTACAGAGAGAAGCCACACTCACGGATCTCTCTGTCTGAGGTATTAGGAGCAAAACCTTTTATCATAAACAAAGGAACACTGTACAAGTGCATAACTCAGCAATTTGTCCTGGCACAGACAGACGACAGATATATAAGACGAGACAGACAGACAAACAGATAGCACTTACTAGATTGATGTCCAAATCTGAAAAGCCAAGCAAGTTTTCTACACTTCTCTCCCAAAGAGAGGAGCTATCATCTGTGCATTATCTCCTCCGTTTCTCCCTGCATTACTTCAGACCTGTGCTGGGGTCCTGGGTGGCGTTTATTGAGACGATCTGTTGGCATTTCACTCAGACTGCAAGTAGAGCTCTGGGAAACAACAACAGACAAAGTCCTAGGAAATGCTGCTCTTTCTCACTATCCTGCATTCAATCAAACAGAACTTTCCCCGAGCGTAAGAGAGACGGAACAGGGCAGTGGAGGGGTGACTGCTTTTTCACTGAACATATCCATCACCACTTCTCAACTGGCATACCACACACACACACACCACACACACGTATTTTCTCTATATAGCAGGTGGATCAGTATCACCCCTGATAGTCCTAAAAACAACAGGGAATGTAAGAATGAAAGAATTTAGCCCCTCATATGCACAGAATAAGTTACAAATTTTAGTTATTTTATGATTGTTCATATACTGAGTTAATGTGTTACTACAGTTATACCTGTATTTACATCTATGCTAAGATTCATTTTAGCATTGTAGCAGTTTGCATTTTTAAATAGTAGGGCTAAGTATAAACTATTGTTTTTTTTTTCCGTTTTTGTTTTTTCTTCATTTGAACAAGATATTGATTCTTAAAATCCTAAGGTCGATATTTTACTCTTTGCCAGAGTTTTCTGCTAAATCTATAGCTCCTCGACAAAAGAAACTTCTGTCTGAGTTGAATGTGACTTGTACAGCAAAATAACAGCAAGAAAACAAGAACTGTCCTTGCAAAATGCGCGCGCAAAAACAAACAACATTAATGGTGTAAGTATGATTTACGAATAATGAATAACTTATGAACCTGTTCTTTTTAGTGAATAAAAACATACAGTGCAACGATGCAGTCCAATTCACAAACAAATGACTCTTATGAACAGGTTCTTTTTAATGAAAAGTTTATTTAAATACTTACAATTAGGAAAATGCCAAATGAATCAGCGCGAATCTTCATGATCTGAGCGTGTACTGAAATTGGTCTTACTTTTGTGGAGTGAATTTATAATATAGAAATTAAAGTAGTAAGCATCTAAATGAATAAATAGTGTATTATGTGTGGTGTCGTGTGTGTGTGTGTGTTTGTGTGCTGTGTGTGTGTGTGTTGTGTGTGTGTGTGTGTGTGTGTGTGGGTACCTGGTATTTATACGTTATGGGGACCAATTGTCCCACAAGGATAGTAATACTAGTAAATTTTGCCCTTGTGGGGACATTTTTGAGGTCCCAATGAGGAAACAAGCTTATAAATCATAAAAATTTGTTTTTTTGAGAAAGTAAAAATGCAAAAAGTTTCCTGTAAGGGGTAGGTTTAGGTGTAGGTTGGTGTAGGGCAATAGAATATACAATCTGTACAGTATAAAAACCATTCTGGCTATGGAAATGTCCTACATAAAAACATGGAAAACCAACATGGGTGTGGTGGTGTGGTGGTGTGGTTTATAACCCGCACGGTCATATTACTATGTACTATATTACTATACATAAACCCCTTCCTTTTTTCACATCCCACTTCTTTCTTGTAAAAAAACTAAGTATGACATAGAAAAAAAATTTGTCCAGCAAGGGAAATGAACCCAGGACTGAAAGTGAAAAACTTACTAGTCCAACTGCATACTTGAAAACTTTGGTTATGCAGAAGAACATGTCACATAATTGAGCAAGTGTGTACACAGGGTAGTGTGATATACGTATGTGCAATTTTTACATGTGCAGTTTTAAATGACTAGCATAATTTTGTAAAAATTTGCTGACCCTTACTGTAAAAAATATTAAGTAAAAATTATACAATTATAGGTTTGGTGACCCCTGAGAGCCCTGACATTGATCAAACGTGCAAAATCTGCCTTTGAAATCTTCTCAGGTACTCGCCAGACAAGCATTTCTCATCCGGCATCAGTGTCATCCCTCAACACATAATCTGAATGCATTTCCTGTGATCTGCCGTAACAGGATCTATTTATACTATCTATCTATCTATATCTATCTATCTATCTATCGATCTATCTATCTATCTATCTATATGTTTGTCTGTCTGTCTGTCTGTCTATATATCTATCTATCTATCTATCTTTCTATCATTCTATCTATCTATCTATCTATCTATCTATCTATCTATCTATCTATCTATCTATCTATCTATCTCTCTGTCTGTCTATCTATCTATCTATCTATCTATCTATCTATCTATCTATCTATCTCTGTCATTTTATCATCTATCTATCTATCTGTCTGTCTGTCTATCTAGCCATCTATCTATCTATCCATCTATCTAGAATGGCAGCATCCAGTGAAATCTGAATGCATTTCCTGTGGTCTACCGTAACACAGAGGAATGAGAGAGAGAGGAATCACGCTCCGGCCGCCCCAGCTGTTAGTTTTCATTTCCTCTCCTGACTGTCCCCTTCCCTCCCCGCATCTCTTCATCTGATGCACGCCGCTGACAGGCCTGAAATGAGAGCTGAAATCAATTCACATGAAGGTGCAAACAAAAGCTGGATGTGTAACAACCATCCTATTATCTGAGTGCCACATCCTAAACACTATAGACAACTTCCCAGACACAGATTGAGCCAATAAACCAATTACTAACATAATGTCCTTCAATGCAGCATATTTTATATCGCAATCATTACTATTTAAGACGTAACAAAATGGTTGTTTGCTTAAAAGCTGATCAAATGCACTTGCGGGAAGCAAATCGGTGACTCCCAGTTCATCCTTTCATTTTATTTTGGCAGAAAGACAGGAAATGGAGGAGAGAAGAGGGAGGAACGGGATCTAGGAATGTCTTAAGCCAGACTCAAACGCACATCGCCCACATGAGCACCATAGCTCAATGCATCAGAACACATGCAGTAACGCTACATTCAATTCAACTCAGAATGTTATGAATTCTTATGTAGGAATTTGTCTATCTATCTATCTATCTATCTATCTATCTAGAATGGCAGCATCCAGTGAAATGTAAACAGGTAACCAAAAGCATGCACTTTTAAGCAAATATGATACACAGTAAGAAACATTCCTATATTACATTTGAGATGATAATTAGAGTGGTGAAAAGTGAGAACAGAAACAATAAAACGAGAGAGAGGTAAATATATTCTTCATTTCTGTGCCAGGGCAAGATTAATTGGCAAGGCTGGGATACATACACATACATACCTACACACACACACACACACACACTGTTTGGACTCTCATTCTGACGGCACCCATTCACTGCATAGGATCCATTGGTATCTGCAGGATTGGAAGATAAAATTTAAGAGTTTTTAATACCTTTTTAAGACCTGCACAAATAAAAATAATACCATATTAGTAAATATGTATGTAACATATGTAAAAAGCATGCATGTAAAAAGCATGATTTACAGTTCAGGAGCAGGTTTTCACAAAAACAAAAAGTTTAATAAATGATAAACAGCCTTTAAACCATTTTTAAGAAAATGGATGAGTCAAAAGTATCAATTATTACACCAATTTAAACAATTATTATCAATCAATTACTATATTAATCCCCGAGACTGTAAACCGCACCTGATTGAAACGCGGCAGAGCGAAATCGTGAAAAATCTTTTGGAAAATTGAATCGTCACATTAGACTTATCGAAATTTTGTCTTTCTGTCCCCAAGTTTAAGACCTCTTGAAATCATATGGCGCTTTTCCACTGCGTGGTACGACTCGGCTCGGCACGGCTCAGTACGGTACGGCACGGCCTTTTTTTTTTTTTTTTTGGCGCGTTTTGCGATTCCACTGCAGTTCAGTACGCTTAGAGTGGGCGGCATTAGGCAAGTCGTTATAGTTGCGCCGCCTCTATTGCCGCGACTCCTGACAAATTTTTTCATTCTGCGTCGCCCCATCAAGCTCTTGCTGGATCCGTTCCTCTGCTATCAACGAGTGGAACGTCTGTATTTCCTCAAAAGACAGCGAAACAGCCACTTTTTGGTTGTTCAAAAAAAGGTGCGCTCTTTCAAAACAGTTAGATCCTTCGCTGGCTGTGCTGATTAAAATCTAGCGGTTCTGTTGTGTTTGTGTCACAAGTTCAGTGACGCAGGTAGTGACGATTCTCTCCAGAACAATCCGTGATCAGCGAGGGTACACGTTCACGTGTTTGTAAACGGTAGGTTCACTGTGGCGCTTTTCCACTGCGTGGTATGACTCTGCTCGGTATGGCTCAGTACGGCACGGTTTGCGTTTACTCTGCAGTTCAGTACCGCTTTAGAGTGATTATTCACATGTGGTTATAGTTGCTCCGCTTCTACTACCACGACTCCTAAAAAACGACTCATTCCACGTCACCCCATCAAGCTCTCGCTGGATCCGCTCCTCTGCTATCAATGAGAGGAACGTCTGTTCTTCCGCAACAGACAACAAAACGGTAACGGTACGGTTCACTTGGAACCCCAACCGAGGTGGTACTAAAAAAAGTACCAAGTACCAGGTACTGTACCCAGTGGAAAAACCCACAAAAGTGAACCGTACCGAGCCGTACCGTGCCATACCATGCAGTGGAAAAGCGCCATTGGAACCCCAACCAAGGTGGTACTGAAAAAAGTACTAGGTACCAGGTACTGTACCCAGTGGAAAACCCCCCAAAAGTGAACCGTACCGAGCCGTACCGTGCCGTACCATGCAGTGGAAAAGCGCCAATAGTTAAGACTTTCTTGTACCATTTAAGACTTTTATGGCTTTACATTTGATAGGATACAACTACATTTAAGACTTTTTAAGAACTCGCGGAAACCCTGGGCGAGCAAGTGATGTAATGTTAAATTTCTCCAAATCTGTTCCCATGATGAAACAAACTCATGAGGGTATATAAGGTCTAACAGCTGATTTCCAGCCATTACAGACTTTATATAGACAGGTATGTGCCTTTCTAAATTACAGTATGTCCAATCAACTGAACTTGCCATAGGTTAACTCCAGTCGAAGGATAGAAACATCTCAAAGATGATCCAGCGAAACTGGAATGATCCTGACCTAAATTTCAATTTCAAAGAAAAATGAATACTTATGCAATGTAATTATTTCAGTTTTTCCTTTTTAATACATTTGCAAAGTTACCACAAATCTGTTTATTGCTTTGTCATTATGGGGGCTATGAATACTTTTGCAAGGCACTGCATATACACATGCACTACTCTTCTGTAATCTGAGTTTTCAGCAATTAGCAATTACTGTAGAGTGAATGAAAGAGGGGAGGATTTGTGTCATTAGGAAATGTTATCTGTTTGTTGGTAATGTAATCCAGGGAACGGCAGAGAGATTGTTCTGACACATGAGTACAGCTTTACTGTCTCTCACACACACAGAAGCAGGTCCATGTACACGTTGGGAGATTTCCAGCGGGCGGTTTTCCATGGTGCAATGACAAAGATCACATGTGTGAATGTTACCAGACACACACACACTTTGACAATGATGGATCAATAATGATCAGAGGTTTTCACAGAAGGGTAATGGATGAGGCATACATGCATGAATCAATTTGCAGGCCTCATTTATGCAGACATTTACAGCGTGACATAACCACTAAGCCTAACTATTAAACTTCCATGTAGCTCGCCCTGCATTGTTTGTGCTATTGACATGTGCAGAAGAGGTGTGTTATTGCTGTTATTCTACGCAATAAAACTTTTGATTTGTGTCTAATGGATGATAAAATAGGCACACACACAAAAACGCAGGGACCTAGCAACCATCTTGGAGCCAGTTGCATAAACATAGCCACTATACTAAGTCTGTGTCTTAAGAACTAGTTAGACTAACTAGAAGTTAACCAAGAGATAATCAGTCTTGTATGCCTGTATAGCTCTCTATATGAGTATATGTACAAGACTGAGCAACCCTTAGTTTCTGACAACAGTGTTGTCAAACATAATTGCTTACTTTTATTAGGTTTTGCATTTGTATGTATTGTTGTTGTATGTATTGCATTTGTATGCTTGATCAAACCTTAATCATTCTGGCTCTAATCTGATTTCAAGTTCTTGATGTAAAAAAAAGACTCTTAATTGAAAGTATAACTGGTAAAGTCTCAAACAGCCTTTCTGTCTGCATGTGTATGCATGTGAGTGTGTCAGTAGGTGTGTCTATTTTGCGGTTGATTTGTAAGCTGTACCCCTCAGTCCGTTCAGATTTTTTGTATCCCATTAATTTCCTATGGCGGCCATAGTGTGACAATATATTGAGACTACTTAGCCTTTTCAAATCATGTTTACAGTTTGTGTCTGTGTGTTCACATAGCTAGTGCCACAAAAGTCACTATGTAAAATAAATAAAAAACAGAACATAACATTTTTCACTGATGACTACAAGAGGCTTAAGTAGCATGTAGTGGCAACAGCATTCTTGCAAAGAAATGTTTACAACAAAGAAATTGTTCCTGTCACTCATTAACGTTGCTAACGTTCTGTTTTTATTAAAGGAGATGATGTGGACAGCACCCAAGGGGCACCTATGGGAAGTAACTCAGACACGGAGCCACAGAAAGGCACTGCAAGCAAGATAACCATGAACCATATACTGGAAAAACAACATGAAGGAAGCAAAACTAAAATTAGAAATACAAAAACTGGAATTAGAGAAAACTAAGATAATGTTGGAGCTACAGAAACATGGACATGAACTGTAGATCTCATTGACTGATATCCAAGAATTAATCAATTAACTACTAAATAATAATTAAATGAATGCATTGTTTGTATACAAATATCTTTAAGTGTATTAAATAGATTTGACATGTATTTAAGTGAATATTAAGGTAGTTCTGTTTAAATAATTTTAAGATTATATTGAATTTCAGAAGTTACTACTGATCCTCTGTATGAATTTTTTGTAAATATTGGTTTGATTAATAAATTAAAAATATGTGTTAAGTGCATTTCAAAATAGTCATTCTGTCAATTTTCTCAATCAAACACAGAAAATGTTTTCTACAATTCATCTTCATCTCCTGCATCAGTGATCTCCAAAGCTGCTTCTTCAAGCATTTGGTCTTCCTCCAGGTCTGGGAGTGCAAGGCCTCTATTAAAAGCAAAGTGATCGTTCACTCCTATAATTTAAAATAAAACTATTGAAGAAATGTAGCTAGGACTTGAAATTAAAGCTTAAATCATATTTATTACCTTGCTATGTTGTGTAAAACAACACATGCACAGATTATGTTGCAAACCCTCTCTGGTTTAATTCTGAGCTCTCCATGCAGACAATGAAACCTTCGTTTCAGGACTCCAAAACACCTTTCAATGACAGTCCTTGTATTGGCATGAGCTGTGTTTTACAGAGTTTGAGGTACAGTGACTGGATTCAAGAAGGACGTGAGAAACCAGGGTTTTAGTGGATAACCAGAGTCATCCAAAAGCACACCTTGCAGTTCTCCTCTCTCAAATGGAAAAATTCACCAACATTCTTGAGTCACGGGTTGACCCTGGCCAGCGGGCGACACAGCTGAGCACTCATCACAGATTGCCTGCACATTAATACTGTGGTAGCCTTTCCTACTGACAAACAATGGCTCATGGCTCAAGGTGCTTGAATCCTAATGTTTGTTCCATCAATGGCGTTTCTATTACATAATCCAGCAATGTTGAAAAAATCCATCTTTACCTTATTCAAGGTAGAGACATCAGTCGGATACATTGGAAGTCTGCCTGACAGCACACAGGAAACTCTATGAATGATTCTTGATGCTGTAGACGTGTGTACCACAATTAAGTCTGCAGCTGCATTTATAAAACATCCCGTGGCAAAGAAGCGTAGCGCTAGACATACTTGTAGCAGGGGAGGGATGCTACAATTTCTCGAAGATTCGGGCCCACCAAGTCAAATGCTAATTGTTGAATCGTATGTCTTGGAAATCTTAGTTTTTCTAGCAGTTCCTTTTCAGAAAGGACTTCCAGTGGGTTTGAACGGTCTTTGAAACCCCTTTCTCTTTTTATTGCACGTTCATAAAACCAAAGATTAAAATTTGCCATAGCACAAGACAAACAAAAGTCAGGCCACTTTTTGGAATCTAGCACAGCTGACAGTTTCCATGGCAACATAGATCAGTGCTGATCCTAGACTTCTGGGGGCCCTACACAAAACTGTGCTGATGGGGGGGGGTATGAGTGGTTATGAACGAATGAATGAAAACGCATTTGTCCGTGTTTCACTCCGGCTCGAATTGCGCTCATGGAAAGCGCTTGAGAAACAGTGTTCGCGGCTCGGTACGCTTTCAACTCGTTTTTTTAGTCTCGAGCAAGACTGTACGACATTCACATTACATGATTTGACTGATTTTTACGTAGAAAGGGCAACAACGCACCGCATTAAAAGAAATGATAATTCGTGTTTTCATAACCGCTGGCCAAATTCAAAAACGAAACTAAAATTAAATCATCTTTGAGAGCAAGGGGGCCCCATTGTGTTTCGGGGGCCCTACGCAGCTAGCGTATTTTGCTCATAGGGAGGATCGGCTCTGATATATTGTAAGGAAAAGTTACCCAAGGGGTAATCAGTCTTACTTTTTGGTCTTAAATTAGACAAATCTAAGATTTTATGCAACTGGCTTAAAAAGTAAAGAATAAATGTAGATGACTAACTTAGTAAGACTTGTCTAAAACAGTTTTATGCAACTGGCCCCAGAACACCCTAGCAACCAAACAGCAACACACTAAATACTCAGCAACACCATAGCAAATGTATAGCAACATCCTGGCAACCACCCACAACACCAATAAAAGAATAATGGCAGTGCTGTATACAAGAATGAACACTGTCTTTAAAAAATGAAAAATTTAGTAATAAGAATAATAATAATAATAATACGATAATAAAATCCTTACAAATGCCAATAGGTTTAGCGGCTTCACACTTGAACCCTAATAACCTGTGTATTGAATTGTAATTATGAATTTTAAAACAATACACAATCACTTAAATAATCAACAACAAAATAACTAAAATAATTAAATTAAAGATAATGAATTCTAATAACCTAGCAAACAAAAATAACGAGAATTAAAGTAAGATATGTTACGTTAAGTAATATTACTGAATTAAAAAAAATTTTTAAAATTGTAAAAATAGGTTTCTTAATAATATAATAAAATAATAATAATAAGAATACATTTATTATAAATATATTAAATTCTAATTAATTCCATTATATAAAATGTCAATATAAAATGAATTTATATGATGAATTTCAATTCACTTCATTAAATGAATAGACTGTGGAATATGTGAAATAATACTTGAGAAACGTAAACGTTATTTCGTATACTATACTACATTAATTTTGCACCAGAATTTAATATTAAATCAACTAAACTAAAAATAAGACATTTTATTAAAAATGGAATATATAATTATTAAACTAACTAAGATTAAGGTTGAATTAATAATATTATCTAAGATGATTTTCGTTTCTTTTCCCCATTGTACACAGCCAAGCTGCAAACAACGATGAACTTCCAATTTGTCATGCCAATAAAACACACTAAATTGAAAACTGAAATTGAATTGAGAGGGGGCGGGGGGATTAAAGAAAGAATCTAGTTTGAGAGTGTTCACGGCTATTTAAGCGCTGTTGTGTGGTCTT
Organism: Sinocyclocheilus anophthalmus; assembly: GCA_018155175.1. Taxonomy (NCBI): domain Eukaryota; kingdom Metazoa; phylum Chordata; class Actinopteri; order Cypriniformes; family Cyprinidae; genus Sinocyclocheilus; species Sinocyclocheilus anophthalmus. Next base: position 4,071 of record JADLZN010010649.1, on the reverse strand, counting down.
AGGTGGGCACTGAACAACCTTTATCTCTCAACCAATCAGACGTGAGCGGCTACAGGCAGAGCCGGAGTCCCTCTGGGCTGAGGAGCTCTCTCTCTCTCTCTCTCTCTCCATCAGTCTGCCATCAGATGAGTCTGTTAGTTTTCCTGCTGGTTCACTCACAGCGGCTGATTGAAATTCCAAAGCCGTTCGCTCTGAACGCACCAAACACTAAAGCTCTCCATGACACCAGTGCCCTCTCAGCTCACGAACAACAGAAAGCAGATAGACACCGGAAAAGACCCCCTGTCAGAGAGAGAGAGAGAGAGAGAACCCTTCCAAAGAAAACAATCTCCTCCACTTTGGTTTGTTTTAAGAGTCCAGGGGACAGAAAAATCAATAAGAGAAGCCACCGAGACTTGGAGAGAGAGAGGAAGATGAGAAAAAAGGAGGAGGAGAGGGAGGAAAAGACAGAGGGGGCGAGACAGGAGAAATTAAAATGTTGAAATTCACTGCAAACCCTATTATCATGGACATCATGAGAACATCACCAACAGAGCTGTCTGCACACTATTACCCAATGGATACACCCATCTTAACACTCTACAGAGCTTCACCAGTCAGGATGTGGTACAACTAAGTACAAGGAACATAGTTCTTTCAGTTTGTTGACTCCTACCTGTCTCCTTGCTTCTATCACGCTCCCGACTGCCTCGATCACGGTTCTCTGTCATGCTGGACACGCGGCGCACAGAATCTGCTGGTCCACGGCTGTCTCCTCTGCGGTCCTCATTTTCACGGCTGAAGCTGCGTTTGGTGATGGCCTGACGGGGTCTGTCTAGGCCTCGGTCATCCCGCCTACTATCAAATCGGTCAAAGCGATCCCGATCTCGGTCACCACGGTCTCGGTCACCACGATCTCGATCGCTACGGTCTCTACTGGAGCTGTTCCTGCAAAGTAGATAGGTGTTAAATAGCAAGTCAAAAACTTGTGTAATAAGATTACATTAGAATTATTACCATGCAGTACTCATTTGCCCTACAGAACAAAAACAGCACTACAAAATTACCTTTGAGGCACTCTACGATCAGAGTCAAGTGAGGATGATGATGAGGGTCCAGACTGCTGCAATGCAGAGAAACGGTTGATTGTGCTAGTGGCAGGTCTCCCCTGGTCTGCATCAGATAAAAGGACAGCATTAGACAGCATTGACATTTTCCATAAAAAAAAAAATGCAACAACACTGACAACCAAATCTTTACATTATCTGAAGAAAATGAGTGACACTTGCAAAACGTGTGCTACAATGTTGTTGAGTTGTTGCTACAATGTTCTGACAACCAAGACCACCAAGTCTCTAAGACATGCTGGTTCCTAAATTAAGAATCATGTCTAGAGATGCACCGATTGACCGGCCAGTGAACGGAATCAGACGATTTTTTGCATGTCTCACGTCTTGCTGATTCCGAGCCGATCCTTTTATAGCCTGCGGCACCGGCAATGACGTCACGCACGCTTACAGTCGTGTGTAAACATCAGAATCAGAATGAAGTTTTTTTTACATGTCGCTTCGCATGAGAATGATTCTAATTTAAATTGTATTCAGTGTAAACGGCGACTGATAATGTATTTGAATTAATCGGTTGAATTAATGAATAAATGACTCATTAAAACAGACACCTCTGCCGCCACTTACTGGTGGTTTAGTCATATTTAAAAGTGTCATTGCATTTTTTCAACATTTATTTGGGTTAAAAAAAATCCAAGTAAAACATTAATCTTATAAAATTAGAATTTAAAATGCATTTATGGCACCTCAGCGTCATCAAAAGGTCTGTGTAAATGCATCTAATGCCACTTCAGATGCAGCTTCTATGTTTCCTGCAGTGGAAAGATGGAGTTTGTTAATAATTTCATTTGAATGGTAAAAACTCTACAGTTTCTTATTATTCTAACTGAATTAATTGAAAAAGTAAGAATTTGATGTAAAAGATGACATTTAATAAGGAAAATGACGGCACGGGTGTTTTTATATGTATCTTTTTTGAAGGAAACCGATTGTTTTCAGAAAAGTTTGTCATTTTCATTTAATCTTTCCTATAATGCCCGATAAAGTAGTGTTTATGAGCGGAGCGCTGCTTTGATTACAGCCGTTACAGAGGAAACCGCTATTTCTGAGGCTCCAAAAGCGCCTGCTGCTGGCAGAGAATGAATGTGCACTTTTAATAAGCCCATCGCTGTTTTATATTTACATTATATAGATATATATTTCCCCCAGAGGAAGTGCCGACACAAGAGTGCAAGCCTGTGGAAAACACTGGAAAAGTAATACCACCTTTCCTAAAGTCACATGATTTGAGGTATCACTCATTGGTAAACAGCAGCAATTGCTGAAATCAAAGTTTAAATGAATATGTAAATATGTGCAGCACGCTTTCTACTCAATAACGAAATAAACACGCAACAAATGACATTGCAGAGAAAACAGCAGTTAAGAAAGCATCTGATCATAAAGATGTGGATAAGTTTGCACCAGCTCTGCAATCGGCACCACAGTCAGGTCACGATTATTTATATAGCGCATTATACAATAAATTGATTTAAAGCATGCAGCTTTACAGTATTAAAAAAGAAGGGGAAAAAAAAAAAAAGTCTCACAGTGTCAAGTCTCGCTTTCAGGTAGAATTACAACTTGACTTTCTGCTATAAAGCAGCTGTCCAGTGTGGAACTAGCTAATGATAGAATCTTTTTATTAGTGAATGCAAAAATAAAAAAATTAATTACATTAAAGTGATAGTTTGGTTTGCATAGATTAAAGCTTGATCTAGCTCAGTACTGTTTTGATTACGATAAGGTTTTAAGAGAGCTAATGTGAATAACAATTTATCAAAAATAAAATGTCTTAGCACTTTATTTTGATCCATATATGACTTACAAAAGGCGATGTCAGGCAGAAGGATGCATCATTCAGTCAGTCAATAACTTCTTCATGCAGTTAATTAAATGGTGAATGAGAAAGTGTCTCATCTCTGTGTGCCAAATATATTTTTGTATTGTAAAAAATAATTGTAATCGTACAATAGTAATATAATTGTTTGATAACTGACATTCACTTCAAATCTGAAGTGATTACCTTGTTTTATTTATCAGTTAGTTTAACTCAGTGTAACATGTGTAACTCAGTATTTTAACTAATTGTAAAAGCTGAATAATAGATCAAAGCCTACCGATTAATTGGTGAAATAATCGATGATTAGTCGCCTAACCGTTGTAATAATCGCTACATTAATCGATTATATATAATAAAATAATCGTTTATTGCAGCCCTACATTAATAGCTGGGCTTCTCTATGCTAAGTGAGATCCAAGTGCTCACCTTGATCTCCAGTGGACTTGGCTCCTGTGCCTCCACTGCTCCCTTTGCCCCAGCTACCCCAGGAGCCCTTTCCTCCTGGGGCCAGCAGCTGGATGTTGAAATCACCAGGCTGAAGAAAAAGAAAAAAAAAAGGAGGAAAAATGGTTAAGCACATCAAACAACAAATCATTATGCTATGAAAAAATATCATTTTCAACAACTACAGTATAAAAGTTGGATATTCTAAAATAGAAGAAATGTTACAAAGCCTCACCTTAGTAATTTTACTGAGGCGGCTGGTGTCAATCGGTCTGTTCTTTGTGGTAATAGGCACTATGTTCCAGCCCTCATCCTGGGTCTGGCTACCACGGCCGCCAGAGGAGTGCTGCCCACCACGGCCCCCTCGACCCTGACTGGAGTCTTTCTTAGACAGCAGCTGTTGCTGTACTTTTATTTGTTCTCTGTGTTCTTCCAACTCTGCCTCTTTATGGATCTGATCAATGGTCTTGGGACCCTGATCTCCTCTTCTGGGCACCCAGTTGTTCTGTGTGACAGAGACCACATACAGTTAAAAGAATGAAGACATAAATAGTGAGAAGAACTGAAAACATACCATATGGGTTCTAAGTTTTAAGAACTGTAAATGAGGTTCCTGCCAAATACCTTTTTAAAATAATTTGCTAAACCAAGCATGTGGTTACCTTTCGGAGGTCTAATACATCCTGAAGCATGAAGCGG
>JADLZN010010648.1:0-10878 GCA_018155175.1 Sinocyclocheilus anophthalmus | reverse complement strand
AAACTGATTCAGTAAGAGAAAAGAGAGACATTTATCTCTGTAGTGCAGACTTTCCCCCAAAGGAGCAATTCTAAAATCGTTGTTTCCACCTAGTCTGGAACCAGGGACTCTTCAGGTGTTAGGCAACCGTAATAACCCCTACACTACAGAAAAATGTCACGTTTTTCATATAAGTGTTTTATTTTGATTTCGATTCAGGAACTCACAAAACCCCTGCACTTCCCCCACAGACCCCCGGGCAGTGGAGTAGCGTGGACCAGGGGTGGGCCAGCAGCTGTCAGAGATAGCAGCTAGCAGCTGTGTCCTTAGTGTAGGGTTATCACGTTCGCATAACCGCGGAAAAAGGTCCCGTTCGAGAACGGGCGGAGGAAACTAAGGATATTTTCAGGCATTGGGGTTCTTTTGGCGGTTGGCGAAAAATTTTGGTTTTTACAGAAGAGAAAGTCTACAGATATGTGGAGATAAGTGTGTCTCATTGATAAGTTGGTCCTGGACGATGGCGAAATAGAGTCCGAGGACAAGGCATAGTAGTACTAGTCAGGGTTTATGTTGCATAAGTATAGTTGTTGCTTTTACAAAACACATTAAAACGACCCTCAAACTATACGTGAATTCAGGACGGCAAAGAGCAAAAACAGCAGCAAAAGCAAGAGAAGCACACGCACTTCCTACTGATCAAAGAGCCGTGCTTCATGGACAAGCTGCGCATAAAAACATAATCGCATCCGTTGCGATATCAGCATCACACTAGACTAAATTTCCGCGAGATTTAGCGTTAATCGCAATTTATCAGGCCATCACACCAGCCTATGTAAGGGTTATATATTTATGTTTATATGCATGTTTGTGTTTGTTCGCCTTACATGCAAAAGTTCCCCGGTTCAAGATTGGGCGAAAACAAGGTTTTTAGAACTTATTCTTTAGCCCTATTCAGTTATTATGCCCCGTAATCGTTATGATTGGTAGTTTTGTCTTTTAAACATTAAGCGGGGCCAGTCTGTGATTTTCTTGGCTGTCGAACCTGAATGTCAGTGCGTTTCTGCCCACCGTACAAAAAAAATCTTTGTCTCCAATTATCTACTGTTTTGGCCAAAACACATGGCTGTGTGGAATTTAATCGCATCCGAATCCACATCTCTGAGCGAGGCTCAACCAAAGTTGTTTGTCAATCCTTTTTGACGAACAGCCAAGTTGTTGCCTGTAAACTGTGCGCTTTGCAGGAATGTGCACACACTTTAACATGGCATTTCATTATGACATGTGGAAAACACTGTTTACTGAACTAACCCTTTTTTTTTCCAGTATCATTATGAAACCCCGGCGACCAAGACCCTTGGCAACATCCCCCCCCACCCTCGTTCTACTTCCCTCATCACGTGTTTGATCATCCCTCTCTTTCTTTCATTCTTTATACCCTCACACGACAACCCCGCAATTCTTTTCTCCAAGGCCCCCAGATAATCGCCCCCCTACTGCCAGTCGTTTTCCCCTCGGCCAACGACTCACGTTTCTCTATATCGCCCTCCTTGCCCCCCCCCCCCTTCGCACCCCCTTCCTTCTCATTGTGCACCACAATGTTACTTTTGCTCACACCTCCTCTTTCTACCAGAACCTCCCATCCCAGCAGCATCACTTGACTGGTTGGAGACCTGCGAGGCTCCTACCCTTTTGTACTTATTTTTAACGCCCAACCCGAACCTCGTGTAAACTAAACACCACATTTTATCTTCCCACGTTTCGTCCAGACAATTCAAAACTGCAGTTGGCTGGCACACAAAATGTGGGCGCAAGGTCATCTCTTCGGACCCTGAAATACCGTCAAGTGATGCGTATTTTGTTGTCCTCTTTTATAAAATCTTCCAATGTGACAGGTGAACACTCCTTATACTACTTAAAGGACTGTTTTTAGTGAGGTGTTTATTTCAAAAAGCTGCAAGATGTTTCCGCCCGGTTTTGAACCGGGGACCTTTCGCGTGTGAGGCAAACGTGATAACTACTACACTACGGAAACCGCACTTCTGACTGTTTCTTGTAATTTTCAGAAAATCTCGCCAAGTGACAGACGAGGATACTTAAAGTTCTATTAGATGTTTCAAGAAAAACGTTGCCATAAGATATTTTGAATTCAAGCTCATTTTCAGTATAGGACCTACAATTTTTTTTGAAGTAAATTTGCTTTAATTCTTCCAGGGCAAATTAGTAGTTGGATTTCTGTAGTGTAAGTGGTTATCACATTTGCTTTATACATAAAAGGTCATTCTAAAACAGCGGGAAACTGAACACACTTTTCAAAATCACTTGATATCTTTGCAAAAGGCAGTCGGGCCAGACAAAGATTTCAATAAAGACACATGTGCTGGCAAAAGCTGTGAACTGTCATTTCCCTTCAGTTTTGTGTGCTGGTCATCGTTTTGGACCCTGAAACCCTGTCTGACCGACTACTTTAGTGAGATTCTCATTTAAAAAACCTGTTAGGTCCCAGGTTGGAACAAGGCAAAGACGACATGTGACTTCTTGGGGGAAAAATGAAAGAAAAAGGGAGGAGTTGATTTGACAGGGTTTCAGGGTCCAGAATGGTGACCAGTACACAACAAAGAAGAAAAATGCCGGCACATTATAACCACTACACTACATAAACAATGACTCTACTTTGCCCTGGTGATGGGGTCTCCATCTACCCAAACTGATTCAGTAAGAGAAAAGAGAGACATTTATCTCTGTAGTGCAGACTTTCCCCCAAAGGATGAATTCTAAAATCGTTGTTTCCACCCAGTCTGGAACCAGGGACTCTTCAGGTGTTAGGCAACCGTAATAACCCCTACACTACAGAAAAATGTCACGTTTTTCATATAAGTGTTTTATTTTGATTTCGTTTCAGGAACTCACAAACCCCCTGCAGTTCCCCCACAGACCCCCGGGCAGTGACAGGGGTGGCAGCAGCTGTTTCCGTAGTGTAGTGGTTATCACGTTCGCCTAACACGCGAAAGGTCCCCGGTTCGAGACCGGGCGGAAACAAGATTTTCAGATTTGGTTCTTTTGGGCGAAAAGTTTACAGAAGAAATTCTACAGAGGTGTGGAGACTAAGTGTCTCTCATTGCTAAGTTGGTCTGGACAGATGGCGAGTCCTCTTACAAGGCATAGTAGTAGTCATGGTTTATGTTTGACAAGTGTTGCTTTTACAAAACCACATTATAAACGACTCAAACTCATAGTGAATTTCAGACGGAGCAGCACTTCCTACTGATCAAAGAGCTGTGCTTCACGGACAAGCTGCGCATAAAAACATAATCGCAGCCGTTGCGATATCAGCATCACACTAGACTCAATTTCCGCGAGATTTAGCGTTAATCGCAATTTATCAGGCAACCCTATTTACGTTTATATATTTATGTTTATATGCATGTTTGTGTTTGTTCGCCTTACATGCAAAAGTTTCCCGGTTCAAGACTGGGCGGAAACAAGGTTTTTAGAATTGATGCAAAAAAAATACAACAGAACCAACCCCGTAGTTAGTCCTATTCAGATGGTAATCGTTTCTGATTGGTATGTTTTGTATTTTAAACATTAGCGGGGCCAGTCTGTGATTTTCTTGCTGTCCGAACCCTGAATGTCAGTGCGTTTCTCCCACCGTCCACATAAAAATTCCTGTCCCAATTATCTACTTTTTTTTTGACAAACACCATGGCTGTGTGTTAATTTAATTGCCATCCGAATCCACATCTCTGAGAGAGGATAAATCCAAAAGTTTTTTTGTAAATCCTTTTTGACGACAGCCAAGCTCTGTTGCATGTAACTGTTGCGCTTTGCAGTAATGTGCACACACTTTAAACATGNCCGAATCCACATCTCTGAGAGAGGATAAATCCAAAAGTTGTTTTGTAAATCCTTTTTGACGACAGCCAAGCTCTGTTTCATGTAACTGTTGCGCTTTGCAGTAATGTGCACACACTTTAAACATGGACACTTTCATTATTGAAATGTTGGAAACTGTTTACTAGAATAATATTAAAGTACATATGAACCGGAAGTTGGAACCCACTTTACCTCAGTATTGTGTCGTATTTCCAACTGAAACGGAATACTGAATATTTTATCGCAGCTCCTCTCCATCTTTTGCCCGCAGCAGACTATTGGTTGGAGCGGAGTGGTTAAGGATAATTTGTCCAAGCCGTTAGGCTAAACCCAATCAGTCCCAGACAATTTCAATATTCAATACAAACGCTTGCTGGCAAAAATGTGGGCGCAGGTCATCTCTTCGGACCCTGAAACCGTCAATTGATGCTTATTTTGTTTGTCCTCTTTTAGAAAATCTTCCAATGTGACAGGTGACCACTCCTAGTACTACTTAAAGAACTGTTTTAGTGAGGTGTTTATTTCAAAAAGCTGCAAGATGTTTCCGCCCGGTTTCGAACCGGGGACCTTTCGCGTGTGAGGCAAACGTGATAACTACTACACTACGGAAACCGCACTTCTGACTGTTTCTTGTAATTTTCAGAAAATCTCGCCAAGTGACAGACGAGGATACTTAAAGTTCTATTAGATGTTTCAAGAAAAACGTTGCCATAAGATATTTTGAATTCAAGCTCATTTTCAGTATAGGACCTACAATTTTTTTTGAAGTAAATTTGCTTTAATTCTTCCAGGGCAAATTAGTAGTTGGATTTCTGTAGTGTAAGTGGTTATCACATTTGCTTTATACATAAAAGGTCATTCTAAAACAGCGGGAAACTGAACACACTTTTCAAAATCACTTGATATCTTTGCAAAAGGCAGTCGGGCCAGACAGAGATTTCAATAAAGACACATGTGCTGGCAAAAGCTGTGAACTGTAATTTCCCTTCTGTTTTGTGTGCTGGTCATCGTTTTGGACCCTGAAACCCTGTCTGACCGACTACTTTAGTGAGATTCTCATTTAAAAAACCTGTTAGGTCCCAGGTTGGAACGAGGCAAAGACGACATGTGACTTCTTGGGGGAAAAAGTGAAAGAAAAAGGGAGGAGTTGATTTGACAGGGTTTCAGGGTCCAGAATGGTGACCAGTACACAACAAAGAAGAAAAATGCCGGCACATTATAACCACTACACTACATAAACAATGACTCTAATTTGCCCTGGTGATGGGGTCTCCATCTACCCAAATTGATTCAGTAAGAGAAAAGAGAGACATTTATCTCTGTAGTGCAGACTTTCCCCCAAAGGAGCAATTCTAAAATCGTTGTTTCCACCCAGTCTGGAACCAGGGACTCTTCAGGTGTTAGGCAACCATAATAACCCCTACACTACAGAAAAATGTCACGTTTTTCATATAAGTGTTTTATTTTGATTTCGATTCAGGAACTCACAAAACCCCTGCACTTCCCCCACAGACCCCCGGGCAGTGACAGAGGTGGCAGCAGCGGTGTCCCCTATTGTAGTGGTACACCACGTTGACGCCCTCCCACATAAGGGGTCGACGGTCGAGACCTGGCTAACAAGAGAGTCAGAGGTCGGTTCTGGTTGGGGGCGCAAAGTTTACTCAAGAAATGGCACTCGTAGGTTCTGAGACGAAGTCGTCTCTCATTGCCTAAGCTTTGTCTGGACAGAGGCAGTCATCTTACAAGCTAAGTAGTAATTCATGGTTTAAGTTTGACAAGGGTTGCTTTTTAACAAACCACATATAAACGACTCCAAACGCTAGTGAATTTCAGACGGAGCCCACTTCCCCTACTGAGGCCATACGCTGTGCTTCACCGGACAAGCTGCGTCATAAAACATAGATCGCACCTTCGCGCCGTTGCGATATCACATCACACTAGACTCAATTCCGCAGATTTCCGTAATCGCATGTATCAGCACCCTATTTTACGTTGGATATATTGATGTTTATATGCATGTTGTGTTTGTTTCGTCTTAATTCAAAGTTTCGCCGGTTTCAAGATTGGCGGAAAACAAGGTTGTTAGAATGCTGCTTTTGAGCTCTTCGATGGTAAGCGTTCTGATTGGTATGTTTGTATTTTTCAACATTAGCGGGGCATCTGTGTTTCTTGCTGCCGAACCCTGAATGTCGCATGCTTTCTCCCCACCGTCCCCACATTAAAAATTCCTGTCCCATTACCTACTGTTTTATGACAAACGCCAAGGTCTTGTGGTAATTTAATTGCCATCCGAATCTACATCTCTGAGAGAGGATAAATCCAAAAGTTTTTTTGTAAATCCTTTTTGACGACAGCCAAGCTCTGTTTCATGTAACTGTTGCGCTTTGCAGTAATGTGTACACACTTTAAACATGGACACTTTCATTATTGAAATGTTGTAAACTGTTTACTAGAATAATATTAAAGTACATATGAACCGGAATTTGGAACCCACTTTACCTCAGTATTGTGTCGTATTTCCAACTGAAACGGAATACTGAATATTTTATCGCAGCTCCTCTCCATCTTTTGCCCGCAGCAGACTAATGGTTGGAGCGGAGTGGTTAAGGATAATTTGTCCAAGCCGTTAGGCAAAACCCAATCAGTCCCAGACAATTTCAATATTCAATACAAACGCGTGCTGGCAAAAATGTGGGCGCAGGTCATCTCTTCGGACCCTGAAACCGTCAATTTATGCTTATTTTGTTTGTCCTCTTTTAGAAAATCTTCCAATGTGACAGGTGACCAATCCTAATACTACTTAAAGAACTGTTTTAGTGAGGTGTTTATTTCAAAAAGCTGCAAAATGCTTCCACCCGGTTTCGAACCAGGGACCTTTCGCGTGTGAGGCGAACGCGATAACCACTACACTACAGAAACCGCACTTCTGACCGATTCTTGTAATTTTCAGAAAATCTCGCCACGTGACAGACGAGGATACTTAAAGTTCTACTAGATGTTTCAAGAAAAATGTTGCCATAAGATATTTTGACCTCAAACTCATTTTCAGTATAGGACCTACAATTTTTATTTGAAGTAAATTTGCTTTAATTCTTCCAGGGCAAATTAGTAGTTGGATTTCTGTAGTGCAAGTGGTTATCACATTTGCTTTATACATAAAAGGTCCTTCTAAAACAGCGGGAAACTGAACACACTTTTCAAAATCACTTGATATCTTTGCAAAAGGCAGTCGGGCCAGACAAAGATTTCAATAAAGACACATGTGCTGGCAAAAGCTGTGAACTGTCATTTCCCTTCTGTTTTGTGTGCTGGTCATCGTTTTGGACCCTGAAACCCTGTCTGACCGACTACTTTAGTGAGATTCTCATTTAAAAAACCTGTTAGGTCCCAGGTTGGAACGAGGCAAAGACAACATGTGACTTCTTGGGGGAAAAATGAAAGAAAAAGGGAGGAGTTGATTTGACAGGGTTTCAGGGTCCAGAATGGTGACCAGTACACAACAAAGAAGAAAAATGCCGGCACATTATAACCACTACACTACATAAACAATGACTCTACTTTGCCCTGGTGATGGGGTCTCCATCTACCCAAACTGATTCAGTAAGAGAAAAGAGAGACATTTATCTCTGTAGTGCAGACTTTCCCCCAAAGGATGAATTCTAAAATCGTTGTTTCCACCCAGTCTGGAACCAGGGACTCTTCAGGTGTTAGGCAACCGTAATAACCCCTACACTACAGAAAAATGTCACGTTTTTCATATAAGTGTTTTATTTTGATTTCGTTTCAGGAACTCACAAACCCCCTGCACTTCCCCCACAGACCCCCGGGCAGTGACAGGGGTGGCAGCAGCTGTTTCCGTAGTGTAGTGGTTATCACGTTCGCCTAACACGCGAAAGGAAACAAGATTTTCAGATTTGGTTCTTTTGGGCGAAAAGTTTACAGAAGAAATTCTACAGAGGTGTGGAGACTAAGTGTCTCTCATTGCTAAGTTGGTCTGGACAGATGGCGAGTCCTCTTACAAGGCATAGTAGTAGTCATGGTTTATGTTTGACAAGTGTTGCTTTTACAAAACCACATTATAAACGACTCAAACTCATAGTGAATTTCAGACGGAGCAGCACTTCCTACTGATCAAAGAGCTGTGCTTCACGGACAAGCTGCGCATAAAAACATAATCGCAGCCGTTGCGATATCAGCATCACACTAGACTCAATTTCCGCGAGATTTAGCGTTAATCGCAATTTATCAGGCAGCCCTATTTACGTTTATATATTTATGTTTATATGCATGTTTGCGTTTGTTCGCCTTACATGCAAAAGTTCCCCGGTTCAAGATTGGGCGAAAACAAGGTTTTTAGAACTTATTCTTTAGCCCTATTCAGATGGTAATTGTTTCTAATGGGTATGTATTGTATTTTCAACATTAGCAGGGGCTAGTCTGTGATTTCGCTGTACGAACCTGACATGTCATGTGCGTTCGCCCACGTCCACATAAACTTCCGTTGTCCCGAATTACCTACTGTTTTTTGACAAACGCCAAGGTTGTGTGGTAATTTAATTGCCTTCCGAATCCACATCTCTGAGAGAGGAAAAGTCCAAAAGTTGTTTTGTAAATCCTTTTTGACGAAAGCCAAGCTCTGTTGCATGTAACTGTCGCGCTTTGCGGTAATGTGCACACACTTTAAACATGGACACTTTTATTATTGAAATGTTGGAAACTGTTTACTAGAATAATATTAAAGTACATATGAACCGGAAGTTGGAACCCACTTTACCTCAGTACTGTGTCGTATTTCCAACTGAAACGGAATACTGAATATTTTATCGCAGCTCCTCTCCATCTTTTGCCCGCAGCAGACTAATGGTTGGAGCGGAGTGGTTAAGGATAATTTGTCCAAGCCGTTAGGCAAAACCCAATCAGTCCCAGACAATTTCAAAATTCAATACAAACGCGTGCTGGCAAAAATGTGGGCGCAGGTCATCTCTTCGGACCCTGAAACCGTCAATTGATGCTTATTTTGTTTGTCCTCTTTTAGAAAATCTTCCAATGTGACAGGTGACCACTCCTAATACTACTTAAAGAACTGTTTTAGTGAGGTGTTTATTTCAAAAAGCTGCAAGATGTTTCCGCCCGGTTTCGAACCGGGGACCTTTCGCGTGTGAGGCGAACGTGATAACCACTACACTACAGAAACCGCACTTCAGACCGTTTCTTGTAATCTTCAGAAAATCTCGCCACGTGACAGACGAGGATACTTAAAGTTCTACTAGATGTTTCAAGAAAAACGTTGCCATAAGACATTTTGACCTCAAACTCATTTTCAGTATAGGACCTACAATTTTTATTTGAAGTAAATTTGCTTTAATTCTTCCAGGGCAAATTAGTAGTTGGATTTCTGTAGTGCAAGTGGTTATCACATTTGCTTTATACATAAAAGGTCCTTCTAAAACAGCGGGAAACTGAACACACTTTTCAAAATCACTTGATATCTTTGCAAAAGGCAGTCGGGCCAGACAAAGATTTCAATAAAGACACATGTGCTGGCAAAAGCTGTGAACTGTCATTTCCCTTCTGTTTTGTGTGCTGGTCATCGTTTTGGACCCTGAAACCCTGTCTGACCGACTACTTTAGTGAGATTCNTGGCAAAAGCTGTGAACTGTCATTTCCCTTCAGTTTTGTGTGCTGGTCATCGTTTTGGACCCCGAAACCCTGTCTGACCGACTACTTTAGTGAGATTCTCATTTAAAAAACCTGTTAGGTCCCAGGTTGGAACGAGGCAAAGACGACATGTGACTTCTTGGGGGAAAAATGAAAGAAAAAGGGAGGAGTTGATTTGACAGGGTTTCAGGGTCCAGAATGGTGACCAGTACACAACAAAGAAGAAAAATGCCGGCACATTATAACCACTACACTAAATAAACAATGACTCTACTTTGCCCTGGTGATGGGGTCTCCACCTACCCAAACTGATTCAGTAAGAGAAAAGAGAGACATTTATCTCTGTAGTGCAGACTTTCCCCCAAAGGAGCAATTCTAAAATCGTTGTTTCCACCCAGTCTGGAACCAGGGACTCTTCAGGTGTTAGGCAACCGTAATAACCCCTACACTACAGAAAAATGTCACGTTGCTCATATAAGTGTTTTATTTTGATTTCGTTTCAGGAACTCACAAACCCCCTGCAGTTCCCCCACAGACCCCCTGGGCAGTGACAGGGGTGGCAGCAGCTGTTTCCATAGTGTAGTGGTTATCACGTTCGCCTAACACGCGAAAGGTCCCCGGTTCGAGACCGGGCGGAAACAAGATTTTCAGATTTGGTTCTTTTGGGCGAAAAGTTTACAGAAGAAATTCTACAGAGGTGTGGAGACAAGTGTCTCTCATTGCTAAGTTGGTCTGGACAGATGGCGAGTCCTCTTACAAGGCATAGTAGTAGTCATGGTTTATGTTTGACAAGTGTTGCTTTTACAAAACCACATTATAAATGACTCAAACTCATAGTGAATTTCAGACGGAGCAGCACTTCCTACTGATCAAAGAGCCGTGCTTCACGGACATGCTGCGCATAAAAACATAATCGCAGCCTTTGCGATATCATAATCGCACTAGACATGTTGATTTACGCGAGATTTAGTGTTAATCGCAATTTATCGGGCAGCCCTATTTATGTTTATATATTTATGTTTATATTCATGTTTTTGTTTGTTCGCCTTACATGCAAAAGTTTCCCGGTTGAAGATTGGGCGGAAACAAGGTTTTTAGAATTGATGCTTTAGCCCTTCTCAGATGGTAATTGTTTCTGATTGGTATGTATTGTATTTTAAACATTAGCGGGGCCAGTCTGTGATTTTCTTACTGTCCGAACCCTGAATGTCAGTGCGTTTCTCCCAACGTCCACATAAAAATTCCTGTCCCAACTTTCTACTGTTTTTTTGACAAACACCATGGCTGTGTGTTAATTTAATTGCCATCCGAATCCACATCTCTGAGAGAGGAAAAGTCCAAAAGTTGTTTTGTAAATCCTTTTTGACG
>JADLZN010010647.1:0-131769 GCA_018155175.1 Sinocyclocheilus anophthalmus | reverse complement strand
CCAGTGCGGTTGCTATGGGGGGGGGGGGGGGTGGAGCCCAGCAGAAGACGCGGTCGGCAGGGCATCTTTTCCCGGGGCCCCAGGATTCAGCGATATAGTCGAAAGCCTCGTCTGCTTTCCGACGTGGTTTTTTGCCGAGCACACTGTTGTGGCAAAGCCCTCCACGCGCCGTTTCTCGAATAGGCGGTCGGGACCGACCTTCAGTTTTTTGGGAGTACGGAACTTTGGATTCGGGTAAGAAGATGCTTTGTCGGCTCTTTTCTTCATTCCCTCCTCACCATTCAATTCCTATGCCAAGGTCCACGCCATGTATGGTGTGAGCTTCCTCGCGACCACCAATGCTTGTACATAGTCCACTGCACAAAGGGCCCCGCAGTGACTTTCGTTTGCCTAAGCGTGAGTGGCCGTCGCCCGTTGACGCAGTTCCTCTGCAGCAGAACACCTGGGTCAGCCCACCCTTGTGTACCGCTTCAACGCCTGGCTGGTGACTTGCAGGAATGGTATGGCTTCCTGTGCAGGGCTGGAAGGTGCTTTTCCCCCTGTTCCTGTCCAGCAGCACTGTAGCCAGTAGCACATCAGCCTTTTCGAGGACGAGTAGATACGTACAGGCCTGCTGAGGCAAGGTTGGGGACCTATCCTACTCCAGGCGGCGCTTTTTCCGCGTTTGCGTGGCAGTAGTGCTGTAGCAATAGTGCCTTTCTGGGGAGATGTCCACATTCTCCACATACCCTTGGGCCCGTCCCACCTGTCGAGGGTGGTGACGATACGGATGCGATTTTGGCACAAGTCTGTTTAGGCAAGGAAAAAGGGGCCTTCAAGATCTTTTAGAACCTCTCATGAATCTTCCGGGTAGAGAATGGAACCGGAGTCGGTGCCGACGCTCAGCCCCCTGCGGCACCCCCCAGCGAAACCAATTCCCCAGGAACTAATAATCCGCGACTGCTACCTGCGTTCGGGAGAAAGGAGGATGGGCCAGGATGGCCTCCAGTGCAGCAGACACTCTCGGCAGACCGGGATCCCGGAAAGAAGAATAGCGGTAGCTTTCTGGATATCGAATCAGGACAAAGCCACTCTTCCTACGGGAGGCCAGAGCTTTATCCACATGCGCAGTCCCAGAATCTAATTTCTCATGAGCTAACTCGCCTCCGATGCACTACGATTCGATCATCCGTTTCAATTGCCTCGTGATCCTCCTCTTGCACAAGACCCTGCTGCGACCGCCACGCCAGCCCTGTCAGAGGACCAGCACCCCACTCGTTCCGGGAACACCAGGTCGGTGCGACATGCCAAGGATTATGATGAGGCCGCGGAGGACCTGAACGAAGTGCCTCGAAGACCAAAGTGTCGCGATGGTCATGTTCCTCAACTGAGAACATGACTCATCCATGAGCGCGGCTTCAGCGATCACCAGCGATCTAGACATCAGAGAAGACCGGAAAGACCGTTTCCCTCGAAATCCAGAAATGCACCTATGCGGGAAAGCCATCTATAAAAGGCCCATCGCTCAGTGAGAAGCTCTTTTAGAATAATGTTTTTTTGAAAAGGAACAAAAATCTGGGCGAGACCGCAATTGTCGGTCACGGACCGATCGTAAAGTAGAAACGTGAATGACTCTAAAAGGGAAACCATGGTTAACCCATGCGTAACATGCGACGCTATTTCATTTTCACAGAGGTGGTACCTGTTATTGTTTGTTATACGTCAGGTAGTAAGTCCCACCCCGAGAACTGCGTCGGGGACAGATTTTTACAGTCTTGGATTCAAGATCTGTCCCGGCCCCGCCCTCCGCTCCCGCAGAAAAATATCTTGTCCCACTCTCGCCCGCGACATTCATGTTTTGTCCCGCTCCCGCCCCCAAAAGCCCACATAAAAGTAATCTATATAGATTTTTTTTCAGCACATCAAAAACATTTACATTAAATGGTTCTGTAACATATGATCCAAAACATCCCAGCATAAATGCTCCCGATAAAATATTAATTATTTAGGCTAAGCATCAACATTCAAAAACCACTGTATTTAAAGAAAAAAGCAAGGGGTTCTCCGGGTCGGCTGTTCGTGCCCAGGCGCCTTTGGCATCGCGGATAACCCATTGTATACAAGCAGTAACTTCCTTTAATTACCACTAAAAGCCTGACATCTCAGAATTCATCCCGATCTCATAAAGTCGTGTAACAACGTTCGTATTAGGTCGGGAAGAAGAGCGGTGGCCTAAGCTCCTTCTCCTTTCCCCCCCTACTTCCTTCCCTTTTCCCCCCTCCCACCCCCCTCCCCCTTTTTCTCTTTCCTCCTCTCCTTGTCCCCCCGGAACAATTACCAGACTTTCATAAATGCAAACAAACCACAAAATGATCCAGTGAATCAGCGGCAGCCCCGCGCCGGGCTGACTGCCCCGCATACACAAAACACACAATAAAATTCAGGCATGGTGTCACTGAGCTACACACCCTGTCGTCACATCTCTCTTCTGTTACGATCTTTCGTGGGACTTCTATCCTTTTATCCGGCTCCTCCGTGGGACTCGAGACCGGTGAGTGGCGCAGGTGTCGAAACTTTTTGAGCATATTACTCTCACCGCCGCCCTCTCTCCGTTCAACTGGGCTCTCGGCTCCGCCCTTCTCGTCACACTCTGTCAAACACAATGAAATCTTTACATCCAACACACTTATTTTCCACACAAGACGTCTTAAACTTCGTTGTCTGTCTCTGAAAGAAATTGAGCCGATATTGTGAGCACGCAAATTTCCAGCACTGTGCTCCGTGTTTAATTGGTGAGTGGATTTTAACTTAATCACCTCTGGTTGGCCATTGCATTCCAGAAATCAACAGCTGAGTCTGTGATTGGCTACATTGCGCAACCCTTTAAACACGTGTTATAAATAGAAACTCTGCCTAGCTTGCGTGTTAATCATTTTAATGCTATTAGTTGTTCTTTTTGCTTTTGTGTAACACATACATAACAATTTATATGTTTTAGACATTTTATGTTTAGATAATTTCTATTTTGCGGGAGTCCAGCGAATCATATTATTCTCCCGCATCCCGCACACACACCAGTCTCTTTGGCACCAGGGTGACTAGGGTGAATTCTGAATTTCTGCAAAATTGGTGAATTCTTTAAAATGTTTAAGTATGATTGGGTTTGACTTGCATTGAGATTATTTAGCCTTGAAAATAATCAGTGTTTTTTTTCCATTTCAGAAAGCTACTAGACAGGTAAGGTCATAATTTTATAATGTATATGACGTCATTGATGCCATCCAAAATGGGAACAAAGACTTTGAGATGGACTCTGATACAAATGATAAAAAGTAAAATAAAGATGCCTGTGAACTGGAAAATAAAAATTACCACCCATTTTTTTTTTGGCCCATCTGATGATTATGTGAACATCATGCCAACAAAACCAGGCCATTCAAGAACACAGACCATGCGACGTAACAGGTAAAGCTGTCTGAAAAAGGATTATATCTGTCTCAACATTAATTTCTTTGATTAGGATATCACTAATGATGCAGTCTCCCATCATACACCACTGGAGTACTTCTGAAGGTTTGTGTCAGAAGATATGATCAAGGATCTGACATCTAACACCAATGAGCACAGTTTAAAAAAGAAAGGAGCATTTATAAAATAATTATGAGACTATGGGAATTGAACATGGCTATGAACAGAGCTAGACATTGTAAATACCAGTAAATAGTTTTGATTGAACATATTATTATAATAAATATAATATTCATAAAAACATGACTTGTCTGATTATTATTATTGTGTGATTATTTGTGTATGGATATATAAGCTGCTGTTATGGGGCTACATAAGCAGTATACCCTGCAAATTAACCCTTAGATCCTCTTTAGATTTGTTCAGAGAGTTCATAAAATCACTGAAATTCTGCTACCCCAAAGGACCAATGCTGTAATACTACAACATTTCACTAAAAACATACTAAAATATCAAAAATGTTAAAACTAATTTATTTCTTCATTAGAGGCCTACACCAACAACATATAAATGGTGAAATATTTTTTTCACAGTTTTATTTTTCTAAATGTGGGTCTTACAGGGTTGAGATAATTGTTATAATAGAAAACTAAAATGATTTCTATCTTTAAATTGCCAGGTTTTTTGATTGGCTTATGATTAGGACAAATGAAAATATACTGCAGAACAGGAATGCTGCATCTGGTCTCCATCTGCATCAGCTGTAACCTTGACTCATGTGTTGCATAGCTCAGCACTTCAGGTACAATGCATCTGCATGGGGTTTGTCGCTGTCCTTACTTTTAAAGGGGTCATATGATGCGATTTCAATTTTTCCTTTCTTTTTGAAGTGATACAAGCTCTTGGTGCATAAAGAAGATCTGTAAAGTTGCAAAGACTAAAGTCTCAAATCCAAAGAGATATTCTTTATTAAAGTTACGAGTCAACCATGCCTACCTAAAACGCCTCGTTTAAACACGCCCCCACATATCTACGTCACTGTGTGGGAAGATTCGCATAACGCCGCCCAAATGTTCACGCGAAGAAAGAAGGCGTAACTTTTATTATCGATGTAGTATTGTTGTTGCCGTGTGTTTCGTTGTGAAAGTGAAACTACCTTGTTTGGCCTTCCAAAAGAGAATGATATCCGCTTGGTCGCTGAGGAAATACATCAACTTCGTGCTGTGGATCGCTAGATCGGCTTTCACCGTGGACAAAGCGGAGTCCAGCCTGGGCGAATCATGAAATTTTTATAAATTTAATACATTTATTGCAATTTAATAAATTGCCGCAAGCCCGCCGGCCACTCCTTAGTCGAATCCGCCGGCCGCACCGTTCTCAAACCCACCCGCCTCTGCTCACTCTAGCCCGCCGTGTGTTTCGTTGTGAAAGCGAAACTACTTTGTTTGGCCTTCCAAAAGAGGACACAACTAGAAATCAGTGGTTAAATTGTATTTACAACACAGTTCCAGAACAGTTCAAACCAAATATTCAGTTGTGTGCAGTGCATTTTATGGAGGACTGTTCCTGATCCTGGTAGAGTAGACTACAAAGCCAGCTGTTCTGACTCAAAAGACTGTAAGTACAGTTTTATATTTAAAGAATTTGCCACTAACGATTCAAATGTGAGTTTGAGCAGTGTAGAGTAGCACTTATAGTTTGTCATTTCTCCGATCACAAAATGCAGACATGGTTTTATGTTTACGCGGTTGCGTCGCAAAGCACGCGGTGTTAAAAAAGATCAGTATAAGTCTGTAATAAAGAATAACAATTGGTCCCTCAGTAAATTCTCTTTGGCACCTTGACGAATCTCCAGTACCTTTAAGTGCTAGACGGCGGAAGTAAGAAACACCAAGTCCAAGTATCCTCATACTTCAAGTTTTTTCTGATAATACAGATATTATATAGGCAATAAGTGTCAGAGGGAGTTTCATCCTCTTAAACAATGAGGATATGAATAACATACACGTAGGATCTTTGGCCAAGAACATGTGTTTATATAAAGTGGCCACATGTACAGAAAAACATGGAAATATTAGGAATAGACTTTTGCGAAGAATGCCGAACTGTCTTCATGGTTTCATCACGAACCTCATTCCTAGCTATCATGTCCTTATTTGAGACATTTGAACCAAGAAAAGCTAATGTATACATTTAAGCATGCATACTTCGCAAATAAGTAAGACATATTTAAAACATAATATCAAGAGCGAGAGATGGATAAAGAAGGGGGATTCAGAGAAGAATGCGTTTTGTATATATAAGAATGAGAGAGATGGAGAAAAAAGGAGGGGTAAGGCATGTCTGGAATCAACAGAAAGACAGAGAGTGTTTTCTAACAAAGTCATTATAATCCGTAATTATGTCCCCACTGGATGCAACAAATGCCTCGTTTATAATGGGTTTTCATGTTTTTGAATCATCGCTCTGGCCGGACAGGGCATCACAGTATGGTAAGGGGTGTAGCATTTCCGTCACACGCTTGAGGTATTCGGCCAATCACAACGCACTGGATAGCTGGCCAATCAGAGCACACCTCGCTTTTCAGACCAATGAGCTTTGTAAAATCGATGCGTTTCAGGAAGGCGGGGCATAGAGGAGAAACACATTATTTTCCACATACTGTAAAATAATGTTTTTTGAACCTTAAACCGCATAAACATTTCATTACACCAAATAATGTTCTTTTTAGCAACATCATATGATCCTTTTAAAAAGCTGTCCAGAACCTTTGTAGAATTAGCAGGGTTGTCTGCGTTAATTATAGAGCTTTGAGGAAAACTAGTTTTCTTTGATTACAGAGGACAGCATTTCATTGTTGATGACTGAAAAATGAGTGCTGTGTTCATGCTTTCCTTTCTGGCTTCAACTCAAACCTGGTCACCTTTTTTTCCAGGCTCAGTGAATGACAGACAGGACAGGTCACTCTGATTGTCAATAATCTCCGTGGGGCTGGGATGTGGGTCAAGGGTTTGTTGTGTGTGAGCGTTTCTGTTGACCTCTCAAGTTACACTACGGTGGATAAAACCATAGTAATCAAATCACACGACACTGAATAAATCAGCAGAAACTGGAGACTGAAGTCTGTGAGAGAGGCAATTATTCATAGCACAGTTTATTGTGTCAACATTCTCCGTCTCACTTCCTTTTTCAGTCTGAAATAAGCATTGTTATGATAGATTAAATGCATTTAATGCATGACATCCTGAAGACATGCTTAATGGTTATAGCAGTAAGTGTTATTTTATTGTATTTTTATTAATTGTAATTTTAATCTTTAATAACTTTTTATTTTTAACTTTTATTTATTTATTTATTTTACATGTTGGCATCTCTTGCTTTCTTTTAAAGAGAAACAGCCTGATTAGAATAATTTCATAAGTTCACGTGCATTTATGATATTTGAGTGATAAATGTAAAAAAATATTTAACTTGCAGTCTACATATGGATGGGCTCAAGAATAGGAATAAACATACTGTAGAAAATGTATAGTAAAACTTTTATTACTTTTAAGAATTATAATAAGCAGCACTGTAGTCTGAGCATGTTCTCTGTTACGGGGCTGACAAGACGTGAGACGTGCGGATCCATCTGCAAGCTTTATTTAAAGCAGAGAGATCAGAAACACACATGGCAAGGGTCGAAACAGTGGGCAAACAGTACCAGTGGGTACAGAAAGTTGAGTAAAGTAAGTATTCAGACCCCTTAAAATTTTTCACTCTTTGTTATATTGCAGCCATTTGCTAAAATCATTAAGTAATTTTTTTTTCCTCATTAATGTACACACAGCACCCCATATTGACAGAAAAACACAGAATTGTTGACATTTTTACAGATTTATTAAAAAAGAAAAACTGAAATATCACATGGTCCTAAGTATTCAGACCCTTTGCTGTGACTCTCATATATTTAACTCAGGTGCTGTCCATTTCTTCTGATCAAACTTGAGAGAAGGTTCGACACCTTCATTTGAGTCCAGCTGTGTTGGATTATACTGATTGGACTTGATTAGGAAAGCACACACCTGTCTATATAAGACCTTACAAGCTCACAGTGCATGTCAGAGCAAATGAGAATAATGAGGTAAAAGGAACTGCCTGAAGAGCTAAGAGACAGAATTGTGGCAAGGCACAGAACTGGCCAAGGTTACAAAAAAAATTCTAATGCACTTAAGGTTCCTAAGAGCACAGTAGCCTCCATAATCCTTAAATGGAAGACGTTTGGGATGACCAGAACCCTTCTTAGAGCTGGCCGTCCGGCCAAACTGAGGTTTTATTTTATTTATAATATCGGGGGAGAAGAGCCTTTGGTGAGAGAGGTAAAGAAGAACCCAAAGTCATTGTGGCTGAGCTCCAGAGATGCATTCGGGAGATGGGAGAAAGTTGTAGAAGTCAACCATCACTGCAGCCCTCCACCAGTCGGGGCTTTATGGCAGAGTGCCCCGACGGAAGCCTCTCCTCAGTGCAAGACACACGAAAGCCCGCATGGAGTTTGCTAAAAAACACCTGAAGGACTCCAAGATGGTGAGAAATAAGATTCTCTGGTCTGATGGGACCAAGATAGAACTTTTTGGCCTTAATGCTAAGCGGTATGTGTGGAGAAAACCAGGCATTGCTCATCACCTGTCAAATACAGTCCCAACAGTGAAGCATGGTGGTGGCCGCATCATGCTGTGGGGGTGTTTTTCAGCTTCAGGGACAGGACGACTGGTTGCAATCAAAGGAAAGATGAATGCGGCCAAGTACAGAAATCCTGGACGAAAACCTTCTCCAGAGTGTTCAGGACCTCAGACTGGGCCGAAGGTATACCTTCCAACAAGACAATGGGCCTCATTTACGAAACGAACGTACGACAGAAAATTGAGCGTACGGTCATTTCAACGCAAAACTTGGAATTTATCAATATGGACGTGAGCGGTGGCTACGATCAAATCTCACGTCTGGTCTCAGCTCGTGTACTCAAGTTTTTGAGTTACCTGAACTTGTGCGCAGCATATAAATATGGTGGAGATTTGTAGAATGACAGCATTTTGTTCATTTTTTATTTTCCTGACCGTCAAACGAAGCTAATTAGTCGATCGTTAATCAGTAAGATGAAAAGAATGTCTTTTTTGGGGTGTTGTTTTGTACAGGGCTTTAGCTTTATATGCGCGAATAGCAGCATAAACGACCATGAGGATTCAATCATCACATCATGCACCTGCAGCGCTTCTGTGAAAGGAGAAAAACAGAAATTAAGTTTCTAAAATGGATCAAATCAATAGGATCACACAAAAAAAACACAAAGTATATAATGGGCTATAATATAATTAAAAGATTAACAAAAGGGGGGGAAAAACTGTGCAACAAGTATAGGTTGTGTTCGTTTTTTTGTGACACTCTTAATGCATTTAATTATTTTCTTTATGTCTTTATTTGATTAAATCCATCTGATCACACAGGCGCCTCACACACACACACAAACAACATTAGTTCTACCATTTCCTGACATTTCAGCCATTCATCATCAAACTAAAATGCAGTCAACCAAACATAAAAGTTACACTGTTTATTTTAAAAGGTCCTCTGTAAAATCAGCGTGCAGCGCCCAAACAATAAACATTTTTGCACATGTGAAGGATTTTACATGGATATTAGAACACGAGTGAAGTATAAAGCCATGTTTAGGCAGCATAATGAATAATAGTTATGCAAACAAATGTTACAGATATGGCAAAAATGGAAACATTTGGATTCTTGTGGTATGAGACAGCCTCGTGAGCCCAATGCCGTTTCAGTTTTGCTTGACATTTGTATGCTGTTTATAATGAATGCCACTATAGCCTAATTTGTGTTTTATTTTACAGTTAAAAATATAAAAAAAAATTTATTTTTTATTACTTATTTTTCATTCTTGTTCTGTTCTGAATACCGTTAAATTTAAAATATTTGTTGTAGAGTGAGGGAAACTAAATCTGTTTATGTTTACCAGTATTTTAATATACATATATATTACATAAATTATTGTAGCCTAATTGTTTGCAATTACAAGATTAACTGGTGTTTTTGGAATAAGATCAATTTCTCTTTCAAGAGATTACTTCCTATTTTTGGCCGGGTTTCGTTTCTCCGTGTAGTAAACTCTTTGGTGCGAGGCTTTTAAACCTGGGTGTTTTTAGGGGCGTGATGTTCAAACGACGATCGTTTTCTGCTGCCACGTTTATCAACGTGCGATCATTCGTACGGTGAGATTGGTGGCATACGAATGTTTCATAAATCACAAGTGAACTCTGTCGTAAGTTGATTTGTGCGCACGGGTCTGCGCTCGTTTCTACGTTAGATTGATAAATGAGGACAAAGACACTAAGCACACAGCTAAAATAACGAAGGAGTGGCTTCACAAAAACTCTGTGACTGTTCTTGAATGGCCCAGCCAGAGCCCTGACTTAAACCAATTGAGCATCTCTGGAGAGACCTAAAAAATGGCCTGTCCACAAACGTTTACATCCAACCTGACAGAACTGGAGAGGCTCTGCAAGGAGGAATGGCAGAGGATCACCAAATCCAGGTTTGAAAAACTTGTTGCATCTTTCCCAAAAAAGACTCATGGCTGTATTAGATCAAAAGGGTGATTCTACTAAATACTGAGCAAAGGGTCTGAATACTTAGGACCATGTGATATTCAGTTTTTCTTTTTGTAATAAATCTGCAAAAATGTCAACATTCTGTGTTTTTCTGTCAATATGGGTGTGCTGTGTGTACATTAATGAGGAAACAAATTAACTTAAATGATTTTAGCAAAATGGCTGCAATATAACAAAGAGTGAAAAAGTTTAAGGGGGTCTGAATACTTTCCGTACCACTGTATATGGGGGCAAGACACAAGGAAAATCCTAGAGCTAGTGAAGGTCAATGAACGGTGAACAGAATCAAAAGGGGCAAGACTAAAGGGAGCAATCCAGGAAAACAGGCGAAGATCAAAAACCAAGAACACAGGCAAGGCAAGGCAAGGCAAAAACAAGGCAAGATCGGCTAGGAGGCTAACAGGCCTGTAGTGTAGCTATCCAGACAATAGTGCTAAACAATACTCCAAGAGGGAAAGGGATCCAGAGTTGACGTGTTACAATAGGACTGTGAGTGATATGGAAGTGATAGGAACAGCTGTGTCCAATCAGTGCTGTGTGCAATCAGTGCCATGAATGATGGGATATGTAGTCCGGGATGATATGCAACAGTGTGAGTGTGAGAGTCAATGAAAATGGAAAGGGTAACCTCTGATGGCTAGCAGACGGAAGTTAATGGACCGGATTCGTGACAGAGCCCCCCCAAGGAGCGGCTTCCAGACGCTCAAAACACTTACGATTAAGGGGGCGGGGGGAGAGTGGTGGTGGAGTGGAGGCGGAACAGGGGGGGGATGGAGGGCCAGGTCCACATGGAAGTAGAGAGACCGGGAACTGAGGCAGAACCAAAGGAGCAGAGAGCCAGGGTGGAGCCGGCATTACAGGTGGAGCAGAGGACCACCACAGCAGAGCAGAGGACCACCACGGCGGGGCAGAGGACCACCACGGCGGGGCAGAGGACCACCAGAACCAGACAGTTGACCACCACGGCGGGGCAGAGGACCATCACGGCGGAGCAGAGGACCACCAGAGACAGACAGTGGACCACCACGGCGGAGCAGGGGACCACCAGAGCCAGACAGTAGACCACCAGGGCAGAGCAGAGGACCACCACGGCAGAGCAGAAGACCAACACGGCAGAGCAGAGGACCACCAGAGCCAGACAGACCACCACGGCGGAGCAGAAGGAACAGGGAACCCTCCCCCCGGTGAACCACACCAATCAGGAGACCATGGCAGAGACTGCAACAACGAGAGAGCAGAGACAGACAAAACAGACAGAACATTGGGGTTGATAGAAAAGGCTGCGCGTTCAGAGGCAGCCTCCTTGCCTGGGTCGGGACAGGACAAAAGTTAACAAACGACCTCCTTGGCCAACACCAAGCATGCAAAGAATTCACAAACGGCCTTCATAGCCGGGACAGGACAGGATGAGGATTCCCAGACGGCCTCTATAGCCGTGACAGGACGAGCAGGGAGATCGTAAAAGGCCTCTATAGCTGTGACAGGACGAGAAGGGAGTTCGCAAACGGCCTCTATAGCTGTGACAGGATGGACAGAGAGTTCATCCTTGGCCGGAACAGGACAAGCAGAGAGTTTCATTAGGTGGGCACTCTGGGCCGGAACAGAAAGGCAGAGAGTTTCATTAGGGCGGACTCCTTGGCCGGAAAGGACCAGCAGAGGAGTTCATTGTAGACGCATCCTTGGTCCGGAACAGGCAAGCAGAGTAGGTGGTTCATAGACGGCCTTCCTTGGCCGAAAGGACAGGCATGGTAGAGTTCATAGCGCACTCCTTTGCCGAACAGGGGAACTGGCCAGAAAGTGCGTGCTGGGCGCCACCACCACAACGCAGGAACTGAGGCAAGTTGGCAGTAGTCGTCGCCATCTCGGGGGAGGTTCTGCCGCCTGCGTCGCCACCCGGACGATGCACACAGTGGACCACAGGGACCTGCTGGGATCAACAGCAGTGACACACCGCTACGTCGGGAGGTTCTGCAGCGTAAGCCGCCGCCTCTGGAGATGTTGCTCTGGAGATGTTGTTGCTGCCTCTAGCAAATCGGCGGTGGTGTACGTGGCCCAGATACACCATAAAGCAAACCCCTATATGGGAAGTGCTGCAGACAGGGGATTGAGTTCATGAACAGAAGGGTTAGAGTGGGTTTAGGGATGCCAGCTGAACGTGCCGACACCAGCGGTGGGTCCTCAATGCTGGAAGCCAGTCTGGGATACCGAAGAACTGACCTTGATACTCTGGGTGTAATAGACAGGACGTGACATGACTCTGGATAATCGGCTGTGATGCGACGTGAATCTGGACGAACAGCGCAATGAGACGTGACGAGGCTCTGGACGAACAGCTGAGACCTGATGAGGCTCTGGCAGATTAGCTGAGACTTGACTAGACTCATGAAGATCAACCCTGACTTGACTAGACTCATGAAGATCAACCCTGACTTGACTAGACTCATGAAGATCAGCTGTGACTTGACTAGACACATGAATATCAGCTGTGACTTGACCAGACTCCTGATAATAAACTGTGACTCGATTTGACTAATGACGATCAACTGTGACTAGACTCGAATCAGGAAGATCAACTGTGACTAGACTTGGATTCAGGCAGATCAGCTGTGACTTGACTTGACTCAGGGAGATCAGCTGTGACTTGATTTGACTCATGATGATCAACTGTGCCTAGACTCGACTCATGACTATCAGATGTGACTTGACTAGACTCATAAATATCAACTGTGACTTATTTGATTTTTGATGAGTCAACTGGACTAGACTCGACCAGGGAGATCAACTGTGACTAGACTCGAGTCAGGACCCCCTGGAAGATCTGTGTGATTTGGACTAGGCTCAAATCATACGGGATTGACCTGACTCATTGATGATAAAACCGTTGACTTGACGAACTCAGGAGAGGGAGATCAGACTGTGACTTGATGGAATCATGAAGATCAGTCGGATCGCCTCCCCCCCCCACCTGTGTGACTTGATGAACTCAGAAGATCCAACCCCCCCCCCCGCGCTGCCACCATGCCTGGATTCGTGAAGATCAGCGGTGACTTGACTTGACTCGTGAAGACCAGCGGTGACGTAATTTGACTCGTGAAGATCAGCGGTGACTTGACGGGGCGCTGTTGTGTCCACCATTTTGTGATCAGGCTCATCTGTCGCCGCCATTTTGTGAACGTAAGCTAGTGCAGGGGCCATTACAGGAGTGAGTGTGGGGTTGCATTCCTCTGCGATACCCACAGTGAATGGAGAGCCAACAGTCAACAAAGCAAAGTCCAAAAAAACAACTCAGTGATGAACGAGGACCCTCGTGAACGAGTTTATATTTTAGCGGTTGATTAATGCCAGTACAGAAAATCTATCAAAACATAGTCCGGTAAATCAGAGTGATAGGCAATGTCCAGATAGTCTTGAATGTAGTCCTCGAGCGAGCGCGTGTGCCCTGCTCGAGGGCTAACAACAGTCTTGCAGTGTCCATACCTGGCCAATGTTCACTTGAAAAGCTGCTGGATCCTTGTGTGGTTGAGTATTCTGTTACGGGGCTGACAAGATGTGAGACATGCGGATCCATATGCAAGCTCTTTATTAAAGCAGAGGAGGCAGAAACACAGGCAGGGTCGACCAATGGAAAAACAGGTATATGGCGGGCAAGACACAAGAATGGTCCTAGGGCTAGCGTAGTTCGACGATTGGCAGACAGAATCAAAAGGGACAAGACTAAAGGGGGAAATCCAGGAAAACAGGCGAAGATCAAAAACCAAGAACACAGACAAGGCAAGGCAAGGCAAGGCAAAACTAGGCTAGGAGGCTAACGGGGCTCTGTAGTGTAGCTATCCAACGATAAGTGCTAAACAATACTCCGCCGAGGGAAGGGTCAGATAGTGAGTGTAAAAGTGAGTGAGTGATATAAACAGCTGTGTTGCAATACAGTGCTGTGTGCAATCAGTGCACATGAATGATGGGATATGTAGTCCGGGGTGATATGCAACAGTGTGTAGTGCGAGAGTCAATGAAAATGGAAAGGGTGACCTCTGATGGCTAGCAGACGGAAGTTCAT
Organism: Sinocyclocheilus anophthalmus; assembly: GCA_018155175.1. Lineage (NCBI taxonomy): Eukaryota > Metazoa > Chordata > Actinopteri > Cypriniformes > Cyprinidae > Sinocyclocheilus > Sinocyclocheilus anophthalmus. The sequence goes on along the minus strand of JADLZN010010647.1, from coordinate 117,606 downwards.
GGACCGGATTCGTGACATTCTGAATCTGAGAAACAAATTTTGTCAGACTTGATATTTATTGTGCTGTCAGAGTTGACCATAAATCTTTTTAATCCAACTGTTGACTTCAACTGTGGCCTGGACAGGTATATAAATTGATTTTATTTTTCCTCTTTTTCCTGAAATTGGTCACAAACAAACCTTTACTATAGCATTTGTTTATAAGCAGAAGGTGTCTTCCAAACAGAGGCAACAGGCTGAGGTCTGAAATGCTGTCAAAGACCTCTGCGGAACGAGAGAAGCAAGTTAGACAACATTCTGGCCATTAACTCCTCTGGAGAGGCGTAAGTGTTTGGAGCCTGTCATTATAGCTTGACTCAGAGACCTACAGATATCATTCTCAGGCTGAAAACTGGGACATAGCATATCCGCATGACACATGAGTCACAGTCAATGTATTATTTCTATTTCTGAAACTCTGTTGGGTGGTGTAGAACATCTTTCTGAACAGAATGGCAAAAGTCAGAACTTGAACTTGGCATAATTTTCAGCTCAGATAAAGATTAGAGACTTGTGATTGCACGATCTCTGCTTTGCGCTGCTGGTTTGTTTCAGCAAACTAAAATGATCTGATCAGTCAGCAATGTTGCAGTGCAATCATTATTTTTTCCACGAGGCATACAAATGTGGTTTGGCTTCAAAAGGATGTTGTGTTCTTTGGCATGTTGGCGTGGATCTCTTCAGCAGACATGCCCCTTGTCACCACCACATTCATAAAAAGACTAAAAAAGATTTGCTGGGTATCTATACTGCACATTGCATTACACGATGCCTGGGTTTATTTTAAGGTGGAAGCCAAGGTTTGCTGCTTTAACTGGAGATGTTCACTCTGTCTGGATCAGGGTAACATGCAAGACTGTTATCTTCATATTTCCAGATGGTCTGCAAATTATAGCTCTAAATGAACCCTTTGATGCATGTTCAACCTATTTTGAGTGTGATATTACACTCAAACCGCCATGGATGACTACCTTTGACCCTTTCTAATAATTTGTTATGACTTTCCTCTCTATGTGTCATTGTGTTTTTCATTTATGACAACATAAATTCAGCATGGATGATGAAAGTGCAAAGCAGCCGTCTATGTATGTCTACCTTTTATTCCAGACGATTTTCATTCAGCTCTACTGCTAATTCTAAACTTACTTAAAATGAAATAATGATGTAACTTTTTAGAAGATATTTTGGTTTAATGGCAAATTGCCATTGGCTTCCATAACATTACAGCTCTGCATGGTGCCCAATACAGCGGGTAGATGTGTAATACTCTCAGAATACAGAATTTAAGGGAAAAATAGATTTTTTTCTTATTACTTTGTGATTGAATAATTGATGCATCAGATGGTTAATGGTGATCTGAGGAACCCATTTAGACAGTTATAGAAGTTATAAAATACACATAAACATTCTTAACGGGATACATTTACTCAACTTTATTTATTTTTTCTTTCTTTTTTTAATGAAAAACAGCCTTTTTAAAATTATTTTTGAAAAATATCCATACAATGCAAAAAATAAAATAAAAAAAGAATAAAATGATAATAATAACAATAAATAGACCCCAATGACCTTTATTTTGACATTTTTTATATTTTGACATTGACTAGAAATACAGACTTGGACCCATGGGTATTATGGTTAACTGAAACTGAAAACAAAATCTTATTAAAAGTTTTACTTAAAATAAAATAATAACTATAATGATATTATGAAACAAACTTATTTCAAGTGATCTGCCATTTTTTCCCCATTTTAATTAATTTCAACTTGATGTACTAAAATAACTAAAACTAAAACTGAAATAAAATTAATAAAAACTTCATACACAATTAAAAAAAAACACACAAGAACATTACTGAAATGTGAATTGAAATTAAAAATGTAAATAAAATATTATAATAAAAACATATGAAACTGTTACAAAAACACTGTCAATTGTTTATAATAGTATGTAAATAATACTAAAATAACACTGTTTAGAATGACATGAGTAAACAATAATATAATTTTCTCTTTTAAGTAGTAATAATCAATACGAAACAATGGGTAGTTCAAATGTGTGTGTGTGTGTGTGTGTGTGTGGTGTGGTGGTGTGTGTGTGTACCTGGTATGACCAGAAAATACAGTTGGCAGTTATAAAAATAATTTTGTCTATGGAATGTTGTATGGAAATGGAAGTCTGAGGACACTGAGTATTATTTTCATGCACTTGAGCTTTGGCTTTTCACAAGGTGTGTTTATAATGTCATCCTCTTTCTCTTTAAATTGGCAGTGACGACCAAGACAAATTAAACAGAACAACCCCTGAAACCATAAAAAGGCCCTGCATCAAATTAGGCTGTTATGTTTAGACTGAAAATGAAAAGGCTATTCCATTTAAACAAGGGGAGGTTTTCTTTGAACTATAACACTGTACTCAAACCAATTACCTGTGCGTGGGTTGAATAATTTCCTAAATAAATGATAAATGGAATAGATATAAAGAGAATCTCTCCCCGGCCTATTAAAAATGAGAAGAACTCTAATTTCCATTTCCAAGCCTAAAAGGAAAACAAAATCTGATCTTGTCAAGTGAATAAGCGCATACTATGTCTATTCCTATTGTTTTTAGAGTTTCCTTTTAAATTCAGTCTGTCTAAAAAGCCAATTATCTTTGGGAGGACAAGATCACCCTTACCATTTCGTCTCTGTTCAAAAATGCCCCAGTGACGATTAATGACGATATGAAGAGTCATGTGCGCCATATAGAAAAGTGCACAGTGCGCCATCAAAACGGATGTCAATGTCACGGGTGAGCTGACAGCATGCCATAAAGTAAAATGATACGTATGCCACAGCAGGTGTTGTGATAATGAATGGTTTTGTCATGAATGGTTCTCTCGGAAAGTGTGGAAGAGAGAGAAAAAAAAAAGATTTCTGACATCATGACATGAGATGTATGTAGATGGCCAGATTATTACATTCAAAAAATATTAAATAATTTATTTATTTATATATATATTTATTTATTTATATATTTATATATATATATATTATATATATAATATATATATATATATAGGAAAACGTTGCTTTACAACAGTGTCACCACAATGGGACAAAAAAAAATCGATTAAATTTTGCATTTTCTTTTCAATTTGAAAAGCATATTTCTTTTACATTGATGCATCCAATCTTAATTTCCACAAAAAATCTCCACCTATACAGACACATACAAATGAACACACACACACACACACAAACACAAACACACACACACTCATCATTACAGTCACTGAAGGCCAACTCATCCTCGTTGTCATCACGTGGAAGAGCCAACTCTGCACTCTTCATATTGCCCTTTCCGTGAAATATTGCTCTATTCATTTTCTGAAAATAATAAATAATTTTCTTATTCATACATAAATAATACAAACTATACTACAATAAACACTTCAAATAAATAAATAAATAACTGCAATCATATTATTGAAGTTACTATCTATAAAAAAATCGCAATGGGGAAATACATTACTTAAATTCCACTGTGGTACAGAGTTGCCATATAGCAACATTGAAATTTTTTTTAATTTACAGTAAAATGGGCAATGCTGATTTTTGAATAAAAATATGTAATTGACTTAACAAAGATGATACAAAAAAATCCCCCTTAAGAAGAGATGTTCAGAAACGAGGTTAACAGAGCAATTTCTGGAGCACTTCAACAGGTGTCCTCCATGTGAGGGGGACAGTGAGAAAAAAAAGAAAAGTCTAAAAAAATAAAGTGTTAAGAAAAAAAAAAAAAAAAATAGAGGAAAAAAAGTGCTGAAGAAAAAGTGAAAAAAATAAAGTAAAAAGTGTTTTGGAGGAACATTCAAATGCCATTTGATTTAAAAACATCACATCATTGACTACCTTAAGGTCGGCCCTTTTAATTACCTTTAAAAAAATTTTTTTTTTTTTCCAAAATAACAAGGAAATACGTAGAAATGTATTGTTGCCATATGTCAACTCCGTTCCATAGAGGGATATATATGTGTGTGTGTGTGTGTGTTTTTGCCACAATAAAAATGAAAAAACTGAGTTTTTTTCATTGTATGGACAAAAACAGTGTGTTCCACAAAACAAAAGAAAGGCATTGGCACAATGAAGGGTGAGTAAAGGATGACGAATTTTAATTTTTTGGGTGAACTATCAATTTTAAGTAAAAATAAGAGATCTAGTAATACAGCTTTTTATATTAAAAGTAGACGTTTCTGTCAACGCTCTCATAACAATTTTAATAATGCGAAACAAGTTGAATCATCAGGCATATCACTGTTCTCAGATCAGCTTGTGGAGGTAAATGCATTTCGAAACATTCAACAAATGAACAAATTAATTTGCTGATTTTGTCTATACCTTAAATTGCAAGTTGTAGATGTTATTGTGAGAGATCTTTGATAACCGAACTATTAGGAGTTTTAGAAATGTAAAAAAAAATAGATTTAGCTTTGAAAGAAGTGCAAATGGTTATAAAATACATTTATTTGGTAAATGTTTTAATGAATGGATTCATTTGTAAATATCATAATGGATAGAATAGGCTATAAATGGATTTATTCATTGATTTATAGTTTTTCTTATTCAAAACATAAGAACAAATCCTACAAAAAACAAATGCTGTGACAAGAATTTGGTCTTAGCTATACACACTCAATGAATGAATGAATGAATGAATGAAGCAAGCTGAAGTCGGAAATGAAAACGAACAGTACCATGCGTGTTGTTTAACTTAAGAAAAAGATATTAAAGCACTTTCAGTTCTTTGGAAAGATGAGATGACAGTATGCTTTGGAACTAAGATCTGACAGACTCTGTGCAAAGAGGAGCGCGGTCAGCAGCATCCACTGAAGCCACGCAACACCATCGCGTCCGTTTAGAAGGACGCACGCATAACTGTGAGACAAAATATGCATCCAGTAACTCTCCTCTCTACAGTTTTCAATATACCTACCTAATATGAATGAGAGACAAATTATCATATCCATTGTCAGCCTTCATTCCAAAGTACTAAAAAAAAGAGCATATGAAACAGCATATCAAAGATTTGCCATTAATTTTAATTTTTGCATGACAAAAACACCAAACTCGATCAAAGCGCAGAGAATGAGGTATTATGTAACCCCTAAGCAGCGCCTCTGTGATGCTTTGATTTTAATCAGTGTGCGAATTCAATTCATTTTCGGGGTGGTATGAAGGAATTTTATTTTTTTAGGTTGTTTTTCAGGTCTTATAATCTGCGTCTCACGCAACCCAAATTGTTATTTTGCTGGATCAGCACAATTAGATTGGATGAAGTCATAATATGCATTTTAAACAAATATTTTTGCGCTCTAATGTCATTTTGCCCTTTCACGTGATCCTTCTTGGTGGGTCCTCGTGATTCTTTCCAAGACATGAACTAAATGATTTCAAATTGAATGTGGGCTAGAGGTTACGCGGGAAAATATCCATCATATTGCTTACATATTTTTATGGTTCTTTGTTTTTAAGTTATTTAAGCGCCACACGACATTAGCCTACACAATTTGGTCTGCATTTGACTCAAACGACGACGGTAACGCGATGTTGTTCAGAACGTTTTATATCCATTAAGCACAACTTTCTGATGGAAAATAAAGTAGTGAAGTCGGTAGATATTCGTGTATGGTAATGCGCCCTGTTCCCTCCAGAGAACACACTTCAAGTGCTATCCCCCTTCGGAGTGAGCGGGGTATAGTGATGCTCACTTTGGAATGGAATTGTCTCATTATGAACGCTGTTCGGCGTTGAGCCTGCTGCTGTGCGCACGCGAGAGAATGAACCGGTTGGATATGATGAAGACGCGCAGCCCGCGTGGGAACGGTACGGGTTAGTTTGCACCGGCGAACTCCGCTCGCGCGTCAGCAAGACTTCTTACAATTGTCGTCACATTCCGCTCGCAGGGCAACATTTAGCCGTACGCGAGCAAAATCCGAACGTCGATCTGCGCGCAGTAACGCCTCCTCTCTGTCATGTAGGGGCTTGATGTGAACGCATTACTGTTGACCGATGGGACACAAACAGAGGGTCACTCTCGGTGTGAGGAGGCAACGTGAAGAGGATCCGCCGTGTTTAAAAGAAACGAATCGTTTTGAAGAAGAAACAGATCAAATAGTGACAGTACTCTCAGAAAAGTTGAGTTCCAGCCGCAGAGGAGCAGGTCGAAACGCTTATCATATCTAACGGGGAACACTGACTGAGTGTTGCGCGTGACTGGGATCGCGTCTAAATAAACACCTGCCTCCGAGGACCTTAAGAACTCAAACCTGACAGAAGATTATTTACCGAGGATTAAGCGTCCGTTTGAATCACTAAATAATAAGGATATATCCGCCTGTATTAATAATAACTCATCTGGAACTGGGTGAAAATGAGACAGCGGTTCAAACGCGCGCAGAATTCACCCGTTTATTTCCAGTTGTAAGCGCTGCCCTGACCATCCTTTGGGTGCATATCTGTCACCCCGGAGCGGACCATCCGGACAGCTGCATCTGGAGCAAAGGAGCGCTGTGCTGTTTGAAGGTTTCTGCAGAATAACACTGGAGCAATGAGTCGCATCCCCTATCCACAGGTACGACTATCACGCCATGAAAGCGCACAGTAGCTTAAAACTGGTAAAATGTTAGTGATTTTAACAGTGAAGCGAATGTAAACATGCTGCAATGCAATGCAAACCTTTTAATTGGTTAACTGTAAATTCCCTTCATATACGGTGTAAAATTGTAGAAGACAACACGTGCAATTTTGCTGTAACACTGTTTAAACTACAACATATAAATTACCTTATAAAAATGCAATACACATACGTGTATGGCAAATTGTTGTTTAAATCATATTTGTTCCCCCTCTGAGAAGAGGCTTTTCCAGAACCCCCACAATCCCACAAACCCACACAATCACAGTTGTTAAGATGGCATTTGAAACGATTCTCCTTATTTGTGTTCAGTGATATGTGCATTAGAGTATTTTATGTTGCATTTTATGTTGATTTAGTCATATTTGAAGCATTATTTTATTATTGTGTGTATTAACCTAATGGTATTATGTTTGTGTGGACATTGTGCTGTTGTCAGTCTGTTGGTACTAGTGACAGAAACTATAGAGGCTTATTTTTATGCAAGTACATCGTGTGGCTTTCCATTGTATCACTAGTGTTTGGTGTGAGTGCAGTACAGTATCAAATAGATTTTAACGACTCAAGTAGATTGGTATTTTTACAGTGTAATTTACATACACGGTCATAAAAAATATGCCTTTTAACAACGTTTAACAAAGTATTTTTTTACAGTGCACATTTTTGCCATTCAAATTTTTCCAAACTAGTTGCGTTTATTATCATTATTATTATTGATGTTGGATTTAAAAAGTCTTAAATTGATGTTGGATTTAAAAAGGCTTTTCTTGTCCTAACTTTTGTTCTTTTTTGTTTGTCTTGTTTAAATATAGTAGAATAACACTTGTCATTAAACTATCATTTGACACTGAGATTTTAAGGGAAACAGTGGAGGTAATTAATGACTATCCTTCGACGGGGGAGATCATTGCCAATGTGAGTCAGCAGTGTGTGGGTGTGCTATTGAATTCTGTAGACAGTAAATACAAGCAGGGACAGGACACAATCTCCTGCCAGTCCTCAGCTGAGCCGCAAGACATTTTAAAAGAATGTCAATTCTAGCTTATAATAGAAACTTGGCAATGCATCACAAACATATCATAGATTCTAAATAATATAAAACGACATCACTGAAAGGTAAAGAAGAAAAGAGCCTTTATTTTTAGCCTTATAAAGGATGCAGCAAGTTTATTAGTCTCCGCTCTGGACCGTGGCCCAGTTTGGCACTATTACGAAGTAATGTGCTGAAACTGTGACAGTCAAAACATACAAGCTTTCAGCTACCATTAATATGTGTTTTATCACTTTCAGCACTGCGGATAGTATTTTTCCAAGGAAAATTATTTGAGTGATGATTGATCGTATATGAGTTTTGAAATACTTAGCGAGTGAAGACACGGTCCTGTGATTTTGGCTTTGCAGCTTTTGCCAGTGTTATGAAATGTCCCATGTGGCTGGCAGGGGTGCAAAGAAGCAATTAGGATTCCATACAACTGCTAATCGACTTATATTTTACTCCTTTTCGTTGCCTCAGCACATCAGCGTGGTTGCTGTGATCTCAGAGGAAATTTTATATTCCAAAAAATGCGGTACCCACATTTCATTCCTGGCATTTGAAGGCTGACTAACCTTTTTCCAGCAGCTACAGAGGTCAAAAGGTCAGATCTGAGATGATTGACTGGTTGTGCTGATGATTGCGCTAAAATTGAGGCCAGAAGAAAACCGAGCCATCTGTGAAGAAGAAAGGCTTATGAATGTGTAATCTTGCTCTCTTTAGCCGTGAATGACATCGTTATCATTTTGTTCTCCTCCCTCTAGCTCTTTTGATAGCATATTTCCATCATGATGCCGTCGGTTGTTTACAAGTCAATTGTTTGCCCTTCATTTTCACCTTGGCACACCTGACGGGAGCTCGGAAGGCATCCTTTACAACCCGTCCTGCAGGAAATGAGAGTTTTGAGGTCATTCACCCCACAGGACATGTGTTTGTTTGTGTGTTCATAGCACCCCACAGGAAGAATAGTTTCACCTGTACACACGACTCCTTCGGCCTGGTTAAGCAGCGGAAGCCTTTGTCAAATTACAGTCGAGCCAGTGCAGTTCAATAAGCACACAGGTCTAATTAACTCATCACAGAGATGTAAGGAGCGGAAAGGCTTCTCGCTCTCCACAGACCCAACAGCTTCGAGCTGAAGCTTTTAGATACAGACAAGCAACATTTTAGATGCATGCGGTGGGCTTATCAGTTTCTCCTCAAGATGTCACAATTTAAATGTCAGAAGAGCCACAGTCTATTTTGTGCTATTTGTCGCAGTCTGGTTTGCTTATAAATTTGCTGCCTTGATTCATTGTAGCGGTTGTGGCTATTTGGATTCTTTCACACAATAGTGTACATATTGAATGGTGTACATGTCTCATTATGTTCTGTTTCGAAGAAGAATGCTTGCAGTCTTTTGGGAAAAGTTGAGTCTGTAGAGCTGGAACAACCTTTTTGAGGGTACTGTTGAGGTTTAGGGGTTTCAGACTCATCCAAATGCATGCAGCACTCACTGTGTCTTAGCAACGGCAGGTACAGCTCATTATTTTTGTAGTTTTAATATCCCAGAGGTCAATATCGTGTCTATGATTTAGCATGGTTCATGTACCGCAGTGTCTTTGCATGACTAATCGAACATGTACTGAGTATAAACACAGATGAGGATTCCCAGAGCAGTGAACAACCTCTTAAGTACTTGGAATTTGACTTTGCGTTGGGCCACATTGTTCTTTTTTGACGACAGGCTCACGTTCTCATAACCAGTCAAGACGATTATTGTTTTTTATATATACTGCAATGTAAATGGTGGCTTATTTAGTGCTAAAGCCCTGCTAGGTATTTTGTGTCAGCGCTGTGTCTCTTTTAGGAGCTCTTTCAGTGATTGCTCCTCTGCCGCATCTCCTGGAAATGCAGCTCATAATAATGACGTTAAGTCATTTGGGAGTTCCTTTTCTGAATGTATCCTTTCAAATCCCCTCTGCAGTTCTCAAACTCTGAAAACGAGCTTGCTGCCGAGAATTGCAGGATCTCGAGTTTTCCAGCTCGTTGCCATTTAGGGATGGTTTTTATATGCGACCTTACGCTCCTCTGTCACTCAGAATTGAATAGCTTCAGATCATATTGGTCTTGAATTGGTTGTTTAAATATTTCTTGGTTCTCCGCTCTGGGTGTCGTGGGAGAGATTTGGGGAAAGTATGAAATGAATGTTATGAAAACAGAGATTAGAAGTAATTGTTCACATAGCTTTCATCATTGCAAACTGCATTAATGGTATCTTGTCATTTTCTCATTGCCAGAACAGGCCACAGTTTAAATCAATAATTCCTAACCAAGTCCCAGGGGGTTCCAGAGGGTACTTGGAAACATTTTTGTTCTGCTTCTTTTAAATTGATAAAACAGAAATACTACTATGCGGAATATATGCAGAATTTAGTAAATGCTACTACTACTACTAATAATAATGGGTTAAATGAAGATCACTCTTATATTGAATCTTATATTTTCAGTTCCTTTTTAAGGAAAGAAAGCACAAAGTATCTCACAAATTATAGACACACACACACACACAAATGTATGTGATAAAAAGTGTAACGCATACTGATATCTAGTATATACAGTATTCATAAGTTATTCTTTTGAGTCAAATCTTGTTAACAAACTGATTGAACTGGTTCACAAATTCATTCATTAAATGGACTGAATCTGTGAGTGTTTGTATTTTATTATTATTTTTTCCTTGGTTTGAATGGAGTTTGCAATGAGCCAAGAACCTACAAATGCTTGAAAGTGAGTGAACCAAGGGTTTGATTGAACTTTACTTGCATTATTATCTAAAATTAATTCACATATACATATTGGTATTGGTATAAATAATTATGTTAAACAATTCATTTTGGATGAAAGATGTCAATTACTTTTGCTTTTGTTTATTGTAATTGCAAGTTATATTTACGTTCTAAAAGTTTTTATGTTTTGTAGAAGCTGAATCATGACTGCAGTAAACTAAAGTGGGACACATGAAATTGCACAAAAAATTAGCTGAACAAATTGTTCAAATGAACTGGTTAATGGAAAGGAGTCAGATTTTCCATCAGGTTGGGAAATACTGGTTTAAATAATTTAACATTAGGAAAATAATTACTTCATAGTAGCTTCTTTCACCAAGAAAGACATAACAGATTTAACGTTGAGCGCTGGCATATCAACCTCACTTAAAGACTTGGTTTTATCACCCCCAGACTGTCGCAGTCAATTTTAAAAGCATATTGAGGGTTATCATAAATCACTTAAATTAAAATTGTGCTTTACCTAATAAGGTATTTAGGGAATCGTTGGAAGCTTTTGGACATTTTAAAAGCTGGACGGCTCGCACAAAATGCATTTGTTCTTTAAACTCACTTAATTAGTCTAGGCATGGAGCACAGCCGGTCTGCCTGAAGTGGAGATAGCTGGCAATGGAAAAAGTAAGAATGAAAGTGTGTGTAAAAAGTGCCAAGGCTTGCGCAAAAGCTGTATTACATGATAGTGAACATACTCTGATGAAGGGGTCGGTGCATGATTTCAGAGATGGGTTTTTGATGAGGGAACAGGAAGTGCACTTTTGTTAAAGGCTGAATGGCAAGTACTTTGTAAGAGCTGAGGTTGCGGTATAGATTTTGCATGAGTCATTTAAAATGCCTGTGTTTAAAGCAAATGAGGAGTATAGATGAACCTGAGGTAGAGCTGGCAACCTAGTCCTTAAAAACAATGGACCGGAAACCTACGGAAATAAATCAGATCTCAAGGACCCTAAATATAGCATTCTTTCCTAACCATGTCCTTACTTGTAAAGTCAAATACTGTGCAAAGTGACAAAATCACAATGGACCCTTTTCAGATTTCCGGGGTTCTCAGAAGCAGAAGTCATCATTATACAATGCCTTGCGAAAGTATTCAAACCCCTTAATTTTTTTGTCAAATTTTGTTATGCTGCAGCCTTATGTAAATGTTTGTAAATTTTAAACCCCCCCCCCCCCCCCCCACACACACACACATCAATTTACACTCCATACACCATAATAGAAAATCAAAAACAGATCTGTCACAGCTTTGTATATACGGGGTACGGAAAGTATTCAGACCCCCTTAAATTTTTCACTCTTTGTTATATTGCAGCCATTTGCTGAAATCATTTAAGTTATTTTTTTTTTCCTCGTTAATGTACACACAGCACCCTATATTGACAGGAAAACACAGAATTGTTTAAATTTTTGCAGATTTATTAAAAAAGGAAAAACTGAAATATCACATGGTCCAAAAATATTCAGACCCTTTGCTGTATTAGTTTAGAACACACTTTTGATCTAATACAGCCATGAGTCTTTTTTGGGAAAGATGCAACAAGTTTTTTCACACCTGGATTTGGGGATCCTCTGCTATTCCTTCTTGCAGATCCTCTCCAGTTCTGTCAGGGTGGATGGTAAACATTGGTGGACAGCCATTTTTAGGTCTCTCCAGAGATGCTCAATTGGGTTTTAAGTCAGGGCTCTGGCTGGGCCATTCCAGAACAGTCACAGAGATGTTGTGAAGCCACTACTTCGTTATTTTAGCTGTGTGCTTACAGTCATTGTCTTGTTGGAAGGTAAACCATCGGCCCAGTCTGAGGTCCTGAGCATTCTGGAGAAGGTTTTCGTCCAGGATATCCTTGTGCTTGGCCGCATTCATCTTTCCCTCGTTGCAACCAGTCGTCCGGTCCCTGCAGCTGAAAAACACCCCCACCGCATGATACTGCCACCACCATGCTTCACTGTTGGGACAACAGGTATTGGACAGGTGATGAGCAGTGCCTGTTTTCTCCACACATACCGCTTAGGAACATTTAAGGCCCAAAAAGTTCTATCTGGTCTCATCAGACCAGAGAATCTTATTCCTCACCATCTTGGAGTCCTTCAGGTGTTTTTTAGCAAACTCCATGCGGGCTTTCATGTGTCTTGCACTGAGGAGAGGCTTCCGTCGGGCCACTCTGCCATAAAGCCCTGACTGGTGGTGGGCTGCAGTGATGGTTGACTTTCTAAAACTTTCTTCCATCTCCCGACTGCATCTCTGGAGCACAGCCGCAGTGATCTTTGTGTTCTTCTTTACCTCTCTCACCAAGGATCTTCTCCCCGATAGCTCAGTTTGGCCGGACGGCCAGATCTAGGAAAGGTTCTGGTCGTCCCAAACGTCTTCCATTTTAAGGATTATGGAGGCCACTGTGCTCTTAGGAACCTTAAGTGCAGCAGAAATGTTTTTGTAACCTTGGCCAGATCTGTGCCTTGCCACAATTCTGTCTCTGAGCTCTTCAGGCAGTTCCTTTGACCTCATGATTCTCATTTGAATACTTAGGACCATGTGATATTTCAGTTTTTCTTTTTTAATAAATCTGCAAAAATGTCAAAAACTCTGTGTTTTTCTGTCAATATGGTGTGCTGTATGTACATTAATGAGGAAAAAAAAGGAAAAAAAAAATGTACTTAAAATGATTTAGCAAATGGCTGCAATATAACAAGAGTGAAAAATTTAAGGGGGTCTTAATACTTTCCATACCCACTGTATATATTGCAAAAAGACATTGCTTAAGTATTCAAACTCAGCACCTTTACAGCCTCAAGTATTTTTGGGTATGATGTGACAAGCTTTGCACAACAGCATTGGGCAATTATCTGCCATTCTTCTGCACACCTCTTCAACTCTCAAACTCTGTCAGGTTGAATGGGGGCAGACACACATTTTCAGGTTTCTCCAGAAATATTTGATTGGGTTCAAGCTCAAGCTGTGGCTGGGCCACTCAAGGACATCTTCTTGCTGTTGTAGTTAGGATCATGTCATGCTGGAAGGTGAACCTCTGCCCAGTCTAAGGTTTGAAGTAATGCTATGGACTGGTGTTTCATTAAGGCTATCCTTAATTGGTGCACCTTGAGCTTTCTTCTACTCTGATGAGTCCCCGTCCTGCCGCTGAAAAACAGCCCAACACAAGAGGCTGCTCCAGCAACACTTTACTTTGGGTGTCCGTCTTCAGGTGAGAGCCAGTGCCGGTTTCCTTTAAAACATGATGCTTGGAATATTGAGCTTCATTCAGACCAGGCGGACTCTTGTTTTCACACAGCTGAGGGTCCTTAGGTGCTCTTTTTTGCAAATTCCAAGGGTGTTTTCAGAGTCTCTTCACTGAGGAGAGATGAATTTGGCCACACCGCCATAAAGCCCAATTTGGTGGAGTGTTGCAGTGATGTTTGCCCTTCTCTAGGTTTCTCCCATCTGCTATATGATCATGGAGCTCAACTAGAGTGACCATCAGGTTCTTGGTCACCACTCTAACCAAAGCCCTTCTCCATCAATTGCTCAGTTTGGCCAGGAGGACAGCTCTAGGAAGAGTCCTGATTGTTCCAAACATCTTCCATTATGGATACATGCTTCTGTGAACCTTAAATGCAGCATAATTTGTTTCTGAACTCTTCCCCAGATGTGTGGTTTAATGCAATCCTGTCTCTGAGCTCTACAGGCATTTTTTGACCTCAGTGCTTGGACTTTGCTCTAATATGCAGTTTTAGCTGTTAGACAAATCACACACATTCAATGATTGGCACAAGTAACTTCATCAAAAGTGTGGGTAACATAACAAGCAAAATTAATGCTCCTGACCTAAATTTCAACTGTCGGGTATGAATACTTATGCAATTGAATCATTTAAATATTTATGTTTAATAAATTTGCAAAGATGTTAAAAATCTGTTATTTTCTTTGTCATTATGGTGTATGGAGTGTAGATTGATGTGAAAAAGGCGGCAAGTGAATACTTTCGCAAGGCACTGTATATAACTTTGCTAGATTTACGATGTAATATCTGTGGAAATGTGTCAACACAATCTCTGAAAAAGGTCTATTAGAACATGTGAACAATTCCAAAATCTGGATAATTAAACGTGTTGCATAAGTTTGAAAAGTCCTTTGGATCTTTAAAAAGTCCAAACCTTTTTGAGTGACATAGTCTGGAATGTTGAAACGTTTTGGAGAATCGTTGGGCATTTTAAAATTAAATATTAGCTGATGCATGAAGATGATTGTTTAGAAATACGATAAGGTCCAAGGTATTGTTGCCACATCTGGAGAATTTCATAATTTGAACATATTGTTCCGTCCTTGATTTCCCATTAGTATTTATGAAACACTTAATTGAATTAGTTTTAGCCATTCATACGTTAAGTACAAAACCAAAAATGTCACATTGGTATGAAGTGGAAACTGACTGTTTGTAATATTAATCCAGATTATTTTCTGTATCACAGTCAAAATTGCATCTGATCCTGCCATGTGTTTTCACTGTGACTTGGCAACCCCCACTCTTACAAGTTTCATTGGCATGTTTAAATGTGAATGGGTGTTTTCTGCCACACTCATTTGCCTCTTCATTTTAGATGGGTATGACGTTCTGTGCCCATGCAACACATGTTGTTTTGTACTACAGAGAATGGTGGGATTCTCTCGCAGCTTGCCACGGTTTTATATGAGTAAGAAAGATATTCTGTTCGCTGAGTCAGTGATCTATATGCCTACTTTGTCCCAGATCCTTGTCCTTTTTTAAATGAAATGAGTGAATTAACTCAATTAGCCTGTCAGTGGCTCTTTACAAGCAGCTGGTACCTGGCAGCTGTTGCATAAGAAAAGACAAAACCTCGTTCATCCCTGTCCAATCGATTTTCCCTTTCCATCCGACATTTTTCACAACTTGTGTCTCACTTAAAACGGAACACATTTACATCAGAGGGGCTTGCAGTGGCTTCCCAGAAGACATTTCTTCCTTCATATTGGTTCATCGCAATGCTGCCACGTTAGGAAAGGGACTGATGTTCTTGTTTGCTTCTATTTTTTATTTTTTTGGTGGGAAATGTATTCTCACAGCAGATTAGACATGTAAATTAGCGAGAGCCGTTTGTTTTGAGAAGACTAAATTAGATCTCTGTTGAAAACATATTTGGCTTTTGCATTCTTTTGTTCTTTCTATTCTGTGAATATAATTTCTGTTTGAAGAGCTATAAATATGATCTGTTTAACTGTGTCAAATCCAAGATTTCATCATGAAAAAGTACAATATTAGCAAAGCCTTTCATCAGATCTCTCTCCCCTTTTCCTTGTGTTTATCGCTGCATCTATTTCCTCTCATTCAGTTTTCAGTTTTATTGGCTGAATATAAGCTAACGGCACGTAACACACATCAGTTTAGCTACGGGCAACAAAGAAATTATGCTAAAATGAGAATGATTAACAGACATGCTGTCAATCATTTTTAAATAATAATTATTAATATGAATTATATTAGTTTTTCATTAGTTAGAAAATTAAATAGGACATAAATTATAAAATTCTGTCAAATATGAAATAATTATTTTAAGGGAACTGAATCCTATTTATGGCCCTGTATCGTATTGATAAGAAAAGCATTTAATTATTGTGGATGGGCACTGGATGATCTTACAAAAAAAAAGCAGCTTTAAAAGTTTATTACCAATATAGTAAATTATTATACAAGTAATTAAATAGTAAAGAAAGTTAAAAACGTATATTTTTACCCTCTAGCGTTTAGTTAAATTTCTGCTGTATGTATTTTGTTGATATATTGTTTCTCATTTATTACTTTTTTTTTATTTGTCTTTTATGTGTGATGTATTGATGTTCATGCTTTTATGTAAAGCAATTGAGCTTAATTAAAAGGCGCAATATAAATAAATTTGTTAGTGTTGTTATATGTATTATTATTATTCTTATTAAAACATATTGTTACTCTGTCATGCTTTTTTTTTCCAGTATCTCGTTCCTTGAATTTGGATTGTTTGTTATTCTGGATATTTTTATTTTTTTACCTAATGATTAATTATATAATTTTAGCATGTTATATTTGTTCTAATTAACTGCTCTAAATTAACGTGTTAAATTGACAGCCTTAATTAAAAGTAAAGTAAGCATTAATTCATCACACTAGTGAATAATCATTACAGCAGAAAGCTATAAAGATCAGATATTAAAAAGATAATTATTAAGATATATATTCTTTGTCCCTGAGATGTGTGACAGTATGACTAAGTGTACTGAGTATCTAACAGTCTTTGTGTTCATCTAATAGATGGGGTATTTCTTTCTCTATTGCCTGTGCATTTTGAATGAGCAAAGTAGCACATTTTCATATAGGTAGTTTGTACAGTGCCTTTTAAAATAGCTTTTATGCTGACGGTGCACCCCATCCCCTATGCATGACTGACACAACTTCAAATGTACTTTACTCTACAAATATGGACCAGTGTTTATAATTCAGAAATGCTAGTAAGTTCAAAAGCACAGATGACCTTCAAAATCATGAGAGCAAAATAGGAGTAAAATTTACAGGAAGTTCTTTTTATTGAGTCTTCAGTTTACACCATAACTTTTTTTTTGCTTTAAACAGTTCAGAATCCTTAAACCTTGTGTTTATTTGTGGGTTTAAATTGGATTTTGAATCCCAGATTTTCAATGTGGTCCTTTGGACCCCATTGTATGTCCCAGTGGAATATAGTCCATGGCAACATCCTCTCTTCCAAGCATACTTGAGCAGTGTTTTTATTTGTGTGAGCATGCTTCCTGTGTTTAAAAACACTTACGTGTTAGTAATGGTCATATTCACATGCATTCACACAGACTTTCACCCATATGCACATTCTGCTGGGGCAATAGAAAACACCCCTATTTATGCCTGCGCAAACTGACAAATGTAACTCATTTACTGTGTATACTGTCTAACTTTCACTTTTGTGGGGTTACTGAATGAAGTGTGCAGGTAGGTGGAGGCAGGGCTGGACTGGGACAAAAAATCGGCCCAGGCATTTTTTGGACCAGGCGGCCCACCACCATTTATATATATATATATGATGAATATAGGAATACGGCCTAACATACCAGTCAAAAGTTTTTGAACAGTAAGATTTTTTAATGTTTTTTAAAGATGTCTCCTCTGCTCACCAAGCCTGCATTTATTTGATCCAAAATACAGCAAAAGTAGCAATATTGTGAAATATTTTTACTATTTAAAATTTTTACTGTTTTCTATTTGAATATATTTTAAAATGTAAATAATTCCTAATATGTCGATTTGCCTGCAAAAAAAAAAAAAAAACTCTATTATGTATTATGTTGAAAACAGCTGAGTAGAATTTCGCTGATGAATAGACAGCATATTTATCTGAATGGAAATCTTTTGTGACCATAGAATGTCTTATCATCACTTTGGTATCACTTAAAGATTACGTGCAAATAGAAGTATTAATTTCTTTCCCAAAAAAAAAAAAAAAAAAAATCTAATGACTCCAAGCTTTTGAATTGTAATAGTGTATAATGTTACAAAATCTTGTGATCTTTCTAGTCATCAAAAAATCCCGACAAAACTTTACTCAACTGTTTAAATTTTGATAATAATTAATAATAATAATAATAATAATAATTTCTTGAACAACAGATCAGCATATTAGAATGATTCTGAAGCATCAAGGGACACTAAGAATGGGAGTATGATGTGAAAACTTGATTTGATACAGAAAATAAATGACATTTTAATATGATATTTAAAGAGAAAGCAGTTTGTTTTACACAGTAAAAAAAAAAAATCAACAACAGTACTGCTTTGCGTATTTGGATCAAATAAAATGCAGTTTGGTGAGAAAAAAGATCTTTTAAAAAAACTACAAAAATGATACTGTCAAAACTTTTGATGCGGATATGTATGTGTATCACACTATATCACATCTTAGTTGTTTTGGATAAGAATAAAACATCAGGTCTGGACAATACGGCTTTTGCAATTTGAAAATCTGGATTTATTCGCATGGCCATGGGGAAAACCTTAGTTTTTTTTGAAAAAAAACCCCCCCCCCCCCACCACTTGACTTGGCTAAAAAATCGCTGGGGACGAATTTACGTTTTATCATTTAAAGTGTTTTCGTTTTCTACACTCAATAGTGCACACACATTAGGATAGGTTAGATTTCTGCCTCCGTTGCGAGTCCCTATCAAAGCACTTTACCGATTCAACTACTCTGTTCTCCTCCTCCTGCCTTGCTCTTTGCTCTTACTCACCGCAGAGAAAGCCTGTTCTTGATAAATCTGCTGTGAATACGTGGGAAAAACCGACGAGGAAGAAGTTGGAATGAAGCGATCTTTATATAGGCGGAGCAAAATACTTAATCGCTCTGTCTATAGCGCATTGTGATTGGATGGTTTACACTGTCTATACAGGAGACAAACCAATGGGCCACTGGCTGCTCGCTGACCCTGCGTGATGGTCCTTGGCAAAAAAAAATTAAAAAAATTCTGTTGGCCCACCGGGAAAATGCCAGATTACAAATCCAGCCCTGGGTGGAGGGGCACTGCATCCAAGCATCTTTCATTAATTACCCAGCTATGCTTGTGTGGAACGCTGGCATAAAATATATTGACTCCTTGCACTAACACTGCAGCCTGTCATCTCCATTTATCACAATTAACAGCCCAACAGCGAGTAGAGCCAAGCAGTGCAGCCTCAAGGTCAGGGGTACAGTACACAATGTGAAATCTGGGTAGAGACATGCAAACAAGCTCTAGATTGTATCTTATTTATATTTATTTATTTTAACTACTACTATAACAAAAACATAATATGCTACTGTATAAACTTTTTTGAACTTTTTTTCCCATACAAAATACCATCTACCATCTTTGACTACCATCTTTGACTGATTATTCAGCTTTTGCAATTAGTTAAAACATTGAGTTATACATATTCTAACAAATAAAGGTAATCACTTCAGCTTTTGAAAATCATATTATGTGATTACAATTATTATACAATTAATTTATGCAAATAAATATATTTGGCACACAAAATGAGATGACAGAGAAACACTCTCATTCAGCATTTAATTAGCTATATGTGACCCTGAAGCACAACATCAGTCATAAGTAGCACGGCTATATTTGTAGCAATAGCCAACAATACACTGCATGGGTCAACATTATTGATTTTTCTTTTATGCCAAAAAATCATTAGGATATTAATTAAAGATCATGTTCCATGAGGATATTTTGTAAATTTCCTACAGTAAAATATTAAAACTTAATTTTTGATTAGTAAAATGCATTGCTAAGAAATTAATTTGGACAACTTTAAATTTGATTTTTTTATTTTAACTTTGATTTTCTCAGTATTTCTATTTTTTTTGCACCCTCAGATTCCAGATTTTCAAATAGTTGTATCTCAGCCAAATATTGTCCTATCCTAACAAACCATACATCAATGGAAAGCTTATTTATCAGATGATGTATAAATCTCAATATCAAAAAAATTGACCCTTATGACTGGTGTTGTTGTCCAGGGTCACATATGTAAAAAGGAAATTGAAGACATCTACTTGTAAGTCTATTGATAATAAGAAGAAACAAACGAAGGTAAGTGATAAGGATCACTAAATATTTTCACTACATAAACTCTTTAAAATACCTGTATAGGGGATAGATAAGAAAACTGTCCCGAGCTAGAATCAAGCTTTGAACTCTGCAAACCAAACGATCATTTAAATTAAATAATATATATTTTTTCCCACTAATGAAAATATTTTATCATTAGCTAGCTCACATGGAGAACTGCTTATGTAATCAGAAAATCAAGTTGTAATTCTACGGAAAAAGTGACACTGACCTGCTTTTCATGTTATTACTGTAAAGCTGTCGATTTAAAGCTATCGTTGCATAATAAAGTAAATATATCAATAGACGTGACTGGACTTTACTAGAGTAGAGTACTAAACTGCAAGTATCCTCATCACTGTAATCAGATGCGTTCTTAACTGCTGCTTTCTCACCGCTGTCAGTTTTTGTTGTGTTTATTTCATTATTGAGAGAAAAGCGTGCAGTATATATTTACATATTCATCAAAGTCAGGGTTGCCAGGTTTTCACAAAAAAACCCGCCAAATTGCTACTCAAAACTAGCCAAATCGAGTTTTGACGGGTTCCGGAAAAACAAAAAAAAAAAAATCACATTCGGGGGTTTATTCTCTGGTAAAATTTAAATTCCATGGGCTAAATATCACGTAATTGGGGTTGTTCAAACCTGCGGACATGAAAAATAACCCACAGCAACAGTGTTAAAGTAGCCCAATTCCACAGGAAAACTTGGCAACATTGGGTTCGGCTGCGTTTGCACTAATGTGCTGTGTCTTCTACTTCCCTTCAATTGCATCCAATCACAGTCTTGCGCTACAGCGCCACACTGGTCAAACCGCATTATTGTAGGCTCTTACATAGGTGATGAGATCAAACGACAAGAACAAAAATATTTGTCGACAATTTTTTATTGTTGACGTTGTTGATTATGTTGACTAATCGTTTTGGCCCTAATATTTCATGAAACATTTTTTTTTAGAGTTTTGTTTTGCTTCACCAGAGTGCTTAGAAAAAATTTAGCCATTGGTGCTGATAGCCTCATGGTCAGTGCGTCGACATACAGTGCAACTGTGCTCACGGCGACCCAAGTTTGATTACTGTCTCGAGGTCCTTTGCCAATCCTACTCCCCTCCACCCAGTGCTTTCCTGTCATCTCTCTACTGTCCTATTCTAATAAAAGGCATTAAGGCCCATGAAAATAACTTTTAAAAATGTAGCTGGAAGTTGCAGGAAGTGAAAACTACTTTTGAATCATTGCAGAAGCCTTTTCTAACTCAGTTGAATTTTGAGGCATTGGGTTAGACTGGGGTTAAGTTCAGGATTTGGTTGGGTTTATTTTTGAAACGAGGTTGAGGATAGGATCTAGATTAGGCACATGTCAGCCATAAAAACCCTTGCTCTAGTTGTTCTAAATATAGAGGAGGAGAAATATGTAATGTATAATATAGATGCTGTGTGTTTTCATACAATGTCATTGGGCTGAAGTTAGACGTCTCTGATCTGAGACTAGTTTTAGGCAAAATCAAGCACAATTTCCCTTATGGAAGCTTGGCAAATTGACGTGAAAGGCATTTCTGTACTCTTGCTTGCTTGTCATGCTCAGACCAGCTGTCATGTTAGAGCAGTGCACACACTGACTGAAGTGATTTTACGCTACTGTCACAATTAGTCTCCAACTAGTATCTGTAGACATCCATGCACTCATACACAAATATGAACTATAACACACTCCGTACACTCTGTCCAAATGCCACACATGGTTACTCATTCATCTGCTTCCCACATGAGCGTAAAGCATCCCACGTCTGGAAGCAAACACAGAAAGTTACGTTACGGAGGTGTCCATGCACTCTAGCATAGATTCACAGTACGCGCACACACACACACACACACACACACACACACACACGCGCGCGCATACAAATGAACTTGCATAGCACCCATGTCCTTTGAAAGGACTGCCTCCTGAGTAAACATACGCGCACACACACACAGATTATTATGGGGTAAATAAACAATAGGGTAATAGAGGGCAGCCTGTGTAAATACTATTATGGCCATAAACAGGCTCCTTCATACAGATCAAGAACAGCAGACACATCTTAAACAAACAGACTGGACACAAGCAAATGCTAAATCAGAAGACACTTTGCACAAATGAAATACATTTGGGTTGCCCATATTTATTTATTTATTTATTTAAAAGGCATTAAAGGAAGCCATTCATTTTCAACCAATCATTTTCAGTTATCATAAGATTTTTTAATTTTAAATTAAATTTATTTCCATAATTTTATGTTATTTAAAAGCATTAAAGGAAGATTATCATAACATAACGTTGACAGCATTTGTCAAGGTCAGCCATTCATTTTCAATTATTATAAGAAAAAAATCTTTAAATCACACGAACAGAAACATACTTTCCACTAATGCGGTATACTGGGTTGACTATATTTAGTTTTTTTTGTGTGTGTGTGTGTGTGTGTGTTAATTTCTCCAAGCTAATATTGACACAATTCAAGCTCATCATTCATTTTCAGTATTCAAACCATATAATTGATTATTGGAGAAGTGTTATCCCCACCAGGATTATAAACCAACATTTTTATTTATATTTTTAACTTTATATAAAAAACTACTTTAACATTACAATATTAGCGGCTTTTTTTAGGTTTATTAGTAGATGATTTTTGTTAATATGGGTTATATTTAATTGTTTATTGTATTGAGGATTTTTATTTATTCAGTTAATTGTTTATTGGAAGTAATTATAAACCAATATTTTCTAACTAAAAAAAATTTATACAAAATAATAATTTTAAACTTTATAAAGAAAAAAGTCTTAAAAATATTATCAGATTTTTATTAGTAGAGGATGACAACATTTAAAAAAAAACTGTATTTAGACTAAATTTATGGCTCAAGCTTATTTAAAACTGAGTACATGTCCCACATTTTGTTAACAGTGTTGCAAAAAAGTTGCCTCATATAAAATTAATGGAAACTAAAACAGTTCATGCAATATTTAATTTGATCTTGTGAATTTGTCAGCTAACATTTAATGAAAGATAAGCTGTGTCCATTTGTTGAAAAGGTGAAAAGGTTTCAGGCTCAGTTGTGAAAGTGAAAGTACGTCTTCCCCACGTCTTTCTTTAATTGATGAGCGCAGCTTTCAGTGATCGTCCGTGCCAAACCCCACCCCCTGTCATCTCAGTTTCCATGGCATCCATGATGCGTAGCGACTGGACGACCGTTTAACAGCATCACGGGTGGAGTGTGTCTTAACTATGGATTTTGAGGGGGAGGATCATTTTCTCACAGAGCGAATGAACCGTGTGATCGGTGAGGAGCTAATCTAACCCTGACCACCTGTGAGGATCGCTTCCTCCTCTCAGCCCAACCCCACAGGCCTGCGTTGATCCGGGGAGAATGTTTGAGTGCAGAAAGTGGTAGGATTCAATTTTCAGGGCTTACTATCAGGTTCTCCCTCAACTAAGAGGCGGCGGTGATTCCACGGATCAGTTTGAGGACTTTGCAACAAGCTGACCTACATATTAGAAGACTCGGTTCCTATTGCATTCCGCCTGCAAAAGCAGTCAGCAGGAGCACTCACATGAACCAGATGGATTCACAGCACGCTCTCCGATCCTCTCGGACTCGCTCTCTTTATTTTGCAGTTCCCTTCCCTGTACGTTTCAGCGTTTGGGAGAGCGCAGGTGTTAGAAGTGTATTAGGGCCCTAGAAATTGTGTGTCGTTTTGAAGGTTCCTAAGCCATTCATCACTGTCATCACAAATAGCTATACATGTGCGTTTCTGTTTTTACTCGGCTAGACTAGTTTTGCTCTTTCTATTCAGCTCTTAATATATTGTTTGTGTCATGCAGAGAGAAGAAAAGGCGAAACGAATATAGAATCTCATCCCTCACTCCACAGACCTTGGCCGTTTGGAGTCAATTTTAATCACAGTTCACTGTCTTGAACTTTATGGCAAGATCAGACGTATCCTCATCATTTCAGTTCATGAGTTAATGAAGTCCGCTTTATTTCTTAACTTTGTTTTTAACGGCAGAAACGCTCAAAAGAATGTCCGATTTCTAAACTTCTTGTGGTTTGCAAGCGTGAAGTTGCTCTCTGGCAGAGTCTCACGTGTTTGAACCCCTGAGGTTAGTAATTTGGTTTTCATTAGACTGGTGCTTAAACCACAGATGTGTTTAACACTTTCAACACTCTCTTTGACCTCCACTGTGACAGTTTAATGGCAGTTATAATTTTGTCTCGTTGTTGGCCTTCTCAGAATTGTAACTCAAGACAGCGATAAGCTGTAAATTTTAATAGCTAACTCCTTGTTTGCTAGTCACCTCTTTTAGGCAATAAAAATGCTTATGCTGGAGTTCAGATATTCTCAAAACTGGTTACACAGCTGGCTGTGAAGTTTAGTTTTCTCCATATTTGTTTTTATTTTTCCCACAGTGATAAAAAAAAAAACAGCACAGGTAATTATAATAATGAGTGTTTTAAAACACTAGGGTATAATATTCTGAGCAGCAAATCAGTATATTAGGATGATTTCTGGAGGATCATGTGCCACTGAAGACTGGAGTAATAATGCTGAAAATTCAGCTTTGCATCACAGGAATAAATTGCATTTTAAAATATAGTAAAATAGGAAATGCTTTTTTTAAATTAGTTTTACAGTTTCACTGTATTTTGATCAAATAAATACAGCCTTAGTGAGCATAAAAGTCCAATTATTCAAAAACATGAAAATAAATAAATAAATACTGTCCCCAAACTTATGAATGTTATTGTAGGAAAGGAATCAAATGGCATGGTCTTTATTATTGTATTATTATTGTTCTGAATATAAGCATGAATGCAAGTGTGATATTGCTTATTGCAACTAATTGAGTAACTTATGTGTTAAATTTGCATATATTTTCTCCTCCATGTTTACATTAGATAGCACTCAGATACAGTACAGATACTACAAAAAGACCTAATTTCATTTGATATATTTTCTTGTTTTAGTATAAACCAGTACTTTTGACTTTCCTACAAAAACCTGTTTTCTGAATGAAAAAAATTGTGAATTAGACAGTCCAGACAGCAGGAAGGATCATTTATTGAGACACTGCATAAGTAAATAATAAAAATCCTATGTTCAAATGTCTTATTTATCATCATTGTGCAAAGCCATAAATTATACATAAGCATAATTATATGAGACAAACCATCTGAGTCCAGGCAGGAATGCTGTGGGACCTTACTGAACTGATTTTAGGAGAGGTTAGTGTCTCATAGTCTCTAAGCATCCTTCAGTTGTCCTCCTGCATTCACAGATAAATAGCCCACAGAGACTCTGCCTGAAGCTGTCTACCGCTCCTAGAAAGACATGTGACAATTGAAAGCATTCTCTTGTTGTTCCCAGATTCTCACTGTAAATGGACCAACATAACACACAGAGAAAAGAGAAATTGTGTGCCTGAGAAGGAACAGAAAGCCCTCATCCTGAAATTATTGCTTCTGCGAGGCTTGTAGTGGTACTATAACAGCAATCATTCTTATATTAAAGGGTTCATTCACCCCAAAATGAAAATTGTCACCATTTGCTCACTTTCATGCTGCTCTATATCTGTGCTTTCTTTATTTTAGCCACTAAAGAAAATTGTGGGTGGGATTGATAATGAACGGCAAACCATGTGCTATCAAAAGAAGCATTAAAGCAAAAATTAAAGTGAAAAATGCACTGTAAGAAACAAGAGAATAGCTCTACAGTCATTATTTACTGAAAAACTTTTTTCTCGGCTGTAGCTCTCGATTTGAATATGCACATATTTAAATTGTGGCATGATTCATTTGGAGACACAAGAAGCAGATGTTTGCTTCATTGATGTCAAACCTGTCGTGCCACTCACATAAAGCTATCAGATGGATTAGAAGAAGAAGACTTGAATATAAAGCATGAGTCATAAAGACTACTTTTATGATGATGCGTTTGTCTTTTTTGAAGTTTCACCATTTACACTCTTAAAAATAAAGGTGCTTCACGATGCCATAGAAGAACCTTTTTGTCTAAATGGTTCCATAAAGAACCTTTAACATCTGAAGAACCTTTCTGTTTCACAAAAGGTTCTTTGTGGCAAAAAAAGGTTCTTCAGATTAAAAAAAAAGTAAGTAAGAGGTGGTTCTTTAAAGAAACTTTGACTGAATGGTTCTTTGTGGAACCAAAAATGGTTCTTCTATGGCATCGCTTGAAGAACCTTTTGAAGCACCTTTATTTTTAAGAGTGTAGAAAAAAAGAAAATGATACAGATTGAGAGTGACAAATGAGAGAATCTTTCTTTTTAGGTGAAGTAGTTCTTGAAAGGTGATTTTTCTAACTTCAACATCAAACTCTTGCTTTAAAGTCTTGCCAGCCAGCCTGAAGTCACCTTGAAACGAGGCAAAATAATTCACTTCCAGAGAGCTTTTCTGATTGGCTACTTATCTGATTGGCTAAAACAATGTGGGACACTCCCCTAGCTCTTTTTTTTTTTGTTTTTTTTTTAGTGTTGCTATGGAAGCTTGTTTCCGCCACTGAATGAAAAATAAAAAAGGTTATTGCGACTTTTTATCTCACAATTCTGACTTTTTTTCACAGAATTGCGTGATGCAAACTCGCAATTCTGACTTTTTAACTCACAATTGCGAGTCTATATCACGCAATTTTCAGAAAAAAAGTCAAAATTGCGAGTTTGCATCACGCAATTATGCGAAAAAGTAAGAATTGTGAGATAAAAAGTCAAAACAACCTTTTTTATGTTTTATTCAGTGGCGGAAACGGGTTTCCATAGTTTACAGAGCCTATAGGGCTGTCACAGTCATGTGTGATGTCTGAGAGGACACAGATTTCAGTAATATCTGTTTGGTAGGAATATTTTGTGTGCAGTAGTCTGAAAAAATACCGCCTACAGAACATTTAATTATGTTATGTGTCTACAGTATATATTCAGTGACAGCTTCAGTAACATGTTCAAACGTAATGCTAAACTACCTCAGGTACAAGCAGAGTCATTCAAGATTCCAGATCTTACCTTCAAATTGTCCTAATTTGGAATAGAGTGAGTTTTTGGCAATTTTAGATTTCAAGTGTAGAGGACCTCATCTGAAGCGATGAAGCAGATGAAGAGGAAATTTGCCCTCCTATTTCTGCTATACGGACTTATGACTGGGGTTTCTGCTTTGTCCACGGTTAACCAATTTACAGTTTCGGAGTATGTCGCAGCCAGGAGAGTACAATCTTTCAGTGCCTTATTTCTTTTTTCTAATAAAGGTTAAATGATTTATACACTTCACAGAAATGTCTCTCCAGTGGGGCTGTAAATGCACTTGTCCAGATTGGAAAAAAATGTGTCTATTAAACCAGACATGATACTATGGACTAAGACACATCTGTGAGGTCATAGGAAACACTGAGAGACAAGCACGACATTTTGTGTTCCTAAAGAATGTAAGTTTTTACCTGAACATTTTCAAATTTAACATATATAATATTTAACATATAACACATATATATTTAACATATATAATATTTTACATTATATTTAACGCATGTGCACACATAAACTTAGCCCCAATACAGTATTGATGCCAGAGAGTAGAAACCCAGACACACTGGGAAGGAAAGACTATTTTTGTCTTGCTTTCATAAGCATCAATATATTCTCATTCAGTTCTTGATAGTCTATTAAAGTCTGAAAGTGGAAAAAAGCGTAGCTATTTCCACGCTGAGACTGATACAAGACACATTTGGATTTGGAGCCAAGCTGTTACTTCTTGCCTCTTTTCACTTTATTTAATCGTCTGATACAGTAGTCTGTTAAAGTCTGTGGTCATATTTATGCTCATATATGTGGATTCCCAACATGCACTGGTGTCTGTGTTGAAGCCAGTCATGTTTCTAGAGTGCAATGTCTTTGATCTGTTAATATGCTTAATGTTCCATCTGCGTAATTTCTTATCATTCAGTGATCGTTCATTAATCTGGATGAGTTTAGGTGTGATGTTGTGGGGAATCTGCTATAGCTCATGATGACTCAAATCAAGCCCACCATCATCTAGACCTCATGCGAGCAGAGCTGAGAAATCGTACACTGACATTAGCTGTCCAAATATAGCCCAAAAGTATTCTGCCATGCAAATCAGTTTAGTGCGTCCTGTGCTGCTACCAAATTTCCCGTGCCACAACAAAATCAGTCATGAGCTTATGAATTGTAGGCTAACTGATAAACAGAAAGACTGGGTGCTGTAAAAAGACAAACATATTGTCAGTAAACACAAAAAAATGCTCATTTTACTGACTGTTTATGTGACACTGTGTAGTCTTACCGAATAATTTGGATGAATGAATCAGTGAGTCACTTATATTGACAAACACTTGATTCTTTCATGAATGAACCAGTGTTTTTGAATGAATCAATGACTCATTCATAAAGGCTACAGTATGGCTGTAGTGTATAGTACTCTTTCATATACTGTTTTTCGTCCTACTATTTAGTAGGGAAGTATATTCAAACTTTTTAATTTGTTTAATTCGAGAATGAATCAGGGTTTTTGAAATCTTTTTTGCCACCTACTGGTGTATTGATGTAAAATATACACAGTTACTGAGTCTCTGAAAAATCCCTACTATTATTCCCTACTATGATTTCCGTAATGAGGAAAACATGCACGTAATTGCAGAATCCCATCATAAAAATGCAATTTAAGGTATTATATGTGGAATGTCATGGAATTTGGCAAATTTAGGATGAATATATCAAAAGTAGGGCTGTACACTTAATCATATCGCAATATGGTCTAGTGTCCATTAAAGTACAAAAAATAGTGCTATTTAAATACAAAGTTTGCTTGTTCTGCCTGTCTCAGAGTGAATGGGTAGTGCAGTTTCGTTTATCCACAGGCTCACTGAAAAAAAAAAACACTTGATAAAATAGTCTTTGGTTTGCTTTGATTTTAGTTTGCTGTTAGGCTCAGTTGGTTTGTGGGAAGGGGGAGGGCATAGATACCACCTCTCCCAAATACAAATGCCAAGACTAAATCCTGTAGGAAACACTGATCACTGCCATGCTATTCCATGAATAGTTTCCAATATGAAGACCAACAGAGTTCCTGTGGTGTTAGTCGGGTCTAATGAAGTTCTCTTTCATCTGCCATCAGTCTGGTCCCATGATGATGGGGCTTGATGCTAGATTCATAATTTGCTATATCCATTACCAGCCAGGTATGAATTAGTTGTGAATCCACCTGACAAGCTGAGCTGTTAGTGGAGGTTATTGTTCTTGAAACCTGAACAGATTATTAGCTGCCCAAAGAGCATATTTCAAAGCTCTGCTTACTGCTTGTAATCAAGCAACACGAGAATGTATTAAAAAGCACCTGAGGGTTTAACAGATATGTGGAAAAGGCAAAGTACAATGGACAAAATAATGTGAGCACCCATTATAATAGGGGTTAATATAATTTGTGGAGGTAACAGTGAAAATAAAAAAGGAGAGAGTGACGTTCGAGCGGATGATGTAGGACGCAGGTGTAGCATAAGCTCTGGTGAGAATATGCTAGTTTTGTGAGAACCATATTTTGTTTGCAGCAAACCAATATATATATATACCAGTCTCCTCTTGGTTTATATCGAAATCTTGCAATATTTTTCTTTACAAATCCTAGTTTTGTACTTCTAATTCGTGACCAGTGTTTTGTTTTGTTCTCTCCTCTATGCTTCCGCATTTGTCTCTTCTCACCGGAGCTTATGCTTAATATTTTTTTCATTTTGAACATTCTTCAAAATATCTTCTTTTATGTTCAACAGAAAAAATAAATGCTTACAGCTTTGGACCAGCTTGAGGGTGGGTTAATGGTAAAGAAATAAAGAAATACTACCTATTTTCCAGCTGTTCACATTTTTTTTAACCCCTGTATGTTTATTAGCATTTAAAAACCATCAGAAGAACACAAGACACAGGGCACCAACACTTTAAGGCTCTTTAGTGTTTCAGACAATACATTTTAACAAAGCAATCCCAAAACACTAATGATTATTGGCACTGACAGACTTAAAAGCACCAAAAAACTGAGGTCATCGTCATGGCGCTTATTTTTGCCCTGCAAGTAATTTACGATCTTCATGGTTTTGGGTCGCAGAGCTCATTAATTAAAGTCAATTTAATTAAACGGAGCTACACTCTCTCCCTCCACCAATCACGTCGCAGAGGACCGCAGTGCTGGAGGCGTTCAATCAGGCAGCCAATCAATCGACACGCGGCAGAGGTTAAAAACCAAACTGCATGCTCGCACACATGCACTGTTTATTGTTGCCCACGACAAAGCTTCTGCATGCTAATTATGCGCAACTAATCAAACGCATACTCGCACACATTCAGCATTAGAGCGAGCTAATCACACATACACGACGGCATGTGCATACGAGCCATCCTCGCCAACCAGACCAGTCATTAAAGCAGATGAAGTGACAGCAGCATGCTTTCTGTAGGCAGATGAAGATGCATCATCATCACTGTGTGAAAAAAGTGACACCCACCCCCGTCCATCTTCCTGGCCATTTAAGCCAGCCCAAGATAGATGGGGAGAGTTGTTTTCTTGCACCCTTTCCAAATTAGCACCCATGAGTCACTCGCTGGTTTCAGAACAGTAGACGGAAAGCATGGGCTGAGCTTTTTAAGTGTAGGGGATTGCATGTCTCTAAGTAGTGATGACGCATTTCGTTAACTAGCGATGTTGACGTTTCGTTGCGATCAAAATATCATCCCAGGGCGTCCTCGTGAGGAAAAGCATTGACCCTGACTAGAAGCGCATATGGCTATGAGAAACAATCACTCTGTGTTCACTTTTTGCTAGGAATTGCTCTAATAAGGGATGTGTCCATCTGCCTCCAAGCCCTTTAATGTGAATGCTTTTGTCTCTTTATCTCTAGGGGTCGTGAATCATGAGCTTAGTATTGGGTAAGGACGGTAAGAAAATGTCTTTATCGAAGTTAAGAGACTTGTGATTAATCCCTACCAGTATTTCTAATGAGTTTTGATTGAATTTAATATAGTGTTGTTTCTTGTAACAGCAATTAAAAATGATTTTAAAAATCCTTACAAATGAAATCAGCAGTTGGTAGGGATACTGTCTTAGCATTGTGCGTGAGTTAAGCCTTGTTTGACTCATGCGCTCTGGTGATTCACTTCGTGATTCACCGCAGGCGCAAGCACACCTGCGCTGAGAGGTGTTTATACTCAATTCGTTCTACTGTCAAGCTCCAAATGCTCCAAATGACACAAAAAAGTGTCATAGAAATGACATGTGGGTTATTTTCCAAGTCCTCCGTTGACATATGATAGCTTCGTGTGAGGAACAGACCACATTTAGAAGTGATTTACTATATTGACATCAACTTAAGTTCAAAAAAGTAGCAATATACACTACTGTTCGAAAGTTCTGGAGTCAGTAAGACTTTATTTTATTTTTATCAGTAAGACTTTACTTTAGTTTTCCACACTGAGAAAGTGCTTTCTAGTTTTGTGTGCAATATGTATGGCACTGAATGGACTGTGGGCAGCCTGTGGGTTGCTGTCTGAGACAGACACTGGTATTGTAGTACAGCATTCCACCTACACTGGCAAATGAATGTAGATGTCTAAAAATTGTTAATGTAGACACACGTCATGAAAATTATTTGATTATTTCTCCTGCTTTGGCATCTCATCTCACACCATGCCATATGGTCATGGTGTGGTCTGTGGCTTGGCACTAAGACAGTCAGGAGCAGGTGAATGGCAGTGTGTTGGATTGTAATAGTCTGAAGTCACATTGAGATGATGCATTGACAGACACCTCATCAGCCAGACCCTTTGGATACAAAATTGGAATTAGAGAAATTAGAGAAATGGACCACAATTCACCTATGAGCTTAAATTGCCACAGAAACCCACTTTATTCTGTAGAATGTTTCTATTGGTAAATGTTAGATTGTAAGATCTTTTTTAAGATCCTTAAAAAAAGTAACCCTGGTTAATTGCGTTGGTGAGGCAAATTAAGATTGACTGTCAGTCTGTGGCTTCATGTATCTGTACACATTACAATATATCACAACATCATGTATCAAACTGTGTAGTATGACACTTGTGAACAGTGATGTCTGCCTAATATATCTGGCAGCTGTTAAACTCTGCAATATATATATATATACTGTATATATAAAATCTGTGTAGTTGTGGTAGCTTTTACCATTGTAAAAACTGGAAGCTTTCCAGGTAATGATCCCTGAATTTCTGTAATCTTATTTTAGTTGTTTATAAATAGTTTTTATATTGTTTTAATCTTTGGAAAATTACTAATAAATGTATGTATGTATTTGTTTATTTTCATGGGAGCGAAAATGTGTTTGAGTGCGTAAATACATATTCATTAATTTGTTTGTTTGTTTGTTTATTTATTCATTTAATTAAAAAAAAATTATCATAGCATAAAATTGACTGCATTTTTCAAGGTCAGCCATTAATTTGTTTCAGTGTTATCTCTTTTATACACAAAACAGTATATCATTTAACATTGTTTGAAAGTGCAAAAAGTAGCTTTCTGCCATTTTATTTTTTTTATTATTTTTTTTGTGCACATTTATAGTCTCCGTTTAATTTTCATTCTTGCAAAACTTTTAGCTGACCCTATGTTTTCACTAAAACTTTTGGTCTTCATAATAGTTTGTGTTACTGATCATAACCTTGCTTCGTATCAGTCTAGAAAGCATGTACCTAAGTGTTTAATTATTGTGAATTTGAATTCTTTTCAAAGAAGAAAAATAAGATTTGAAGGCTCGAGAGTATATCAGTGATCAATGACATAAGCTACTCGCAGTTCTATTAACCCACAGAACATTTAATAAGCTGACTTTATAGTACCTCTGGCCCTCAGATTTAAATCCCCAAAGACTGAAGTTGTCAGATGGAGCTGTGGGATCACACTGGCTTTGCGCTTTCAACCAGCAGGCTGGCATCAATCCCTAGGATTTCTAGCCTCTGTATCCCAAGATGATCCTTCCTTTGCTGGCTGGCGATCTCCAGCGCCTGTGGCTCAGCAGCCCGTCGTGCAGTCTTTACTGGAAGGATCCAGGCTTATGCTCACGCTGCACACTGCTTTAGACAGCACAGCGACTGGCTCCAGCCAATCAAGCCATTTGTCTCAGCGCAGGCTGTGCCAGTGGACAGAGGAGAAGCGTGTGGGATACACCGTTACATGTGCTGTTCTTGTGTGTTAAAGGCTATTGTTAGAGCGGGATTACACATTACCAACACTGCTGCCAGAGAACCGCTGCCAGTCTCCTCAGCTGACCTCAGAGAACTGACCACAAAATATGATATCTAATTTCAAACAACTGCGAAACAGGGTCAACACACCGCTTACGGTTGTAGTCGTTGCTGTTATGAGAACAGACTCTCCAGGGCTAGAAATTCAAATGAACTGAGTCAGATTGGTGAGATAGTTTTGCATAATATGTGTTCTGCTAAACCTCAGCTCTGGAATATTTATTTATTCACAAATGAAATGCTTCATTAATAGTCATTTTAATATTGCATTGAGCTGGAAATCGATGCCTTATTAGTGTTTGTGGGTATTTACTGGAATAAAATTTACTGGAAAGACACTCAATCATGATATTGACAGCATCTAAAATGTAAATATTTTTATATACAGACAACTTTAGTCATGCATTTCTTCTCACGACTAGAGAAATTACATAAACTGAGTTTAATGATTCCATAGCAGGACTTTTTCAGAAAATAATGGTGAACTTTTGCTTAAAAATACATATTTTAAATTTAAAGTTATTTATTAATGAAATACAGATAAGACTAGACGGTAAAGTCATACATAAAAAGTATTAAAAATACAATAAAATCAACCCATTAATTCATAGATATAATATTCTAGGAACTTCAAACTAATTGTTCATGTTTGTAAGTCCCTAAAGTTGTTTATTTGTAAAAACTTTTGCATTTTATATTGATATATTGACATGTATTGCATGTTTCAGAGTCTGTTCAAACATATGAAAATGTACAGAATGTGCACTAGAATTCCTGTATGAATACTAATAAAATCACAGTGCCAGGCCGGTTTTTTATTTATTTATTTTTTTACTTTGGAATGATTGATATGTTACAAAGCTGACTTGAACACAATTTTGCTAAATATTTTATTGTTCCATCTGTTTTGCTCCTAACCCAAACCAGAGCATTAAACTCAATTGTAACCTATTTTAAAGCAAAATTTTATAATTTATGAGCTTGGTAAATAGATATGGATATCTAGTATGGATATCTAGTATCTTCCATTTCAGCTTGCTAATTTCATACCCATTTTACACTGCAGAGGTGGCACAGAAGTGCTTGTGAGGTGCAATATAGGTGTCAGAGACTGTTTAAATCTGATCAGAGGTGGCATAAAGCCTTTAAACAGCAATGATAACCAGTGACACTTATTTACTAGGGGTTGCGGTGGGAAGGCATAATTGAGTCTTTTATGCAGCATTGCGTCTTTACACAGAATTTTAAACAGGCACAGAGCAGCCTTAACAAAT
This sequence comes from Sinocyclocheilus anophthalmus, assembly GCA_018155175.1. NCBI lineage: Eukaryota > Metazoa > Chordata > Actinopteri > Cypriniformes > Cyprinidae > Sinocyclocheilus > Sinocyclocheilus anophthalmus. The sequence goes on along the minus strand of JADLZN010010647.1, from coordinate 82,804 downwards.
GTGGGAACCTCGAAAGAGCAAAAAATGCAAAGAATTGCATGCATGTAATAGTGTGTTATTTTGGTCTTCATAAAATCATAGTGTTCTCATTAGCAGTAACTATTTTAGTGCCAGGGATCGTCATTAAGATTTTATACAATGGTTAGTTTCAGTCCACTGATTTGATTGGACAAGAAGTGTTCCAAGAGTTCTGATTCAATGTAACTGCACTGGAACGTTTGACTGTTTATATCACCTTTCCAATCCTGTTGTTTGCAACAGCTGTGAAGAAAACATAAAGCACCAAACATTTGGAGTCAGTAAGATTTATTTTTTTATTTCTGTATTGATTTTTTAAAAAACATTAAAGGGATAGTACACCCCCCCAAAAAAGGAAACTTATTTCATGATTTACTCACCATAACATTGTTCCAAACCTGTATGTGTTCCTGTCTTCCGCTGAACACAAATAAAGATATTTTGAATAATGTGGGTAACCAAACACTTCTTGGTCCCCATTGACTTCCATAGGATTTTTTCCATACTATGGAAGTCAGTGGGGACCGACAACTGTTTGGTTACCCACATTATTCAAAATATCTTCTTTTATAATCAACAGAAGAAAGAAAGATTGGAATAACTTGAGGATGAATAAATCATGACAGAATTGTAATTTTTTTTGCGTACTATCCCTTTAAGAAGTGTCTTACGTTCACCATGGCTGCATTGAGCAAATATACAGTAAAAATAGTGATATTGTGAAATATGATTACAATTTTTAAATAACTTTTCGATTTTTTTAAATAACTTTTTTTTTTATTTTTTTAAAAATGTAATTTATTCCTGTGATGACAAAGCCAGTCTTCAGTGTCACATGATCTTCAGAAATAATTCTAATATGCTGAATTGGTGTTCAAGAAACATTTCTTCATATCTTCACTGCTTCATATTTTATGGAAACCATGATCTTTTACAGGATTCTTTGATGAATAGAAAGTCAAAAGAACATAATTTATTTGAAATAGAAATCTTCTGTAACATTTTCACTTTGAAACAGTTTTCCATTACATTATGAATAAAGCCTCTGCTGCATTTTCCTTTTTATTGTAACTTGCATCCATTTTTTTAAACAAAATATCTAGTACCCTAACCTAGCTTTTGCAAACATGGATTGAGTCGAATAGCTGCACCATCCTGAACTCTGTATGACAGTGATAAGACACTTGTGACTAAGTTTGATTATTGTTTCCTAGAAAGGCTTTGCCATAATGCACACAACAGCACAACTGGACCTTTCCTCTCCAACTGCGCCTTCAGACTGACGGATTTAATCCGAAAAAGTTCAGCATCAAGAGCAACTGGAGGGTGGAAATAGAGAGAGGAGAAAACATGCAGACAGAGATGGCAAGACAGAATCAGAGGAAAAAGCGGATTTTTTTTTTTTTTTTTTTTTTTTTTTTTTTTTTTTTTTTTTTTTTTTTGTTTTTTTTTTTTTTTTTTTTTTTTTTTTTTTTTTGTTTTTTTTTTTTTTTTTTATCGTTCAGAGTAGTTTGGACATTAGCTAGTTAAAAATTGGCTTTTATCCTCTCGGACTGTAAGGAGGATTAAATGTTTGATTCTCTGCCCAAAATAGACCTGCCTCGGAGAAACATGCAGGCAATGCTGGATTAGAATTGCTCTGTCTTACTCTAAGCCGCTCAACAATGGCTTCTAAAGAGCCAGACTTATAAAGTTCTGCTAGACACGATCACGTGCTAGGGTGGGAGTGAAATGCATTTCATTACTCCTATTGCAAGTACAATGGGAAAGATGGAAAGCAATGGTTAAGAGTAGGGATGCACCGATACTGAGCTCCTGTACTCGTACTCGTACTCGTTAAAATGTCCCGATGCCAAACGCCGATACCACACAGCATGTGATAAGTACCCTATTCAGACAAGGAAACACTGACAACAGAACAACAGACAGCAGAAGGGAGTTATTAGAGATTAAGGATGTCTACGAAGTATATGTATGCAATTAATATAATGTTAAACATTCAGTATTAACGACTGTATAGCTGATGTCCGCGAGCTGATAAAGCACGCTGAGTGGATTGAGCGCAGGGTGGCACAATTCTGTTGTGTGATCTTTGATGTTCACTCACTTAGCACAAGCATATTGGATTAAAACTAAATCGTAAATATAAGACAATTTTTAGGGGCATTCACTATAAACGTCATTATTTTCACCCTTAAGCATACATGACTTTCTGGCAAAAGTGAATCTAGCAGCCTGTGTGAAATGCGCTAGTCTGTACTATTCTGCACCAGTACAAATACCTGCACGCGTTACGCGTGTGTTTTGCTTGCTTGAGTGTTTCTGGAATATAAATCGCAGCACTTTTCAGATGAAAAAAAAAAAAAACCACTTCTATTTCTGAAAATATCACAGTAAGGAGATTTATAACGAGTGGTTCCCTACATTAATACAGCAAAGCACGTGATTACAGTATACTAAGCCGCTGCAATGGAGCAGCACTAATGCTATTAAATTAAAGATGATGTACCAAGAGCAAAAAAAGAACAGTGAAAGAGTTTTTTTTCCCAGACGCGGTCTGAATAATTTTTGGTCACAGATTTGTATCAGTTTTACTGGTAGTCCAATGTATGAAGAATTTTTGGGTATAATAAACCACAGCTTAGTTTATTTTGCTATCCTCACTTTACATAAATGAACTATAGTGTCCTGCACCCATAGTAAAAAAAATTATATCTGGTCTCTGAATAATTTTTGGTTTGATTGTATATCCTTTGGTTATTTTCACACTTACTTTTCTGAATAGGGAACGTTCAATGCTGTGTGGTATCGGCGTTGGTATCGGGACATTTTATTAACGAGTACGAGTAGAGTACAGGAGCCAGGATCGGGCCCTAATATATGGGTGCACCCTAATAGTATATATATATATAGATATAGATATAGTATATATATATATATAATATATATCTTTTTTGTTTTTTTTTTTTTTGTTATGCTTTATGTAATAGAATTGCATTTTGATCATATTTTGGCTTCTTAAAGACATGTTTAATATTTTGGGTTATAGATTAATTCATTCATTCATTCAGTTCAGTGTTAGTTTTATATTAACGTATCCCTTATCATTCATTCATGTATATCATTCATGTATTTCTTCACTAAGATGCCATCTTTCATATATCATTGTCTTATAAATAGTTTATATACTGTGCCAAAGCATATGGGGAATTCTGTCACATCTCATTCCTGTTTTAACCAAGCGTCTAATAGCTTAGACCAGTCATTCCCAAGGTATGCCCCAGAGAGTGCTATATTTTAGGATGTTCCAGAGGTTTTCTGTCATTTGTTTTAACTATTCAAGAAAAGAAAGTAAATGGGTCATGTAATATTTGTCAAATTGTCATATGACCTGTGGATGATATTTCATGCTTGATAATGAAATTCTGCCACACAAAGACTGCAACTGATGCTGACCTTTGTTATCTAGATTTTATGTACGAATAATTAGCCGTTAGGTCTTTTTTGGGGAAAGTTTATTGTCCTCGTGATAAGAAGCTCAAGCATCTGAGCTATTTGGTGAGGTATTTATTTTATTTTATTACATAAAGCATTCATAATTCATTCATTCATCCAATGGGGGGGGGGGGGGGGGTCCAGGCGCCGCAGCATTGGATGCCCATGCTCCGGGTGTGTTCATGGTGGCTGTGTGTGTGTGTGTGTGTGTTCAGTACTGTGTGTGTGCACTTGGATGGGTTAAATGCAGAGCACAAATTCCGAGTATGGGTCACCATACTTGGCCACACGTCACTTCACTTAAATGGTTCAGAAGCGAGAGACTGATACTGGACAAGTTACACTATTACATAGGGCTTAACTGCTGTCAGGCTACTGAAAATTGTAGTTAAGTTAGTAGCGCCACTACTATTAATTAGTTACTCCCCGCTGGTCATGTCAGCACAAAGCTCTCTAGTTGTTTGTCAAACTATCATGTGCGTACAGTACGACTTGAAGCCCTCGTGGGTAATCCTGTCCAGCACATGGGTTATACAATGGTACGTCCTTCAGTGTTGGTGGCTGAGGGTGATGAAGTGAAACTGTTCCAAGTGACAGGAAAGTCTGAAGGCACAACCGTCCCTCGACACGAAACCAGCCTTCAGCGCCCTTGCGGAACAAGCCAGCCTGGATGAAGTCTGTGAAAGAGACAGCGGAGGGATTGGGAGAGCCGGGAAAACAATAGCATGAGCGTTTGGGATGTTTCTGGAAGGACCTGAGGAAAAGGCTGTTCAAGGCCTCAAGAAGATTACTGGCGAGTGAGCCAGCAGCCGACCAGCGAGAGGAGTGTTATTCTGCCAGCTCATAAAACACACCAGGGGCTGTATTTCTTCCATTTTCCCCTCCTCAATCCCACTGTTTGTCTCCCTCTAGCTCGAGTATGTGCCGCAGACGGTCTTTAGAGCTGTCAACACTGAACTCTGTAAACCTGTCCTCATGTGACGGAGGTCAGGGACCAGAAGACAGCGGGCTGTTCACCTCACGCCACTGGGAGCTTTCAGTCATTTTTGTACAGCTAGTAAAAATGTTAGCGCTTAGCTGAAAGACTTCACTCGACGTGACAATGCTGCTTTCCGTTGACATAATGAGTCTGTGGTGGTGGTATAAATTTTCATGGTTTCATTATGGGGTGTGGAAGGATCATCCAGCTTGCCCTGAAAGCTTTTAGAGGTCATGTGACCATCTGGGGCCTTTGCAAACTTTGCAAACCTCACATAACAGCAAATCAAGCACATGCAGAACCTCATTGTCTCTCTTGCTGTTCAAAGAGCCATTAGTATTAAAACTGTGGTTTAGTAAAACATATCTAATGGATTCTGCTTGAAAATAAAAAATTGCATTTAGTTCGGAGAGGGAGTCATTTAGTCGGTGTGATGTTAGGGCACAAGGGTTACATCTGTGATTTTTCCCTCGCATTTCCTGAGCATGAATGTTTAAACAAAAGCCCTGGTCTTCTGGGTATTAAATCTTTAAATCTTGGAGCTTAAATCTTTTTAAAATCAAAGTTGGAAAGAATTTAGTATAAAAAAACTGTGCGATGAAGTGCTACATCGTTGATGAGAATGAGAACTATCCTTTTAAATAAAATAAGAAATAAGAAACTGAATTACAGATATTTAGCACATAAATACAGTAAACATCTGCTACAGTTTAGTCTATGTAAAAAAACTGACTGGTCTGAGACTAAATAGTCAAAACTAAATCATTTGGACTGAAAATTAAAATTTTAAAAGGGTCATATGATGCGATTTAAATTTTTCCTTTCTCTTTGGAGTGTTACAAGTTCTTGGTGCATAAAAAAGATCTGTAAAGTTGCAAAGACTAAAGTCTCAAATCCAAAGAGATATTCTTTATAAAAGTTAAGAGTCAACCACGCCTACCTAAAATGGCTCGTTCTAACACGCCCCCACATACCTACGTCACTATCTGGGAAGATTTGCATAACGCCGCCCAAATGTTCACGCAAAGAAAGAAAGAAGGCATAACTTTTATTCTCGCTGTAGTATTGTTGTTTCCGCCGCCGTGTCGTGAAGGAGCTGTGTGTTTCGTTGTGAAAGCGAAACTACTTTGTTTGGCCTTCCAAAAAAGGATGATATCTGCTTCGTCATGCCTGGAGCTGATCCGTGCTGGTCGCTGAGGAAATACAACAACTTTGCGCTGTGGATCGCCGGATCGGCTTTCACCGTGGACGAAGCGGAGTCCAGCCCGGGGTCGTCACATGTGGTTGCCGCAAGCCTTCCGGATGCTCCTTCGTCGAATCCGCCGGCCGCGCCGTTCTCAAGCCCACCCGCCTCCGCTCACTCTAGCCCTCCGGCCTCTGCTCACTCTAGCCCTCCGGCCGTTCCTCACTTTATCCCCCGGCCTCTGCTCACTCTAGGCCGCCGCCGCTCACTCTAGGCCACCTTGTGTGACACTGTGTTTCGTTGTTGTTAATAAAGAATAACAATTTGGTCCCTCAGTAAATTCTCTTTGCCACCTTGAAGAATTCTCAGTTACTTAAAGTGTAGACGGCCGGGAAGTAAGAAAACACACAGTCAAATGTATCCTCAATACTTCAATTTATTCATAGAAATACAGATATTATATAGGCATATGTCGAGGGGAGTTTCATCCTCTTAACCAATGAGGATATGAATAACATACACGTAGGATCTTTGGCCAAGAACATGTGTTTATATAAAATAGCCACATGTACAGAAAAACATGGACATATTAGGAATGGACTTTTGCGAAGAATGCTGAACTGTATTCAGAGTTTCATCACGAACCTCCTTTACCCTTGTCTAGTCATAACATTCATGTCCTTATTGGGGACATTTGAACCAAGAGAAGCTAATGTATACATTTAAGCATGCATACTTTTGCATATAAGTAAGACATATTTAAAACATAATATCAAGAGAGAGAGATGGATACAGAAGGAGGAATTCAGAGAGAATGCGTTGTATATATAAGAATGAGAGAGAGGGAGAAAAAGGAGGGGTAAGACATGTCTGGACTCAACAGAAAGACAGAGAGTGTTTTCTAACAGGTGTGAAGCGAAACTACTTGTATTTGGCCTTCCAAAAATGGGATCACACGACTAGAAATCAGTGGTTAAGTTGATTTACAACACTGTTCCAGAACAGCAGAACAGTTTAACCCAAATATCCAGATGTGTGCAGTACATTTTATGGAGGACCATTTCCTGATCCTGGTAGAGTAGACTACAATGCGGCTGTTCTGACTCACAGACTGTAAGTACGTTTTTTATATTAAAGGTTTTTATATTTTATATATTTAAAGCGAGTTTTTTGGGCAGTGTTAAAAAGACAGGTAAGTTCATTTAATCCATAATTTATGTACTCAACTGGATGCAACGAATGCTGTTTATAATGGGTTTAATGTTTTGTCTCGTCGCTCCGGCCTTACAGGGCATCACAGTATGGTAAGGGTTGTAACATTTCCGTCACATGCTTGAGGGATTCGGCCAATCACAACGCACTGGATATTTGGCCAATCAGAGCACACCTTGCTTTGCAGACCGATGAGCTTTGTAAAAAATCAACGTGTTTCAGAAAGGCGGGGCATAGAGGAGAAACAATAATGGACAGTATGTGGAAAATAAATGTTTTTTTAAACATTAAACAGCATAAACACATTTCATTACACCAAATACACAAAATAATGTTATTTTTAGCAACACTCATATGACCCCTTAGAGAAATCACTGTTTAGTTTGATGAATTTAACCATTTTAAAGGAATTTAAACCTACAGTAAGGAGGGCAATAAATTTAAACTCTATATTTATATAAAAATAGTCATGACATTGATGAAAAAAATTTGAGTAATTCTATATTTAACCTACACTACATGCAAACACGATACATGTGTGATGCTCATGGGTATTTCAGAATCTGCGTCTCCACTTGCATAAACCATATCCAAAGCTTCTTACAGTTCACTTCCTGCATATCCACAAACTCATAGACAATAACCAAAACAATCCTAGGTTTTTATTTAGCACAGTGGCTAGATTAACAAATAACCAGATGCCACCCGATCTAAATATTCCCCCACAGTTTAATAGTAATGACTTTATGAATTTCTTCACTGATAAAATAGATAACATCAGAAATACAATAACAAATGTAGATTCTACAGCGTATAATACTTCAGCTTCATTCATCGAACCAAAAGATAAACTGCAGTGCTTTAAAACTATAGGACAGGAAGAGCTAAATAAAATCACTGCATCTAAACCAACAACATGACTGTTAGATCCTGTACCCACTAAATTATTGAAAGAGTTGTTACCTGTAGCAGAAGAACCGCTTCTTAATATTATTAACTCGTCGTTGTCTTTAGGTCACGTCCCAAACCATTCAAGCTGGCGGTCATTAAGCCTCTTATTAAGAAACCACAAACAGATCCTAGTGAACTGGCAAATTACAAACACATTTCATATCTTCGGTTTATGTCTAAAATTTTTGAAAAATTTGTGTCTGCTCAACTGTGCTCCTTCCTGCAAAAAAAATATCTCTATGAAGAATTTCAGTCAGGTTTCCGGCCCCACCATAGCACAGAAACTGCAAAAAATTACAATTGACTTGCTTCTTGCTTCAGACCAAGGCAGCATCTCATTGCTAGTTTTACTTGATCTTAGTGCTGCATTCGATACTATAGATCATGACATACTCATAGATCGATTACAAAACTATACAGGTATCCAAGGGCAGGCTTTAAGGTGGTTTAAATCCTACCTGTCCGATCGCTACCACATTGTTCATTTAAATGGGGAGTCATCTCAATTATCACCAGTAAAATATGGAGTGCCACAAGGATCTGTCCTAGGTCCTCTGCTATTTTCGATATACATGTTGCCCCTTCGGGTAATATTATTAGGAAATACGGGATTAGTTTCCACTGTAATGCCGATGATACTCAACTATATATCAACAAGACCAGATGAAACTTCTAAATTATCTAAGCTAACGGAGTGTGTTAAAAATGTAAAAGAATGGATGACCAATAATTTTCTCCTATTAAATTCGGATAAGACAGATATATTACTTATTGGACCAAAAAAACAGTTCAGCCGAATCTCGTGGATTACAATTTGCAGCTAGATGGATGTACTGTTACTTCTTCTACAGTTAAAAATCTGGGTGTTATATTAGATAGCAACTTGTCTTTGAAAATCATATTTCCCATGTTACAAAAAAACTGCATTCTTCCATCTTAGAAACATTGCAAAATTACGGAACATGCTACCTGTTTCTGACGCAGAAAAGCTAGTTCATGCATTCATGACCTCTAGACTGGACTATTGTAATGCACTGCTAGGTGGTTGTCCTGCATCTTCAATAAACAAGCTACAGGTAGTCCAAAATGCAGCGGCTAGAGTCATTACCAGGTCAAGAAAATATGATCATATTACCCCAATTTTACAATATCTACACTGGCTACCTATCAAGTTCCGTATCAGTTACAAAATATTACTACTTGTCTATAAGGCCCTTAATGGGTTAGCTCTGCGTACCTAACTAGTCTTCTACCAAGCTACAATCCATCAACTCTGGACTTTTGGTAGTACCTAGGATAGCAAAGTCACTAAAGGAGGTAGAGCTTTTTCGCAATTGGCTCCAAAACTCTGGAATAGCCTTCCATATAACGTGTGGGGTTCAGACACACTCTCTCTGTTTAAATCTAGACTAAAGACACATCTCTTTGGCCAAGCATTCAAATAATGCATATAAATCTTTTAATGCAGGCAGAATCTTTTAATGAATTTATATCTAATCAAATGCACATTATTATCCGTTAGTTTGGGTTAAACAAATCATTTTTGCTTGGTTGGAACAGCAGCTACGCTAATTATGTTTGTATTTGTTTCTCTGTCTTTTGCCACGGGATTGGTAACTAGGATTTACACAAGCTTCAGTCTGGATCCAGAACACCTGAGAAGAGATGATGCAACTCCTCAGAGGACCTCAGATGATGCCAACCCTGAAACAACATACAGAACTACCACATTTTGCTATAAGTTTGATTGCATCATATAATAATTGCTGTTAATAGTGTTCATCGTCAGTTTAATTACGTCTTTAATTGATTTTTCCGTACTGCTGGTTCATCTGGTCAGAGGAGAATGCCCCCCGACGGAGTCTGGTTTCTCCCAAGGTTTTTTTTTCCTCAATTTCTGTCACCGATGGGAGTTTTGGTTCCTCGCCACTGTCACAGTTGTTTTGTTTAGTTGGGGACACTTCATTTCCAGCGTCATCGTTGACATGATCGCAAAGATATTATTTAAACTGAGCTGAATGTTGACATCACTGAATTCAATGATGAACTGTCTTTAACTGAAAAATGAGTGTTTACTATTGTCATTTTGCATTATTGACACTATTTTCCTAATTAATGCGGTTCAGTTGCTTTGACACAATCTGTAAAAAGCGCTATATAAATAAAGGTGACATGACTTGACTTGACTTCATGAGCTGTTTCATTTGTTAACACCTATGGTCAAATACACGCTGCAACACAAAGGTCTTCACAACAAACAACCAAAATAAAAGTCCAATTTTACATGAAATTATGACAGAAATATATTATTATTATAAAATGTACCTCTCTATGTAATAAGAATAATTATAAAAGTAATTCATTCATTCATTCATTCATTAATTCGTTCGTTCATTTGTTTGTTTATTTCAAACAACCATGTTTTTTTCCATATTTTCCATGTTTTATAGAGTATACAAGTATGCAAAAAAGAAATATAAACTGTAATTATTTAAGTTAAAATTCTTAATGTTTCGAATTGTCATATTCACAAATTGTACTTTCTTTTATTATGTTATTATTAAATCTTAAAAACAATAATACAAATAATACAAATGAAAATGGAAAAACTGAATTTGGGAAAAATAAAATGGATTTCATGGGGCCCTAAATTAAAATGTAATTTATTCTGTAGACTTCCATTGTAAATAAGCAAGTTATGCTTGCATAACTGTAAGGTTTTACAGGTAACCAATTAAGCAGTGGGAAAGTAAAGTTGCACATCTTCGAAAGCAACTTAAATTTCAGTCTGTTTCTCACACATAGCTAGTGTATGACTTCAGAAGCACAACCGTGTGACAGGTGTACCTGCATTAGCATGAGACAGATGTTGACCTGATTTACTTTTCCATTGTATGCTGTCTCTTTCTGGATATCCAGATGGATGCTAAAGCCACACTTTTGTTTTCCCTGCACAAATTTCCTTTCTTTGCACTACCGTTGCAGGTGTTGACCATCTGGATTACGCTAATCTCCAGGGTAACAGCTGACCTGACCTGCGACGCTCTGCTCCTGCTCTCCACAAATCTTACAGGTAAGTCTCCATAACTGATCTTAAACCGATTTTGCTTTGTGGTATATAAAAGTTTAGATTTCGTTTGGGAAGCGTGGTCATAGATCAGTTACGCGGGTCAACATAATGGCCTCTGGTGAGGGCGTCTGGTCTCCCGTTTGAGGTATTGATAAAGTGTCAGGGTGGATGATGGATTTGTGGTTAAGCTGCATATCACCAGTACATCTGAAAACGGGTTCTGTTGACCTTGAGAACCCTTGAGAACACAAAAAGAATATATTTTTGAAAATGGCTTTGTCTGTTAATTGAGAGTCAATGTGGTACAATGACATTTTGGACCCCATAGACTTTCACATTCTTTAGAATATATTCTTTTATTTTCCACAAAAGAAGCTCATACAGTTTCACAACATAAGGGTGAGTAAATAATGAGCTCTTTAATATAAAATAATACTATAAATATTAGCAGTGAGGCCCTTAAGCTGAGTTGCCCTGGCTTAATGCTTTTATATTTTGAACTCTGAACTCATTTTTCCATATCGCGAAAGTGGACAGGGTGCAGCAAGATTTATTGACCGCGTCTCATGGGATACGTAACATTTACTTTTCAGTGTAGGCAAAACGTCATGCGTGACAAACATAACTGTTATTGCTCAGAAAAGGCAATATAAGGAGATAAAAGTTGTGATGGCTGGATTCAGTTTGTTGTTTTTCACGCTGCTTTGAAAAGCCCAAGACTTACTGGAGTTTATTTTGGTTTGCAGTTGAAGCAGAGGGGTAAATCGAGCACTAATGCAAAAATGCTGGAATACACTGCAGATCTGTTTGTATTCAGAGCTTTGCAAAGGCTTAGTGAGTGTGAATTGGTGTGAAACTCTAAGGGAAGACGTAACAGATTTTCTATGTACAGTTTTTCACCTGCAAATATTATGTTTAATGAGTAATATTTGTAGACTTTGTTTAAGGCTTGTGTTTTGTACACTAAACTGAGAAAATTGCTCTATGGTTGCTCTTTTATACAGTAGTGTAAGTTGTATGTTTCATTTGAGGATCAACTGTCTCTTCATAAAAAATAAAATAACACAAAAAAAAGAGACAAAAGATGACATAGCACAGTTTAGAGCAAAAAAAAAACAAAAAAAACAATTGCGATAGCATGCCCCATATAATTTGGTCTTGGAAAAACTTTTGATTGCAGACCATACCAAGGGCAATTGACCGTAACAAAAACCAGGGTCATTTGATCATTTAATTTCTGTCTAAATCTCAATGTCTGAGTTTGCATGGAGCAATTGGTTAAAATGTTATTTTAAAAATCTGAAGTATCTGCTGGTATTTGGCACAGAGGATGCTTGTTTCAGAGAGAAAATAGCCCGAAATTTACTATGGCCATGTACACGCTGCAAAAATGTTTGATTGACAGTTACATGCAAATATGGCTGTGAATTGCTTACAATATTATTCTTTTTTGGAATATAGGCTTCATTCCTGAAAAATATCCAACAACAATGCCAGCAGTTTTTTTTTTTAGTATGGTTTAAAACCTTTCATTGTTTGTTTTCCAATTTCTAAAAGATTATAATTTAGAAAGTTATTTTTTTTTTCACATTTATTCTGAAATTGTATATTAACAATTTAAAGATTTAAAAGGAAAGTTCACCCAAAAATGAAAATGACCCCATGTTTTACTCACCCTCAAGCCATCCTAGGTGTAAATGACTTTCTTTCAGACGAATACAATCAGAGTTATATTTAAAAATGTACTGGCTCCTTCAAGCTTTATAATGACAGTGAATGGGGGTCAAGGTTTTGAAACCCAAAAAAGTGCATTAGTCCATCATAAAAAGCACTCCACATGGCTCCGGGGGGATGCCAACAGTTTTTTTTTTTTTAACCTTTTGTTTTTTTGTTTTGTTTTCTAACTTCTGAGAGATCACAATTTATATAAAGTTAATAAAAAAAAATTCCACATTTATTCTGAATTCATATATTAACCATTTAAAGACTTAATTCGAAACATGGATGCCAACAGTTTAACATGTTTGATGTTAGTTGAAATTATTTTTCCTAGCATTTATTTTAGATAAAAAATGCTAACTTTGTTACAACATTTTTATATTGTCCACATAAAGTGTAACGAATCAGCTCATGAGGAAATATGAATAATTAACCATAACTAGTTATAATTAATTATTCATATTTTAGATCCGCTGTAGATATTTAGCTGACCACTCAGGGTCAACCGTCTTGTCAATTCTAAGAACGTTAGTTTCCTGGTTAAGGGAAATAACGTTCTTACTGTACAATTCTACAAAAGCTTGTAGCATAAATCTGCATGATTAAGTGACTCCAGTTATGAGCAAACACTGAACACGTCAAGTGTGATCCAAGTAAGGTTTTATTAACTACATAAAAACTTAAACTAGTCCAACATACTACATAAAAACATAAACGGTTCTAACATACTACATAAACACTTAAACTAGTCTAACATACACACACAAATACAGTTGGTATAGGAAAGGTTAAAGCTTAACTCAGTAAAGAGGAGAGAAAATAAGAATATGAAGTAATGGAACCATTTGCATATTCAGCAGATCTACACCCTGAGTGAACGTGGGGGGGACAAAAAACGTCAGATTCTTAGTTCAAACACACCTTTGTAAAAAGGTGTAACTGATACTTAATGTATCAATTAATAAGACTAAGTTTGATACTTGCAAGTCTCGTCTGTATGAAAATAGATTCCTGATGCAATCTTAAGGCCCAAGATCTTGCTGAAAGTAGTTGATGAAAAGAACCAGTTTGAGACAGAGAATCTTGGTGAAATGGAAAGGTCAAGGCCGAAGCCTGGCACGAGCTTAGCGTTTCCGGAAGCGTTTTTCTTACATCTTCTCAGAATTAAAACAAACCACCGACTGGGAGGGTCCTGGAGCAGGGCCTTTAAGGTCGGAGAAGATCCCGCCTTTCAAGATGGGCTTGTCCAATGAGAAAGATGGAAATTCCAAGCGGGAGGTGGCAATTGCTGGAGGGTTTTACGACCCTTTGTCTCTAAGCATGGTAATTTGCAAATGGACTTGAATCGAAATTACTAAAGATTCTCAGGACCCTAATATATATTGCCTATGTACCAATATATAATATACACGCTTGTTTCGATCATAAGAAGGCAAATTCATAGATACTAGACAAGGTAAGATTACAAATAGTGAAAAGGGATGATCAGGAATGGGTTCGATTATAAACTTGCATCACAGTATACAATTTCAAAGAAAAAATACACGATGACAATAATATACCAAATGACCTGAAGGATCATGTGTGTTCATTCAAAGAAAGGTTTTCCTATTAATTAATTAGCAAAGAAAAGTCCTTCCCTTGTGGATTTTCCTTATGGGCAAGGAAGCGATTTTCTTCACCTAAATCCCAGGAGGTCGTAAAAGTATTTAGGTGTCAGCATTGCTATGGAACCAGGGGCCTGTTCAGCTTCCTGGGGTGTTACAGAGTATTTGTTAAATCTAGCTAACAAAATATATATTGTGTGTTTGAGTGGTCCAGACGCTACAAAAGCATCCAAAGTAGTTTGACCAATAATATGCAGGTATTGTACATAATCGACCAATCGCGGCGCGTGAGAAGGTGAGATCTACAGAGAACGATCAAAGCAATGCAAATACGAGCACGTGTTTGTTTGTTCTTTCGACTTGAATCGTCGTTGCGCACCGATCATTGTATGACACCAAAGTACTGCAAGAGTGATTCGAAAGCAGCAGGAGCCATCTGCCTATGCTCTTATAGCTCTCGTTGAAGTTTGAAACGATCGATCTGCACAGTGCAAACAGCCAAAAGCTGGATATTTTAGGCAATATAGAAATCCTGGCAAGGACGCGTCCCGTAAAAATGGCCCGAATGGTCACCCTGCTAATAGCATTCAGTTCAATCAAAGCCAAGCAAATGTTATTATGCATGAAATGAAAAAAAGCTCATTTAAAATTCAAGAATTTTAGAATATTTAAGACTTAGAGTTTTGTAAATTGTACAATTTTGTATTTTAATAGATTTTAAGAAGAGTGACAATAATATTTTGAGATCTCAACACGTGCAATTACTAGTGTTTTCACTAGAAAACCTGGAAATTTTGTTTTAAAAATATCTTATCTTAAGATTTCTTCACACTCTTTACCTCAGTTATTATAGATCTTGATTTTTTACATTTTTCTGAAAAGTTGAACCTATGTTCAGATATTCATAACAAGCCAGTTGAGACCAATCTGGTGTGCAATCTGGCAAGCGATGCATCCTTAAAACTTCAAAGAGTAAATCTCTCACATACGGTGAAGTTAGCGTGGCTTTCCCCTTAAATACAGAGATGTGCTAATCCATCTGGTAGAAGATTAATGGATCAAGTTTACACCACTGAACTATATACAGTGGGGCAAAAAAGTATTTAGTCAGCCACCAATTGTGCAAGTTCTCCCACTTAAAAAGATGAGAGAGGCCTGTAATTTTCATCATAGGTATACCTCAACTATGAGAGACAAAATGAGAAAAAAAATCCAGAAAAATCACATTGTAGGATTTTTAAAGAATTTATTTGCAAAATATGGTGGAAAATAAGTATTTGGTCAATAACAAAATTTCATCTCAATACTTTGTTATATACCCTTTGTTGGCAATGACAGAGGTCAAACGTTTTCTGTAAGTCTTCACACACTGTTGCTGGTATTTTGGCCCATTCCTCCATGCAGATCTCCTCTAGAGCAGTAATGTTTTGGGGCTGTCGCTGGGCAAC
Organism: Sinocyclocheilus anophthalmus; assembly: GCA_018155175.1. Classification (NCBI taxonomy): domain Eukaryota; kingdom Metazoa; phylum Chordata; class Actinopteri; order Cypriniformes; family Cyprinidae; genus Sinocyclocheilus; species Sinocyclocheilus anophthalmus. The sequence goes on along the minus strand of JADLZN010010647.1, from coordinate 67,122 downwards.
ACAGATTTTCAACTCCCTCCAAAGATTTTCTATGGGGTTGAGATCTGGAGACTGGCTAGGCCACTCCAGGACCTTGAAATGCTTCTTACGAAGCCACTCCTTCGTTGCCCGGGCGGTGTGTTTGGGATCATTGTCATGCTGAAAGACCCAGCACGTTTCATCTTCAATGCCCTTGCTGATGGAAGGAGGTTTTCACTCAAATTCTCACGATACATGGCCCCATTCATTTTTTTGTTTACACGGATCAGTCGTCCTGGTCGATTTGCAGAAATACAGCCCCAAAGCATGATGTTTCCACCCCCATGCTTCACAGTAGGTATGGTGTTCTTTGGATGCAACTCAGCATTCTTTCTCCTCCAAACACGACAAGTTGAGTTTTTACCAAAAAGTTCTATTTTGGTTTCATCTGACCATATGACATTCTCCCAATCCTCTTCTGGATCATCCAAATGCTCTCTAGCAAACTTCAGACGGGCCTGGACATGTACTGGCTTAAGCAGGGGGACACTTCTGACACTGCAGGATTTGAGTCCCTGGCGGCGCAGTGTGTTACTGATGGTAGCCTTTGTTACTTTGGTCCCAGCTCTCTGCAGGTCATTCACTAGGTCCCCCCGTGTGGTTCTGGGATTTTTGCTCACAGTTCTTGTGATCATTTTGACCCCAAAGGGTGAGATCTTGCGTGGAGCCCCAGATCGAGGGAGATTCTCCGTGGTTTGATGTCTTCCATTTTATAAGAATTGCTCCCACAGGTGATTCTTCACACACAAGCTGCTTTACCTATTGCAGATTCAGTCTTCCCAGCCTGGGGCAGGTCTACAATTTTGTTTCTGGTGTCCATTGACACCTCTTTGGTCTTGGCCATGGTGGAGTTGGAGTGTGACTGTTTGAGGTTGTGGAAAGGTGTCTTTTATACTGATAACGAGTTCAAACAGATGCCATTAATACAGGTAATGAGTGGAGGACAGAGGAGCCTCTTAAAGAAGAAGTTACAGGTCTGTGAGAGCCAGAAATCTTGCTTGTTTGTAGGTGACCAAATACTTATTTTACAGAGGAATTTACCAATTAATTCTTTAAAAATCCTACAATGTGATTTTATGGATTTTTTTTTCCTCATTTTGTCTCTCATAATTGAGGTATACCTATAATGAAAATTACAGGCCTCTCTCATCTTTTTATGTGGGAGAACTTGCACAATTGGTGGCTGACTAAATACTTTTTTGCCCCACTGTATGTGTACAGGGCCTTGCAACCATTCGGTGAGTCAGTAGCTCACTGGTTAAACCTGCAGTTATTTGCAGTTGTCAAATATCTGATAGGTCTTACACTTGTATTTCTTCATGCAGCATTAACACGACAATAAAATTTCAGTGATTTCAGATAAGGTTTTCGAAGACGAAACCAAACATCGTATTTTTAAATGTTCACCATATAACGGATAATTAATCTGTCCTGAACGCCTGTAAAACCAGAACCTTACACTGGCCGGCTTGACAAAGTGATGCTATGATTACACAAGTCTTGAGGAATTCAACCACTAATCTCCAGCGCAGCTGCCGCAACAAAGCCTGCTGGTGCCAGCGCAACGATTGCGAACTCACAAGGAGTCAATGTTGTGTAATATCACTGGATAAAAAAAAACTCACATTGGCTATCTGAGCTGAATGATGAAAAGTTTTTAATAGATGTTCTGCGTCTGCCAGTCTTAGATTCAATTTTGCGTGTGCTGCATCGCAAGGAAGGAAAACAGGCCAGGGATGTGGTTGTCTAGGGATCGCAGTTTCCTGTGGGGACGATTATGAAATGGCGAGTAATACCTTCAACCCATCTGTCACGCTCAGTATCGACGCAAAGAGACAGATGATGTTGAATGTTATTTCCCCTCCTAGGTGCTCTCATGAGAAAATCTGCCATCCCGAACCACATAGAAACATCTTTTGAATATCTGCGTCTGAAATGATTGTCATATAGTCCAAAAAATGTAGCCTACTCTTTCAAAGGAAATTGATTTCCAAATTATGCCATCTTTCGGGACAGATGAGGGTGGATATGTCCATGTATTCTGTACCAGAAACTATCTCTTTGGCTTTGATTCTTTATAGCGTCTATGTCTTTGAGATTGTTTTGGACAGTTTGTAAACGTAGAGTTTTGTTCCATCTAGTTCTTAAATTGGCAGTAAACACTTCACAGTAACTAGCAGAAAACAACACCCATGTTGACGGTCCCTCATTGGCAGAATCTTTGCTTTGAGAAAGAGTAGCTAAAAGGGCCTGTGTTTTGAGGTGCAATTGGCTAATCAAGTGCTTCTGGCTAACTGGGTTTTCCTGATTTGTTTGTCTGTGGTAACCTTAGTGATGCTAATTGAGAGTCTTGACGAAGAGAAGTTTAAGAGTCATTTAACAAGCTGACCTTTGATTACTGCCTGCTGTTTTACAAGGTGCTGTTTGTGTTTGTATCAGGACGGGTCAAGAGCTTTGTCATTTATTACTGGTCTGCAGAGTTTTGTAGAATAGAGAAGCAGGGTCATTTCAAATGAATTTGTCAGCTGAAATTATGTTAAATTAATACAGTATTTTTTTAAATGTAGTAATTCATTTATGATGTAAATAAATATAAAATTGTAAAAAATAATAAATTTTCTTTGTCAGAACATGAATCACTTAATAGCTATAGTTGCCCTCATTATGATTTGGATGAGCAGTTACACAAATTTGCAGGTCAACTCAGCTTGGCAACCATATTATAATATGAAACTTCATACTATAATAAAACGATTCTGAAAATCAGACGAGGCTTGACTGAATGTATATCATTAGAACAATTTTTTTACACTCAACTTGATATTTCCGAGTGTTATTATTTTGTTCACTGGCTGATGTACATACTTACGAACATACATAAATATTTAATTTTATTTCATTTAATTTTATTTTGCCAAGAGAATACATATATGGAGTCTGAAACGTAAACTTATGCGAATGCAAACATTTAACAATAACATGACTCTGATTACCATGACATAACCAGCTTGAAATATTGTTTGTGAAAATTATGCTGATGGTCATGTCATATTTTGTAGAATTAGCAATAAAATATCAAGAGCTGAAATGATCGGATTTCGTGTCATGTGCCATGTTATGATTGTTTGTGTAGCCAAAATTGACGTAATTCTGAAATAAAAATTCATAGATCCAAGCATGTGTAAAGATCAGGGTGCTCACGACAAAGCTGTGATTAACTGTAATACTGAGCCCACTCGATGTAATTAACACTGAAGTACAAGGAGAATGTAATTTTTCTGTTCAAATGGCTTTGTTTCCCTGTATGATGGCTATGTGGAGTTTCACAGAATATATCATTAATCACACAATAAGTAATACAACTCTAACTATTTTTTATTATTATTATCGTCTTCATTTAAATGCATTTTATGCATTTCAGTGACCCTTCACATTTATGTATTTTACTTAAACTTAGTCTTGTAACAAGTGCAGTAAGCTTTATGCGTAAGAAAGATATGTTTGTAAATTACGTAGGCTTGTTTTCAGTAAGCTCAAAAGCTGAACGTGTGATCACAAATATGTTTAGCCTTTTTTGTGCACTCTCTTACTTCTCTCTCTCTCATATGCACACAAACAGATGAGCACAAATACATCTGCACACAAATATTTCTTTGTTCGTTCACACTGTGAGCTGTGGGTGTCCTCTGCATCATTCAGTCACTCCACTGCACTGCTATCACATGTAATTTGACGCCAAACATAACCAACATATTAAGGGCTGAACATCTTGTTTTTGATTTTCAGTACAAACCATGTTCCGATGGATATGCATTAAATAAGTGTCCTTTTCAAATTCTGATTCTCATTGTTTAATAATACAGCTGAGAATCTGTTTGAGTTTGTTTGTCTGTTTGAGTGAATTGATTATAACTTGATTAATTTGCATTTTGAGTAGACATTTATGTAAACATTGTTGTTTATTACAATTTATTGTTATATTAGAGCATAAAATAATATAATTCAATAATAACTATTCATAATAATTCAAATTCTATTCATTTTAATAAAATTATTAAGTAGCCTCTATTTTTTCCTGTTAATTTACTGGAAAACATTATTATTATTTGATTATTGCATTTTACTTTTGTAAAACATTAAAAAATGTTGATTTAGCTGTATCGCCCAGCCATATACTATAGTCACAATTATTGGTGAGTGTCCATTATTATGTTTTTTTCCGCTGCTCAGATCAGCAGATGTTTTGAGAATGTTTTTTTTCCCCCTGAGAGATGTGCAGTAGCTTGTATAAAGCACGTTGAGATCATATGCATTTATTTCCTGAGAGGCATATTGTTCCCATAAAAACTAAAAAAATGGATGTCAGGATAAATTACATTTGCAGGAACAGCAGTGTCCCTCATTGTGCTGCCAAATAAACAAACTTCATTCAGCAGGGTGGGACCTCATTTTCAAATGAATATGTTTACAGCACGGTACTGAGAATGCATTGTTTTGCACATCCGTTTCTGCGATTTGAAAAGACTTCGAGAGCAGAGCTGCTCATATCCATTATGAATTATTCAGCAGCGATATCCCCGTTCGTTCACCTGTTATTTCCGGGGAAGAGGATGAACAGACACGGTGACATGGTAGCTTGGGTTGTTCTGCTCCAGTGTGTGTGTGTGTTCTGCTTCAGTGTCATGGAGCCAGAGCAACTGTCCATTGCTTTTGTGAGTAGAAGAATAATAGATGTGTGCTTGTTTTATCTCGGTGAACAACAGACAGGAGTGTGAATAGAGAAACAAATTCAACCATGATTTGATAAGCAAAGGTGCACAAATCCCTACAGTAAAGATTCAAATGCTATTTGCTTGACAAACAGAATATCGTACAGTTAAAAAATTTCTCAGAATAATTTAGATTATTTTTTTTCTTATTTGTTCACTTTGTCTGTATGTAATTGTTTTAAACATCCAAAATTATCAAAGCTAAGCTTTCCAACTCATCATGTTTGTGCACTGTTTAAATGTTATGAGACCTTGTAAACAACAGATTGACTTCAGATACACAAAAGATCTGGTGAAATAATGCGTTACTGTAATTTGATTACTTTTTTAGTAACAGAGTAATTAACGTGTTATAATTTTCGAAATAGTAATTAGAGTATAGTTACAAAGCCGACCTTCTGCGCGGTATCTAATTGTAAGCCGCATACATTGCTGGCAGAATGCAGTGATTTATAATCTAGATTGTAAAAGGGATGTAGCTCACGCACTGTCGAGTCAAGTGCCAGTGGTTTAGAGACCTGGTCTCCAGCGAGACCTGACGGAACAGAGTGCGGCGCTGGACAAGACTTGATAGGCGAGTGCAGAGACTCGTGTGTGTGCAGGATGTGGGAGAATAAAAGTATTCACGGGACTCCCGCAAAATAGAAATATCTAAACATAAAATATCTAAAACAAATCAATTGTTATTCATCTATTGCACAAAAGCAACATTAACTAATATAAATATAAACGATTAACAGATTCTGATTTTGTTTCCCATCCTGTGGGATTCCCGAAAAAATCTCAGCCTCTACCTCAGATCCCGAGTCAAGCTCAAGGAGGGCCGTTGTTCCTACACCTGGCCCACAGAGGGCCTCAAAACCCGAAATTTTCCCCAAGGAATTTTTTTTGGGGGCCGTTATGGCCGGGCCAAGCCACGGAGGCCACCCCGCCATGGCTCCCCGAGCTACCTGCTCCGCCATGGCTCCTAGTCTGCCTGCTCTGCAAGGCTTCCGAGCTGCCTCTGCTCCACCAGGCTCCCCGAGTACTGCTCCGCCCATGGCCCCCTGTGCATTCTGCTCCGCCAGGCTCCCCGAGCTACGCTCCGCAATGGCTCCCTAGTCTAGCCTGCTCTGCATGGCTTTCCAGAGATGCCTGCTCAACCAGGTCCTCCGAGTTACATGGCTCCGCATGGACCCCTGTGCATCCTGCTCCGCCATGGCCCCCCGCAGCTACCCGCTGCCGCATGGCTCCCTGTGCTTCCTTCCATAGAGGCTTCCAGAGCGGATACCGCCCCAAACCCCCCGCGCTCCCCACTCCGCATGGAGTGTGACTATTATATATTATATTATATATTAGTATATATATATATATATATAGATCTTATATAGTATTAGTATATTTACAAACAGCCTTGTATGAGAGAGAAAATTGTGTTTCTCCTGTTTTATTTACATAATATGATCTGCAGGCTTTGATCTTTGCGTCAGCAAGAAACCCGGAAATATGTGCTGTAAATTAAATCTGATGGCAGCTTGCGTTGAGATGAAAGAACAAGTGAATGTGGGAGCATTTGTAAGTGTCACACTTTCAGCAAGGATTGTCATCATCAACCAGTCATTGAGCAATATAAGGTGTTTCAAGCCATTAAACCTATTGATTGAGAAGGTTCTGTATGAGATTGTATTATGTGTATGAAGCACTGCAGTATAAAAGTATTTCTGCACAGGAAACATTGATAAGTAATGCGTACTGTACATAATTTATTTAGCTTTTTCACTATTTTTACTGTGAAAATAAATGTTATTTAATTTATTTTCATTTTTAGAATTAATGTATTTGTTTTTAAAAATTTAAAGGGATAGTTGACCCAAAAATGAAAATTCTGTCATTTAATTACTCACCCTCGTGTCATTCCAAACCCATAAGACCTTCGTTCATCTTCAGAACACAAATTAAGATATTTTTGATGAAATCCTAGAGCTCTCTGACCCTCCATAGACAGCAACACAGCTGACACGTTCAAGGCCCAGTAAGGTAGTAAGGACATCATTAAAATAGTTCATGTGACATCAGTGTTTCAACCGTAATGTTATAAAGCTACGATAATACTTTTTGTGCTTAAAAAAATAATGACCTTATTCAACAATTTTGATGCATGTTCATGACAGTACCACGCATGCATGTGTATTCCACTGATCACAAACAAGCAGCAAAGCATCTGGTTTCTACGCTGATTTCTGCGTCAGCAGCACCACACACATGCGTGGTACTTGTCGGAAAATAAAAAACGGTGCACCAAGGACGTACACGAAAAGAGACGAATTTTTGAATAAAGTTGTTATTTTTGTTTTCTTTGCACACAAAAAGTATTCTTGAATTCTTTTCATTTTTCATTTTCATTTTTGTGTGAACTAACCCTTTAAAGTAATCACAAATCAAAAATCTGAAAAAGACGATGTATGAGATTAATAAATGTTTTCTTTCTTCTTCTCTTTTCTGTTCCCAGCTCGCACTTTGATCCTGTGGAATCAGACGTCAAGTCCCACCAATTTTACAGGTCAGTTTACAACTCAGGTCTTTATCTGTAAATATGACATATTGCTAACAGAAACACAGTGTTTCAGCCAGTGGTCATGACTGTGATATTCCCAAGAAAATATTTAGTGTAGGCTTTGAGCATGTGAAATTACTTTAGACGCTGCAATAAATTTTGGCCATGATATCATGCACTAGAGATTCTGTTTTTAATAATAAATAACAAATAGTAAATTCAGAAATGGAAAAATGTAGTGCATCATTTTTGTGCCAATAGAATAACCAGATACATAAAATAATGTGCTTTAAAACAGCTTTCGCAAACACAACCTATGTCTTCCATTGTTTGCTCAAACAGATGGTCCCATGGACAAATGCATTTTTTTGAATGTAATAAAGTGTACCCAGAATGCAGTGGATTAAGACATATATGTGAAAGTCTCCAAGGAAGATTAAGAATTCTTAAAAACACTTTTTAATCTCTGCTGGGCTCCACAGATCCTTTCTGATTGTAAGAACAATGTGTGAAAAAAAACTCTGAATTCTGGAAATGAGGCCAGTTCAGACGATACGAGTGTGCCCTGCAGCTCACATAGAAGAAAGCCGCAGAGACAAAGATGGATAAAGAGATATTCAATTGAAACCATCTTCATGAATCCCACGTGTCTCTCATGCAGCCCTCACCGACCGTTAATAGCCTTAAGTGCTTATGCCAGAGCCTCTGAATATGTTTACTCTCCAGTTTCTTAAGAAATAACATTTCATTTTGATCGTTGCCCAGATACCACATAGAAAATAGCCAGTGTTAAATGTTCCCTTTCAGTCGGTCACTCTCGACGTCACGTCGGATGACCGACGAATTGGGATCTCGCTCAGAGGGACCAATCTACTTCGAGTGTAAACTAAACGAGCCAATGCACATTGGCATGCGATTATTGCATCCAGCTGCTGCTGATCACTGCATGAGTATAAGTAGGCAGCAGATGAGGCGCATATTCAGGTTTTTTCGCTTCGGAGCCGAGCGGTTCTATCGTTCTGCTCCTGACCTTCCTACGGTAGTGAGAAACTACAGTCAAGCACGCCCTTCGGTGGGCTCTCGTGCTGGTGGACGGCGCTTCAGCGGTGGTTTTCCGGTGTCGAGTGGGTTGCACACAACAGGCTGCACTACCCCTGTGTGTGTTGCAGACGGCCATCTCCCCTGTGCGCTTCAGCACACTAAAAGAGCAATTTCCATTCTAAAAGAGCTTCACGGGTGGAACGTCTTTTTAAAGACGCGTCTTTTTAAAGATGTCATACCATCTGTGTGTTTCTGGGTGCGGTCGTTACCTGGCGCTGGGTGATGGTCACTATCGCTGCCTCGTGCCTGGGCATGAAGCACGCTGAGGTGGCTTTCGGGGATGACTCATGCCCCCATTGGCGGGGGTGATGAACATCTCGGAGTTCGGACCAGACTACGTACCTGCAAGGTGGGCGGAGTGACGTGCCACTGCCTAGATCGGGGGGCTGCCTCTTGGTGGGCAGAGCCGCGGGGGCATCCTTTTTCTAGCGGTGGGCGGACGGTCTTATGGTCACGGTTGAGGATTCCCCCCGGTGATGCTCCAAACCCGCCAGCTGCGAAACCCGCGGAGCTCTCAAAAGAGAAGGCGGACCTCCAGGGGGTACCCCCGTTTCTTCGAGGCTCACAAGACGATCGGTGTCGGTGCAGCATCGGAGGGTTGAGCGGACTTTTCCGGGGATGAAGAATCCATCAGGGTGGCAGCACGGGTGCCGGAGAGGAACCGGAAATTATGGCTATGCTTTCCTGGGCCGCTGTAGGGGTAGGGCTTGAGTGAAGACTTTCACCGTGTCCCGAACCCTCAAGGTTGGACGATTGGTTTCTCGGGGTGGCGCGCGCTGGTTCTCAGGCCCCCCCCCCAGTGCCTTTCTTTCCGGAGGTGCATGATGAGATCACTGGGACATGGACGGCACCTTTCACTGCCAGAAACCACCACAGAGGCTCGTCCTCCCTCACCACCCTCGATGGGGGTACGCGGGAGTTCCCCAGGTGGAGCGGTCGGTTGCGATGTAATTGTGTCCAAATGCCGCTACCACTCGGCGCGGTAAACCGTTGCTCCCCTCCCGGGCCTGCAGGCACTCGTCGGCCTTGATCGGCAGAGCTTATACGGCCTGTGGAGAAGCTGCGTCTGCCTTACACGCTTCGGCGTTACTGCAAGTGCACCAGGCCAAGGCACTGAGGGACTTGCACGAGGGTGGTCACGACCCGGAAGTTCTCAAAGAACTCCGCACCACAACGGACCTCGCGCTACGAGCGACGAATGTTACTGAGCAGTCTCTGGGTCATGCAATGTCCACTATGGTGGTCAGGAGCGCCATCTCTGACTGTGTCTGGCCAACATGCGCGAGACAGACAAGACAAGGTTCTTGAACGCCCCCGTGTACCAGACCGGCATGTTCGGCGACACGGTGGAGAACTTCACCCAGCAGTTCTCTGCTGCCCAAAAGCAGACTGAGGCCATCAGGTACATCCTGCCCCGGCGTGCAGCTGCTGCCTCCACCCGGCCGCCGGTTGCTGCGCCTCAGCCCGCTCGTCGCTGAGGGCGGCCCCCGGCCGCCGCCCCCACTCCCGCGCAGCGTCCGCAGCAGCCTCCAGCAAAAATGCGCCGAGGAGCCGGCCACAGGGCAGCCGCCCCGCCCATCCAGGCCCCCGCCAGACCTGCGAAAGAGCAAGAAGCCCTGAGACGGGCAACCCAGAGATGGAGGAACCTGCTCTTCGGGAGATGGTCAATGCACCACTCCCTCCCCCGGAGGAGGGCCGGTCGGAAAATCCCAAAATCTCGACAAAAGAGCAATTTCCTCTATCTCTAGGTACCCAGAGGGGACGGTGGGTTGTGGACGATCTAGTACGTATCAAACTCACATCCTCTATGCCCATGTGAACAGCAGCTAGGGCGGATCGGGCGGATGAAACAACGGAAATAACAATGCTCAAACTTAGGTCAGTGTTACACACACCCAGACCCCCGCCTCGGACCAGCAAAGAGACGCCCGTAGTTCCATTGATGCCACTTGCGCGGTCTCTGGGAGCCTGGGGCTAGAGCGACCCAGCCCGTCTCGATGGCTCCTTCAAAACGTCAGGCTCGGCTATGCGATTCAATCGCCCGGCATCCCCCCAAGTTCAGTGACATCCGCTTCACAACAGTGAAGGCTGCCAATGGTCCTGTCTTGCCAGTGCAGAGATCCCCAGTCCTACTGGCAAGGAGCGATTAGAGCCCGGTTCATCAAGCTGATTGATGGCGGGTTTTCCGCCCTTACTTCATTTGTACCCAAAAACACAGGCGGTGGGTTGCACGGGTTGAGACCTATCTTGGACAGTGCGCGGTCCCGTCAAGATGCTACGCCCGACACCCCCTGCCCCTCTAAGGGGTCACTACCCGTCCCCAGATGGGTTCGCAAGCCCGCAAATAGACCCCCCCCTGACCACGGACACGGTACTTCAATGTTGAAGATCCTTCCGTGCCACAGACCATTTCTGTGGTTTGCGTTCGAAGGACGGGCATACCAGTTCTAGGTCCTGCCCTTTGGGCTGTCCCTGTTGCCCCGTGTCTTTATGAAAGTTACGGAAGCAGCCCTTGTTCCCATGAGAGAACAGGGCATTCGTATTCTCAACTACCTCGACGATTGGCTTATACTTGCTCAGTCTCAGGATCAGTTGTGCGAGCACAGGGATTTGGTACTTTCACACCTCAGCCTGTTGGGCCTTCGGGTCAACTGAGAAAAGAGCAAACTCTCCCCGACGCAGAGGATCTCTTTATCGTTTATTGGAGTTGATCTCGGCTCGACATGAACAGAAAGCACGCCTCACGCAGGAACGTGCTCAGCCGGTGTTGAACTGCTTGAATACATTCAAGAGCAGGATGGCGGTCCCAATGAAACAGTTCAGAGACTCCTGGGGCATATGGCAGCCACGGCAGCAGTCACGCTGCTGGGGCTGCTCCATATGAGAACGCTGCAGCACTGGCTCCATGGCCGAGTACTGAGGTGGGCGTGGCAACGCGGCACTCACCGGGTCCAAGTTACGCTTGCCTGTCGCCAAACCTTCACCCCGTGTTCAGATCTTGCGTTCCTCCGGGCAGGAGTGCCACTGGAGCAGGTCTCCAGGCATGCTGTGGTTGGCACGGATGGGCTGGGCTGCTCAACTGGGCAGCCGACAAGCTGTCTCGAGCTGCGCTCCTGGGAGAATGGCGACTCCATACCCAGACGGTCCAGCTGGTTTGGGGAAGTTTCGGAGCCGCTCAGGTAGACCTGTTTGCCTCTACAGAAACCTCTCACCTGCCAGTTGTTCTACTCCCTGACTGAGAGAACACTCGGCACGGACGCACTAGCACACAGCTGGCCGCGGGGCCTTCGCAAATATGCATTTCCCCCAGTGAGCCTTCTGGCACAGTTGCTGTGCAAGGTCAGGGAGGAAAAGGAGCAGGTCCTGCTGGTGACACCCTATTGGCCTACCCGGACCTGGTTCCCGGAACTAATGCTCCTCGCGACAGCCCCTCCTTGGCCGATTCCTCTGAGGAAGGATTTACTGACTCAGAGACGGGGCACCCATTGGCACCCGCGTACAGATCTCTGGAAACGTCATGTCTGGTCCCTGGACGGGACGCAGAGGTTCTGAGTGGCCTACCCCAAGAGGTAGTTGACACCATCACTTCAGCGAGAGCACCGTCTACGAGACACGCCTACGCTTTGAAGTGGAACCTGTTCGTTGAGTGGTGTTCTTCTCGCCGAGAAGACCCCCGAAGATGCACGATCAGAGTTGTGCTGTCCTTTTTGCAGCAGGGGTCGGAGCGAAGGCTGTCTCCCTCCACCCTTTAAAGTCTATGTGGCTGTGATTACTGCCAACCACGACCCCATGGAAGGGAAGTCGGTAGGGAAGCATGACCTGGTCGTCAGGTTCTTAAGGGGGCGAGAAGGCTAAATCCTCAACGGCCCCCCTCTATACCCTCTTGGGATCTGACTCTGGTGCTCACGGCACTACAGCGGGGCCCATTTGAGCCTTTGCAGGCGGTTGAGCTAAAGTTTCTTTCAATGAAGACTCTGCTCCTGCTGGCATTGGCCTCCATCAAGAGGGTAGGGACCTGCACGCATTTTCGGTCAACAATTCGTGCCTAGAGTTCGGGCCGGCTGATTCCCAGGTAACCCTGAGGCCCCGGCCCGGCTACGTGCCCAAGGTTCCCGCTACTCCCTTCAGGAATTAGGTGGTGAACCACCAAGCGCTGCCCTCGGAGGAGGCAGACCCAGCCCTAGTTTTGCTCTGTCCCGTCCGAGCCTTAAGGTGCTACGTAGACCGGACGCAAAGCTTCAGGACCTCAGACCAGCTCTTTGTCTGTCACGGAGACCGGCAGAAGGGGAATGCCGTCTCAAACAGAGGATGGCCCCCACTGGATAGTGGATGCCATCACCCTGGATTATCAGGCACAAGGTGTGCCCTGCCTGTTCAGGTTGCGAGCTCACTCTACTAGGAGTGTTGCAGCCTCCTGGACGCTGGTTTGTGGCGCCTCGCTGACAGGTATTTGTAGGGCTGCGGGCTGGGTGACCCCCAACACGTTTGTTAGATTCTATAGCCTTCGTGTGGAGCAGGTATCCTCCTGTGTTCTCACCTCAAAATGGGTAGAAGCACTGAGAGGCCCAGGCTTCGGGTCGGCTTGCAAAAACCCCTCCAGAGAGTCCATATAGTAGACCCACTTGAGCTCCTCCGTCCCCTCGGCAGCCAAACGTGGCGGAGCGTCCGGCGCCAGGCCTTCACTAGCTGAATCCTCGAGAACCGGTAGAAGGCTGGGGTCCATATGTAAGACCTAAGTGGATCTCATATGTGTAAAGTCCACGGTATAGCCTTGAGCCCGTGTTTCCCCGGCAGACTTCTGCCATTCCAAGAGGGTTCAATCACCTCCATTCTTCCATATGCACCTAAGGGATGTTCATATGTGTATTGCTTACGAAACCTCCTTCGGGAAGGATGGGGCCTCCGCAACGTTCCTGTTCCAAGTGGAACGGGCACGTTTTCTCAGTGTTATCCAGTCTTACTCATTGGGTAGGGCCATAGCAGCAGTAGCTGGTCCTCTTTTGCAAGCCCTGGCCTACGCCAAAAAGCAGGGGTGCAGGTGGCTTCCACAGTACACTGGAAGGGGCAGTAGCTGTGGCTCTTTGGTAGGATCCCAATTTCGTCGGTCCTCCGACGGGACGTCAGACCCGTCCCCGTGACAGAATGAAAGGGAAGTCTCGGTTACGTATGTAACCCTCGTTCCCTGAAGGAGGGAACGGAGACGTCACGTCCCGTCGCCACAGCTCCTGTACCACCGCTGAGCGGCCGGGTCACCGGCTCGGCTCCTCAGCGAAAACCTAAATATTTGCTGCATCTGCTGCCTGCTTATACTCACGCTGTGATCCGCAGCAGCTGGATGCAATAATCGCATGCTAATGTGCATTGGCTTGTTTAGTTTACACTCGAAGTAGATTGGTCCCTTTAAGCGAGGAGCCCCCCAAATTTTTTTTTTTCGGTCGTCCCTCCTCCGACGTGACGTCGAGAGTGACCGACTGAAAGGGAACTTCATCAGTTTTCTTCACATTTAGGTCTAAAATGTACTCATTTGTAACCAAATATGAACAATTCCAGCTAAGCAAGCCCGAATTTGTGTGTTTGAGTTTTATAATCTTTTGCTTTAATCTAAAGTCGTTCTTCTCTCTGTCCCTCTGTTTTTCAGGTTTGTCCTGTAACACTTCGATTGATGGCATTGGGACATGCTGGCCCAGGAGCAGTGCTGGAGAAGTGGTGTCCCGTCCCTGTCCAGAGACCTTCCTCGGAGTCCGTTACAACACCACCAGTAAGTGCCGAGCATCTCACATCGCAGTCCTATCTGGACTGTTCCGTCTACTCCTGTTTATGACAGCACAAGCTGTTTCTTTTTTATATCTGTTTTATAGAAGACCTAGGCACTTGACTTATATATTCTCACATGTCTTGACAAGCCGATGTTGTTGGACTTCAAATGATGGCAGGTCTTTGGGGATATTTTCAACGCCTGTAACGTGTTGAAGTCATGTTTGGATGAATGTATACATCCGGCACTGCTTGAAAGAAACAGCAGCAGTTTGAGCATCATAACCGAGCCGACAGCTGAGAGCTACACTACATAACAAGCTTTCAGATTCATGTTTGTGTGTGTGTGTGTGTGTTTGGGGTGTGTGCACCTCTGCCAAATTGGCCTGTGTGTGTTGGGATGCATGTAGGTCAGTTTTTGAGCTGGTGCATGCTACCAAGTTATGTTTTACCATTGCTAACAAGCGCACTAATGTTCTGCCAGTGTGAGTGTGTGTGTGTGTGTGTGTGTGTGTGTGTGTGTGTAGTTGGAATGAGCGAGACTCACTGCTGTGACAAAAGTGTTCCGGTATCCCTCAGAGACGAGTTCTAAATGCCTCTTGTGGACAGATGTGTAGTTTTTTTTATGAAATTATAAATTGCCACGTTCTCTTTGTTCATTCTTCTTTCCTTCTTTTGTTTTTTCTTTATTCCTTTCTTTCTTTTTCATTTTTTTCCTCCTTCCATTCTTACTTCCTCCCTTCCTTTTGTTTTCTTTATGTCGTCTCTTATCCATCTTTCTTTTTTATTCATTGCTCTCCTTCCTCCTTTGTTTTCGTCGTGTCTTCTCTTTATTACTTCTTACTTGTTATTCTTCCTTCCTTCCGCCTCCTTTCTTTGTTTCTTTCGTTTGTATTCTCTTTATTCCCATCTTTCTTTTTATTCTTGCTTCCTTCCTTCCTCCTTTTGTTTTCTTTCTTTGTCATCTCTTTATTCCCTTCTTTCTTTATATCCTTCCTCCCTTCCTTAATTTTGTTTTCTTTCTTTGTCTTCTCTTTATTCCCTTCTTTCTTTTTATTCTTCCTACCTCCCTTCCTTTCTTTTGTTTTCTTTCTTTTTATTCTTTCTTTCCCCTTCTCTCTTTTTATTCTTTCTTCCTTCCTTTCAACATTCCTTCCTTTCAGCCTTCTCTTTAATTCATTTTGTGTATCTATTTCGTTTGTCTTTTTTTTCATTACTTTTTGTCTTTTCTTTCTTCCTTTTTCATTATTTTATCCTTCTTTCTTTCTTTCTTTCTTTCTTTTTCTTTCGCCAAAGGTTCAGTCTGGTTTACCTACGTCAACAAACCTGTGCTGTCAGGATTTTTTTCCCAAACAAGCCTTTGCAGGGTCTTTCAAGTGCTTTAGACTAGTAGATGAGATGGAGTTAAAGCTTTTAAGACATCAAAATGAATGTAATATTAATCCTTAATTTAATTTATATTTAGGGAGATGAAAATGTTGACTGTTTGCGTGGAACCAAGGCTCTCGAAGAGAGAATGTCCATTAGTCATATTTCTTGAAACACGGGTAACTTGTTTAGCAAAAAATTGAAAAATAGACAGGCAAAGAGAGCTAAAGAGGAGGAGAAACTGAGAGAGAAGGAGTTGAGAGAATGAAGTCTGATGCCAAAGTAATTATTAAAGGGGTAATAGGCATGCCCCATTTTCCACAAGGTGAATACCTGATTACTTTGGGGGCTTATGAAAAAGTCTCTGTATATGTTTGGTTAAAAATTATCAATGGTAGTGTAAAAAAAACACTTTTTTTACCCTGTCAAAAACAGCTCTTTTAAGATCAAGCCGTTTTTGTAGCATTTTCTTTTAAATGTTAATGAGCTCTGCTGACCCCGCCCCTCTCTTCAGAGCTGCTCTAAGAGAGACTGTTTACTTTAGCCCCATTCATCGTGAAACTTGCTAATTAGCACATTATTAGGAAAGGCGATTTGCAAAGATTCATTACAAAACATTATTACAAAACATTATACTCACTTCTTCAGATGAGGCTGGATCACGAATGATTCAAGCGAACATAGACGCATTTAGGTAGATCGGAGG
Source organism: Sinocyclocheilus anophthalmus (assembly GCA_018155175.1). Lineage (NCBI taxonomy): Eukaryota > Metazoa > Chordata > Actinopteri > Cypriniformes > Cyprinidae > Sinocyclocheilus > Sinocyclocheilus anophthalmus. Next base: position 50,873 of record JADLZN010010647.1, on the reverse strand, counting down.
AGCATTCCTTAAGAAACAAATGTAATCCACTGCGAGTTCAGCGGCTTAGATGTCGGGAGTAAATGATGACTGCGATGTTCATTATTACATCCAACAACAAGAACACCTCAATCGCTTAGGAGTCATTCTTGTCTACATCTCCTCCGGCGGTGAAACTATGGCGGACTGATGACAGCTCACTCAGGGCGGGTCTGAGGTAAGACACCAGTCCAGTCTGTGCTGAAACACTACTGTCAATCAAACTAACATGGGAGGGGCCTGTCTGTGTGACGTCACACAGACAGGCATCGAGACCGGCTCGAGTTGCGAAAGGGGATAAACATTAACAGATAAAAAAAAACATGGGTGGATTTTTATCATTATAGGGGGGTTGTGTACACACTGCAAACACACATTTCAGTTCAAACAACTTGTAAAAGTGCATGTAGCATCCTATGACCCCTTTAAAGATGACATATATGAGAATACGGATAGGCAGCCAGGGGACAGAGAGAACTCAAGAGTAATGATTTGTTTGCACTGTTTTATCCTTAATAATAATTCATTTTTTCTCCTACACCTGGAACAAAGCTTAAAGACAGTGAGAGTGTGTGTGGTTGATATACATTCTCATACACATTAAGGAATGGCCCTATACCCATAGATGCTGGGTTAGTTGATTAGTGTATTAAGATTCACTGGAGCTGATAACATGATTGATTTTTAAAGTCCCGTGGCTGCAGCATATTGTAGAGCTTCAGGCAGTGTGTAGCTCAAATGGAACATTCACAATATTCACAGGGCACTGCACACAGTCTGTGCGCTTATATCGGCTTTTCTCATGGTTTTTATTCCCCAGTGGAATGAAATCTGTGTGTTTTTAAATGATAGGAAAAAAAAGATTGAAAGAAAAACAGTTTTTATGTACATGCTTTTTTGTTGGTAATGAATTTTTGAATTTATGTTAGAACTAATTTATAACCAAACACCCAAAAAAATTGTTTTATCTAGAAAATAACTTTAAAGTAATAGTCTTTCACAATATAATTTTAAAAAGTTTTATTTGCTTTTGTTCTCATTCATTTGAACACATTTTACCGTCACTTAAATCAAGTGGTCTTATTGGTTAATCAACAAATGTTTTGATGTTCCTTAAGATTTTTGTTTATGTCTGTTAAGTATCAAACACATCAAAACATAATGAATGAAACAAATCCAAAAATAATGAATTTTCATCACAGAATTGCCAGTCACCAGTGTGTTACTGAGCATTTGCATTTTGTCAGCACAGAACAGCATAGACTGTAAAGGAGATGAACATGAGGCTTGTCAGACAGATTAAAGAGGTGGATATTAGTTAAATCAATAGTAAACAATTAAGAAACATTTAAATCAATGAAAAATGCTACAGTACTGCAATGTACAGTCATCACATTACAAAATGCACTTGCATTACCCAAACAAACTGACATAAAATCCATGATGTTTGTAATATCTAATGACACCGCCATAAGGTTTTCCATTCTGCCAGTAGAATAGAGTATACTGTCAGTACTGTTAATTATATTGACTTTTAAAATTGTATTTGCCCATCTTCATGATTTCTCTAATGGGCAATGTCGTTCATTCACAAAGTCAGTGCAAACTCACAAACACTTTGAATGTACATGGTAAACATAAATTTTGTTTATCAGATGATGTTCAGATGATCAGATGCACATCTGAATATGTGTAGAGGTACCAAAGGATTTGTTAATGAACCATTAAGAACAGTTGGATTTGTTGTCAAATTGTACTTGTAAACATGAGAACAGGTGCAAATGAAAAGTGTAACGTTAACTACATTGTGAAAGTAAATTGTACCAAGCTAACTAAAATATGCTTAAAGATTTGAGAGAGAAAAAAAAGAAAAAGATTAAAGAAGATATTCATTTGAAGAAAGATAATTCTGTTTGAATTTTTGTGGAGAAAAAAACATGCAGTACCACTCTAATGAAAGTACAATAGCAGGTTTTGAATGAAAGATGTTTTACAAGTGTGAACGATTTGTCACTTTGTACTGAGGGTTTTAAAAATTAATTGCAGCAATGCCTAGTTTTTTTTTTTGTAGCACATTAGATTGAGTGAAATGACATTGAAGGCTTTAAAGGGGTCATATGATGCTGCTAAAAAGAACATTATTTTGTGTATTTGGTGTAATGAAATGTGTTTATCCAGTTTAAAGTAAAAAAAACACATTTTCCACATACTCTACATTATTGTTTCTCCCCTATGCCCCGCCTTTCTGAAACGTGTCGATTTTTACAAAGCTCATCGGTCTGAAAAAGCGAGGTGTGCTGTGATTGGCCAGCTATCCAGTGCGTTGTGATTGGCCGAATACCTCAAACGTGTTATGGAAATGTTATGCCCCTTACCATATTGTGATGATGCCCTGTCAGGCCGGAGCGATGATTCAAAAACATGAAAACCCATTATAAACGAGGCATTCGTTGCATCCAGTGGGGACATAATTATGGATTATAATGACTTATACTGTCCTTTTTACGCGTTGCGTTACATTGCATCGCACCGCGTAAATATAAAACCATGTCTACATTTGTGATCGGAGAAACGACAAACAACAAACCCTACTCTACACTGCCCAAAACTCACTTTAAATATATAAAATATAAAACTCTTTACATATAAAAACGGACTTACGTTAACAGCCGGCATTTTAGTCTATTCTACCAGGATCAGGAAACGGTCCTCCATAAAATGTGCTGCACACATCTGAATATTTGGGTTGAAGTGTTCTGGAACAGTGTTGTAAATACAACTTAAACACTGATTTTTAGTCGTGTCCATTTTTGGAAGGCCAACAAAGTAGTTTCGCTTTCACAACGAACACAGCGTCACACACGGCGGGCTAGAGGCGCGGCGGCGGGCTAGAGTGAGTGGAGGCCGGCGGATTCGACGAAGGAGCGGCAGGCGTGCTTGCGGCAACCACATGTGACGACCCCGAGCTGGACTCCGCTTCATCCACGGTGAAAGCCGATCTGGCGATCCACAGCGCAAAGTTGTTGTATTTCCTTAGTGACCAGCACGGATCAGCTCTAGGAATGACGACGCAGATATCGTCCTCTTTTGGAAGGCCAAACAAAGTAGTTTCGCTTTCACAACGAAACACACAGCTCTTCATGACATGGCCGCAACAACAATACTACAGCGAGAATAAAAGTTACGCCTTCTTTCTTTGCGTGAACATTTGGGCGGCATTATGCAAATCTTCCCTTATAGTGATGTAGATATGTGGGGGCGTGTTAGAACGAGCCGTTTTAGGTAGGCGTGGCTGACTCTTAACTTTTATAAAGAATATCTCTTTGGATTTAAGACTTTAGTCTTTGCAACTTTACAGATGTTCTTTATGCATCAAGAGCTTGTAACACTCCAAAGAGAAAGGAAAAAATTAAATCGCATCATATGACTCCTTTAAATTAATTAAATATAATGATTTACTTTGTCTTCTTTTCTAACGTCTTCATTTCTAAAGATCATGCAGGGTGACACAGCTTTATTTAACAGTAATGGAAAGAATGTGCATTCAGTGCCATTGAATTATCTATAAAAAATCATGAAAGAGCTTTGAACCCAGCAATTTGGCTTGACTTCATTTAAGGTAAACCACATCTAGTAGCGGTTTGTTGGAGAGCATTTTGGGGCGAAAATATAAGGAGCCTCAGTAAAGTTAGAAAATAAGAAAATAGGCTATTGAAATGGTTAGTCAGATTTCCAAAATTGAGTATTTTTTAATCGGATTTTCTATAGTTAAAATGATGTTGTCAGATGGCGGACAGTAAAAAAACAGCTTTAACTTGAAGGAAAAGGTTTGTTCTTTTTTTGGAGCATTAGAACAATTGCACAAATGTACGCTGTTTTTTCAACGTACCTCTCTGAGTTCTGTGGAGCAAACAACAGATGTCGTCTTTTATGTAGTACATACAGTTCAATTTATAGGTCAGAAACTACACAGCCCACTCACTCTTGGTGCTTTGTGCTACACATCTGTCGATGCAAAATAAATAATCACAGCAATATCAGTTTAAAACCTTCATTTGTAGCAGCTATACTGCTATAAAGGCAATCTTGATTGTAAATACAATAAATTAGTTGTTTGTAAAATAGTTGTGCAATATAAATGTGATAAACAAAAAAAAAATGACTAGATATGCCATCTTTGATACTTTAGTTATTCAAATAAGTATGGTCCAGAAACAGGAATTTATGCTTGTTTTGGAAAACGGAGCTCAATACAAGCAATGAATTGTATATTTTGTGCAAATCCTTAGTAAAAGTCTTCTAATCTCAGCCTTATGTTTCTTTGGATTTGCAGTTTGTCTAAGTGTGTGGACTCCTTTCGAGTTTTTGATTTAGTCATTTCAAATCTGCACGCCGACTACCATTTATTTTGTATTTACTATACAGTAACCTTCTTTTTGTTTGTTTGTTTGAGTATATGAGGTAGGCACTGATTACAGTTGATTATAGACAATGAAATACAATAGTAGTGTGCAAAGTAAAGCATTTTCCCATCATTTTTGATCAGCAGTGCTCAATTATGCTTCTGGAAATCCATCTTCCTGTAAAATGAACTCTAATCGAACGCACCTGAGCCGGTTAATTAAGCTCTCAACCAAAATTGTCCCAAGTAGATCTGATCATGTTATCTCTGCATCTTTGGATGCAAAAATGGTTGATTAGGCTATAAAATAATAGGCTAAAATATTGTACGCTTTGTACTGTATGCGTTGATTCTTATTTTTATTTTCCTCTAATTTTCTATTGTTATCAACAAAAATTTTAATTAACAGACAATATGTATTTATAGCTACAGTGTTTAATTCTTTATTTTAATATATTTCATTTTTTATGATATTTTCTGCAACTGTCCAGCACACATGATTTACATAAGCATGAGAAATCACTCACCTGTTTTCAGTCACTTAATAATGATTAATTTAATTTAACTTTTTTAATAATGTTTTGTTTCCTATAGATTCTGAAACTCTTTGGCACACAGGATTTAGAACAGCATCTGAACATCACTCACCCATTTTTGTTCACTTAATAGTGATTAATGAGTAAGTGAACAATTTTTTTTTAAACTGCAAAGATACACTCTAGTGCACTACAATATGTGAAATTCGCTATATAGAGAATAGTGAAGTGAACATGCAAGAGACTAGGTCAGACCAAAGGGTTCAGTTGATCTCTCTTTAGTGCGCAGTGTTTGGATCGAATATTGAATTCACACAGTCATTCACTATTTCCTATGTAGTGCACTCATGTTTAAAGTATAGTTTAAAAATAGAATATTGCATAAAAGGTTTGTTTTAGCATAAAACACAACCCTTGGGAGAAATGTGAAGCGAAAAGCTTCAGCTTCTGAGTTGCCACCTCAGGGCAAGTGTGTGAAAGTTAATTATACTCTCACTGTGGGAGAAGGGTTTTACATGACGTGACATAACTGCTCATCCCTCCTCTCTCTCTCCTCCTGTCTATCTCTCTCCCTGTCTCTCTTTTCCTGCTCTCCTTCAGGCATTGTCAGTCTCTGTCTGACCTTGACAGACTCTTTTATTACCAGGGCTTTTTGCAAAGGCTGCAATTCAGCACCATTTCAGCAAGCTCTTATGACAGGTATAGAGAAAGCCAGTTCAGTGGCAGCTGAGCAGGGTCTTTTTCATTATGCTAAGTGACATTTGCTCTCCATGGGTCACTGGCGGAGCATGTGAGAGAAACGGAGCTGTGACAACATTCTGTATGTAGCGGTGTGCATTTTTTGTCATCGTTCCTACATTGTTTCACAGTAGGCTTTTGGAACTGTGACCATTACTGACTCTATGCTATATTGAACCCCTAAGTAATGATCCAAATGCATGCATGCATGCATTAATTCATTTATTGTTAAAATTATTATTATTATTTTATTTTTTACATTGGCGCCAATAGCCTTGTGGGCAGCACGTCAACATACAGTATAGTGCCATTTTGGTTCATACTGTACTTCATTTTTTTATCTTTTTTTTTTTTTAAAAATCAATTTTTTACAGCTTGTGCTTTGCTGAAGTTCTTGATTTTATTTTTGGTTGCATGGACATGGGCGCGTGTTCAATTAATTCAGTTAAAAATATAATAAAAAATTGATAATTTAATATATTATATAATGTAATTGGTTCCTGTGGTTTGAACAGCATTTATTAACATCAACATTAGGTATTTTTTGTAACATAAATATCTTTACTCCTACTTTTGATAAATTTGATGCATCTTTGCTGAATAAAAAGAAAAAAAGAAAAAAAAAAAAGTTACGTATTTAATACAATTAATGTTGAAGGCACAATATGTAATTTTCGCCGCTAGAGGGTGCGTATTCAAAACAAACAAAGAAGCAAAGGCCTAGTTTGATGACGCTGTGACTGAGTGTGGAATCATGGGAGTTGTGGTCTTCATCCCCACAGCCGATGCAATCCGACGGGACTCGGCTAGAAATCATGTTCATGGATGAGCAAATGATTTATTAACGTAGTAGAATGAAGCGGGGTGAGGCTGAAAGCCTTCGAAGCGAAACGAGGCCACTGAACGAGCATGACACACGGCTCGAATGCAGCAGAGCTTTTATTATGCCACAGTCGACCGCTTCCGCTCCTTCCGGTCGTGAGTATGTGGGGGGAAAAGCAGCGCTGTTTTATCATACTAGATACATTTGAAAGTTCTGTTATTATGCTACTCTGTGCGGTTGTCACCGGTCTAATAAAACGCACAACATATTAAAGCATCTTTGGTGTTTCGGAAATCGAGGGGTTATGACGTCATTGGCAGGCCACACAATGACACTACAGACACGGTCCGTGTCACTAGTTAAAATTGCTTATTTCTCTGGATTTAAACATTCTTCGAAACATTTGGGATTATGTAAGTACACAAGTCAGCAAAATATATAACACTATTCTAGTGTTTTTTTTGGATATTTTAATAAAAAAATCTTACATATCGTGCCTTTTAATATAATTTTTCATACTCAAAAAAACCTTGTGTGTTTTTTTTGTTTTTGTTTTTTTTAAGTGCTGCATGTCAGAAAAGACGGCATGCCACTTCCAAAAGCAGGATAAGGGAATTTCCACTCCTCTCTACTCTTCATCTTACTCTACCTCCTAATCACATAGCAGTTGTTTAACAAATACTTCAGCACTCTGTCACAATGCAGCATTGTTTTCCAGCATTGTTCACTACTCATCACCACAGAAATGGCTATGCTGGCTGCGAAAGCACTGACAACCTTCTATTTGTCTCGTCACACCATCAGATCTGCTTCAGGCAATTGTGCGTTTGATCAAACCGGCTGGATGTGGAGGTTTACAGGAGGCAGATGACTCACCGTATAGCAGTTCCTGTGTGCCCTGTTTGCCTGTGTGATCTATGGAGCTGCCATTCACCTTCAGATGCTCAATCAATATTGCCATGAGCAAAAGGCAAAGACGAGAGGAAGTTAGTAAGAGAGAATAATGGAAAGAGTGTTTCCTTCCCTGCAGTAAGTGTTTGGGTTGAGTTCACAATTTTTGTTTTTAAATGCAAGTGAGTTTGAGTCACTGTTTCAAGACTCTCTCTGGGCTCTTCAGCTACTTTTACCAGTCGAGTTAAAGTTTGATACTGGTGAACAATCTGTGTATCATTCGATCATTCGTTTTTTGAATTAATATTGAAAGTAGAAAAATGAGAAAAAACGGCCTTCAGCTTAAATTGTTGTTTTCGTTCCATTTTTCGGTCAGGGGTAGAAAAATGAATAAACAGCTTGAATATCGATTCAAAGTGGGCAGAAGTACCATCCCCTTTAGCTAGGGGTCAGCCGAAGATCCAACCGTGCCTTCATCAGTTCTTCTGAAGTATCACACAGCAGAATAATAGTCCTCCGCAGCTGCCGTTGTACAGATTCTTAACGCATTTATTGCAACTACATTTAATCTTTTTTCATCAAACAAACAGGCTAATGAATAGCTCGACACAACTCATACTGGGGCAGAGTCTAGTCAGGGCTTTCTTCTGTGTAGATGTAAATTCTATTCTTTGCATCAGCTGGGTATGGCAGGTATGATATGATGGCTGTCATCTGTTCACCCAGTAAGTCTGTTTGTTTGTTAAATTAAGAAATTAATTAATTAATTAGTTTAAAAAATAAATACTTTAAACACTAAGACAAAAAGGAAATAATAATAAATTTGCTTGGGTTGACCAATGTCCACGCAAGAACTGTCATTCTGACTGACAACCGGAGAACAACCGATATTAAATAGCCTACTGTTAGAGTTATATAATGTAGTCTTGTGTTTTATTAAAATTATTTATAATTGATATCTCAAAAGGATATGCACTTGTGCGCAGCATAAGCTGCTGCGCACTTGCACTGCAACGCAAGATTTTCATAAAATATAATAACTTGCCATTTCGGTTGGTTTCTCACCAAACCCTCAGTATACCATCAGAATGCTTGGAATATATGCCACGAAATGCATATTATTATTTTACGACCGATATGCATCCGCTTAAAAACAACAAAAAAAAAAAACTAAAGTCACCATTCTCTGCCAATAAATTGGCAAGTGCGAGCAGGACATTTGTGTTATTAAGTAATAAGCCTTTAAAAAACATTAAGGTGAGTAGTCACTCTAGATCACACAGTTCCAATAAATTGCGATGGGTTAAATAAACTCAATAAGCAGACAGACATGACTACAGTCAAGCGCAGAAGTGCACAGGAAATAAGCAGCAGTCATATTTAAATCAGTTTAAATTAATATTGAGTACTGATTGATGCTCACTTGGATATTTTTCCCCATCGAGGGGAAATAACTAAATACTCTGTCATTTATAGTCGTATGTAAAATGTATATTTTTAATTGCGTAAAGTTACGTTCAAAATAACTACAAAATGTCATGCCTTTGAAAAATAAAGAGAACAACAGAATGCGCTGCTTTAGCGCATCTCGGTCTCCTTGAGCATCTTTCTGGCACATGCCACAAACATGAACCACAGGGAATACTCGTCTTTTAAAATGCTTAATTTAGATTATTTTACATTAAATGCATCATATAAGTCACTTTGGAATAAATCACAGTAGGCCTATGTATCATGATAAAAAAAAGCGACTTTACAGTCTGGAAATACTTTAGGCTATAGCAAATTATTTATCGGGCCCCCTATCACTTTAAGAACTGCTGGTCTACACAGAAGAAAGAACTGTCTAGACTCTGGCCCGGTACGAGTTGTGTCGAGCTATTAATTAGTCTGTTTGATGAGAAAAATATTAAATTGATAAAATGGGTTATTAATCCGTACAACTGCAGCAGTGGAGGACTATTATTCTGTTGCGTGATACTGCAGAAGAACTGATGAAGGCACGGTTTGATTTTCGGCTGACCAATCAGCAGAAAGGGGCGTTTAATTCCCGCCCACGTGTAGAAATCAAATATTCAAGCTGTTTATTCATTTTTCCACCCATGAACGAAAAACGTAAATTTAAGCTGAATTCTCGTTTCTCGTTTTTTGGAAAAAAAACAAAAAAACGAAAAAGGAGCCGTTTTCTCATTTTTCTATTTTCAATATTAAATCAAAAAACGAATGATCGAATGATACACTGATTTACACGGATTCAGAAGCGTCCTAATTACTGTTATTTCTTGGATTGTTTGTTTACTACTTGTCTATGTTAGTATTAAAGTATTTCCCAGGAGACAAAACCATAGAATGAACTCTAAGGAAAATCTAAAAGGAAAATATTAGTATCTGGTGGTGATTCCAACTTTTCCATTGCTTTTTACTTGGTGTGACGGGAACAAAAACATTTCTAATTTGACCAGGGACTCAATCAGGCTGAAACAGATCAATGTCTTTCAGTGATTTTTATATCTTTGTCGGACACTTGAGAAGGAGGCTATAATTGTATCATCATGTGGTCAATTTCATTGCCAGTCAGCTTGAGGGACAGAGACATCTGAATAGCTATAGGATGATGTTTGGCAGATGTTGACTAAGTAGTTTGGGGCTGACCAGAGAAATGGTGAGCGCATTTTTTTGGGGGGGGGGATCATGAGAAAACAACACATAAAAAAGAAATAATGCATGGCCTTTTAGTGCAAAATATGACATAACAACCCCCACCATCTTCAAAAAAAATCATGTTGAAACCTTAATAGTACTACATACTTATATTTCTAAAGTTGGATTAATTAATATGTTAATAAGATAGATAGTCAGTTCACACGTGATGGATGAATGGATGGATGGACTGACAGATAGATTCCTCTCAACTTCTTCCTGACTTCTGCTTCTCACCAAACTTCTGACATTGTGTAATGACAAAAAAAAGGCATTTTGGTGCAACTATTGCTGTATGTTTATCATTCCCTCGATGTATAGTGTGCCTCTAGCTTGCATGGATTAAGAAAAACAGCCATGTCTTTTCAATACCATTGTCCTCTACTGTCACAGCTCTATGATGGATGGTAAGCTCTAGCTGATATCACTGCAGTAATTGCGTCTTGTTATGATGGGCGCTGATGTCGGGCCCATAGGGCAATCAGGGCTCTAATCATCTTGTAGCATCACCTCGAGTTGAATCTTTGCTCTACATACATGCACAAATTGGTAAAGTTGCAACAGTTGCACCAGTTCCCATGGAAACAAAAATATAGTACAGAAGAATCTGTGACAAAGTTTTTTTTTTTATGTTTTGTTTTTCAACCAGTGGAGGACTCTCATATTAGCTAAAAGTTAACGAGCAACCTTTGTGTACTGTAAGTTCAAAGGAAAGGAATATTTAGATGCATAGTTACAGTATTCCAAGGAAAGCTGTAAAGCCTAAATGTTCAAATATATTGTATTGTTATTCAGCTAAATATCTATGCGTCCTTTAGGGAAAATTTTGATTGAGGAAGGTTAGATTTTTTGTTGTTGTTGTTTGTTTGTTTTTTGAAATATTGAAATGAAAATGCTGAAATAATTCAAATAAATATGCTGCATTATACCAAGCTACATTTATTTAATCAAAATTGCAGTTAAAACATAATATTGTAAAACTTATTCATTAAAATATATAGTATTTAGATGATTCTAAATAGAGTATTAAATGGAATTTTGTATTATGTTAAAATGTAATTTATTCCTGTGAGCAAAGCTGAATTTTCAGCAGCCATTCTTAAGAAATCATTGTAATATGCTGATTTGATGCTCAAGAACCTAGCAATTACAAATAGGACATCTTTTGTAACATTATTATAAGTCTTTAAGTATAATTTTAATCAGTTTAAGTCATTCTTACTGAATAAACATATATTATACAGCATATATATTATATATATCTTAATTACACACACACACACCACACATATATATATTATATATATATATATATATATAGAATTATAGACTTCAAAAGAAATGTGCCGATTTATAAACAAAGGTTACATTTTTATTCAAGATATACTGTGATGAACAAGTCATAATACTTTTTAATACTTTTTCAAATAAATTGGTTTTTTTTTTGTTTGTTTTTTTTTTAGATAAAAATTCGTAAGAAAATCAAACCTGAAATTAGCTGCTCCAATGGCTGAAGTGGTAACAGACAGTTATTAATGTGTGGGTTTCAGATTAGTGATTAAGTTAGTCTGGTTGAGGTATCTGTTAGTCTTTAACAGGACAGCTCCCGGAAGCATAATGCAATACTAACCCCATTTCCAACCTTAATACTATAGAGGAAGACACTCGGATTGTTCCTGCAAGAGAGTAATATAAGTGTCGCTGGATAAAATGCTTATGGTTCTACTGTATTTCAACATTTCTGTCAGCAGAGTTCTGAGTGCTCAGTGAAAATAACTTTGCCCCAGATTCTCATGTTGTTGGATTTCAACCTATTTTATGGAATTTTGAAGAAGAAAACTTTCAACCAGATCTAACAATGGCTGTTCAAAGCACAATATAAGCCGTGTAGAGGAAATGTCCCACAATGAAATTGGAAACCACTGAAATGGAAATGAGAAATGAAACCTGAAATCGCTTTTTTATTCATACAATTCTGCAACCAGGATGGATTTTACCACATATGTTTCAAGTTTCAGGAGATGTTTGTAAACCAAAATTGAGTAAAAGATGTTTGAAGTTTTCTGATCTATCAGTTTTAGGTTACACTCGTCTCTTCACTGCACAGCATGGGGGGTTTGCAGTCATACATCAGTTTTATGTGAGACTAGATTTTATCATATAGTCAAGGTTAACTAGATATCCATGCTAAGGTCAAACCTTCATGCACCGTGAGGTCAAATATTGACTGTTGCCCTATTCATATTCCTAGTGTTTTGGGTCATATTGCATAACTTTTTAATTATGTAATGGATTACATACCATGCATGAAGAAGTGGCATATCTGTCCACAGATGTTCAGAATAAACATTATATAAACTATTTATCTGACTCAGAAATTAAATAAGGGGAGCAGTCAATAACCAGTGTGTGTGTGTGTGTTTCTTCAGATAACGTGTACAGAGAATGTCTTGCCAATGGCACCTGGGCGAAGAAGGGAAACTACTCCCAATGTCAGGAAATCCTCAACGAGGAGGTACGTGGTTGCCCTTTTTTTTAATTATTAAAAAATACTTTCATACAGTTATTTCACAATGACACATAAATCGTACGTTTTCTAATAATTATTGTTCAATAAACGGCTTTATACAGTGAGATCAAAAGGTCTAGGTTTTAAAGTTTATTATGATAAGGTTTTTAGTTTAAGAATTTAGAAGAAAAAAAAATCAGAACAAGAAGGTCTCTAAATCACTATGCAAATTTGACACTGACCACATGAACCTCTCTGTACAAAAGGACAGTTGTTCTTGTTCTTCTAGTAGCAGAAACAGCTTATAAAGCTTGTAATATAGTTTTTTTTTTAATGAAAATTGTTGTATTAAATAAGAGTAGCATGAAAAATATAAGCTTTTCTTTGCACCCTGCATCAGTTTTATTCCACATTTTACTGCATTTAGACTTTGTGAATCTAATCTAATGTGAAGGTTACAGAAGTGTTATTGAATAAGGGACACTAGGCATGTTTTCAGGAGTTCTTGGTTCAGGTAGCTCACTGTAAAAACTTCAAAGACGGCACAATAGTGTTGTCACTTGGAATCTTTAGCAAGACTGTCATCCGACCTTCATAGACACGTTTTGCTTTTTATTTGCGGCTTATCTTTATGCTCTTTTATGTGTTCCAAATGTTCCAGCTGGATGCTGCTTGCCAAAGTTAGTCAGATTATTGGATATAAATAGTAAATGCACTCACAACTTGCTATTTTATTATAGCGTCTTTTAAATGCAGTATGTATAGTTTTTTAAAGTATAACTTTATGTACATTTTCTTACAAATGAAGAAATATATAATTTATTGAAAATTTACTTTTAAAGACATACTTTTATAAATAATGAAATATATTTTCAGCCCACCTTCTAAATCCAGATTAATTGTATTATTTTGACATTACTGTATTTATGTTAGCATGCAGCATCCAAAACACTTGTTTGAGTGAATTTGCAGGTGAATTTCTCTGTGAAACACAGGATGGCTGTTAGACAGAGACATTGACGCTACACGTCTACAAGATTCATTAGCTGTCCTTTGGTGTAACAGAAGTAACATGGGGGGATTAATAATGTATGGACTTTTATCTTCCCTCAAAGGAAGCAATTTAACCAGCCGTGCTAAGCCTTTGTTCACACAGGGATGGCGAAAAGTGAAATCGCTCATCCAATCAGTGGGACGGAGGAGTGGGCTAGCAAGGATAATGCTCAGATTTATATTTAGACAGCAGGGAGGGCTTCCACCACAGCCAGTGGCTTACTGGAGCATGTGATAACCACTAGATGCTGTTTTTTAGCTAGCGATAAGGGTTTTCCCTCATTATTGAGAGCACTGTTGGAATTCATGTGCATTGTATTTAAAAGTAGAAAAAGAGCCACTTAATCAGGTCATGCTGTTAACATGTGATCAGCTGGAGGATTGGTGTTGTACTGTAGTTAGTAGCTACTCTTGATCCAGGCAAGTAGGTTCAAACACAGTTTGCACCGTACAGGTTCAAATTTCACATCAAAGATGTACCTTTTGGCTTTTTTAACTTAGAAAATAAAATACAAAATACAGGTTTCACTCTCAGAAAAAAAAGTACAAAGCTAGCACTGGGACCTCCCCAGTGACGGCTTTGTACTTTCTTTTCTGAGAGTGAACTCCGTTCAGATGGGGACACACAAATACAGACACAAAAAAATGCAGGGTCATGAAGTCTTTGGTATCTTAGCTGAAAAGCATAACAGTGGTACTCAGAGGTATGGAGGTGTCTTTAAACCTTTAAGACTCTCTGTACTAAGACAGAGTCCCCAGTGGCCTGCTTGGCATTTGGACTTGCCACTGTGGAGCAAATGAAGCACTGTGGAGCAAGTGCCCACTGCAGAATATTTCAAATGTGGCCATCAGAAGAACTGAATAAATGTTTGTTCTTACATTATCACTCAGGTTATTGTAAATGGAAATGCTTTTTTCCCCCAGGGGCAAGGGTTTTTCAGTGCTGCTCTTCTGTCATTGTGTCTGTCTATTGTTGTCTGTGAAGACACAAGCAGTTGCCTGGTCACCCTCAGCAAGTGTTCTTGTGAAGTCTTTGGCATCACTCGACCACCATTCGAAAACCATATTTTAGCGGGATGAAAAGAAAGATTTAATACAGTCAACACTGATGAAGATGCCATTCACATTCAAATTAAATTAGAATCAGAAACAGAAGGCAATAAAGCTCAGAGAGAGAGAGCGTCTGCTCTCAGCCAAGCAGCAGAGCTTATCAAGCCAGATTTATTCACAAAATAAACATATGATTTGGAAAGCGACTTTCCCAGAACACATCTCCTTGGCAATTAACAAAACTCACTTTACCATGAAAAAAAATACATTAAGCCAGTTGTTCAGCATTAGCTGCACCATAGAGCCAAGTATATTACTATGCATTCCAGGAGCGGATGTGTGACATTAAAATTATTTTGGGAAATTCTGTGAAAATGTTACTATCAGGGTCAATTTACCTTGTTAATTTAGTACAAACAATTATTAAGCTACTTTTTGAAATGTCTATTCAGTGAGTTACTGCCCCAATATTGCATAATTTGCAAGCTTTTTTCATCAAATATTGATGTATGTGATTATTTGCATTTTCATTTGATTATTTAATCAGCATATTATATAATTAAATAGATAGTTAGGAAAAATGTAAATTCTGCCATCATTTACACACCCTTGTTCAAAACCTGCACGAGTTTCTTTGTACTTTTGAACACAAAAGAAGATATTCCGAAGAAATGTTGGTAAACAAACAGCTGCTGGTAGCCATTGACTTCCATTGTATGAAAAAAATTACTATGGCTATCAACTTTTTGTGTTCATCAGAAGAAAGAAACTCAAACAGGTTTTGAACAACTTGAGAATTTTCATTCTTGAGTGAAATGTGCTTTAAATCAATTTTCTGCCCAATGCAAATACTGTAACTGAAAGTTACATTTTGAGAAAACAATCTGAATGAATCTGGCTTGACAGGTTCTCTGTGATGCAGAGTTTTAATAGATGAGGCTTGTTTGGGTTAAAAGTTTGTTTTTAGCAACACCATTCATTATAGTAGCACAGCATGATGTATTCATTTAAGTCTCTTGATCCAAATTGAGGATGCATTAAAATAAACACAGTAGTGTTTATTGATAACAAACGCTAGTTAAACGTGGGGTGATGATGGCTTTTTAGTACTTCAGCTCCTGTTATTGTAAACACAGTGTAGCAGAAAGAACAAACAAAAAGCACACTTTTTTTGGATTTTAAAGCAATTCAAAAACAACTGCAATTATCCTCTATAGTGATATTTATGCGATACACACAATTCAGCATTTGAGCCAACTGGCACAAGATACAGCTAAAACATGTGACGGATCCTAGGTAGTCTAAAACCACCCACTTACCTACAGTATCACACACACACACACACAAAATGCCAGGCAGACGTGCGTTAGCTGCCCGCTATCTGTGCCATCTGTTTCCTACGAGATTGTTGATTTAATAATTAATAAGTTCGCTCACATAGGAGAACATGTGGTGACTCTGTGGTGCTCACAGCTTAGGCAAATGTGAAAATGGAGCCAGCAGGGGAGGCTGCACTTGCGTGGGTTTTGCCCTGGGGGACATACGCGGCCAGGCAGGTTGAATAAACCTACAATCGCTGCACTTCAGGTTGAAAAGAAACGACTGAAAGACTGTGCAGTGTGGCAGCTGTCACAGGATTCAAGCAGAATGGACTGACTTTCATTAACATTATCATAATGTCATGAAATGTGTACTTCTGACAGCTGGTGGATGTTTCTGAGGCTACAGGAAGTTTTGTGTTCCAGGGGTTGATTTTTATTAAAACAAACAGATTTTAACTTTTCTTTTCTTCCTAAATAACAAGGCCGCATTAAGTCCTTGGAAAATTTTCATTACTTATTTTATCTCTTCAAATGCACTATTATATAGATTTTATCATTTTGCCCTCTAGACCAATACTTTCTATCTCAAAGTACAATAATCTATTATAAAATATTTTCTTTTTTTTGTATTAAATACAGAATTTCAGTATTTATTGTATGAAAATGAATTGAATAAATTTTGAAAGAAATTTTTACCATACCCAAAAGTTAGTGTATTTGTTCACCAATGAGAAAACCGTGTCAGTGAAAAGCATGCTTGAAACGAAATATTAGACATGCGATGTGCAAAGAAAAACATTAATGAACAAATATTTAGTGTGCGTCATTGCAGTCATGCTGTAATTTAGTCAAAGTATTCAAAAAGCATGAAAATATGATTTAATTATGTGTATTTAGGATATGTAACATGTTAGGTACACAGTTAGACTTTGTAAAACACAGGAACCAGCCATTTTATTCCACAAATGGTGGAAATTTAATTTGTTCATGGTGGTTCTGGGTAAATAATGAAAGAATATGTCTGAATGCACTGTTTAAACTCAAATGAGTTTAAAATTATAATGGTGGTGATCAAATAGTAATTTAATGGCATTTATGTTACACTGTAGAAAAAAAAAATCCGTAAAATTTATGGTAAAAAACCAGCAGCTGTGGTTGCCAGAATTTTACCATAAAAATACGGTAGCCGCGTTTTAGGTTTTACGGTTTTAACTTAAAATTTACAGTTAAATACCGTAATTTAACTGATATAATGTTAATATACCAACCCACTGAAGTACTAAAATCTGTTTTGTACCTTTGAAAACACTGCACCAAAAGCAGGCGGTGATGAGAAAGTCACATGATGAACCAAAGCCTATCACAAGCAGCTTTTAAATATTAACATATATAGAAGGTGCACAGTGTCATTCACACAAACACTAAACACCATCATGGTAACACACATGAAACATTGTTATTTAAACAAAAAACATCAAATTTGAAATGTAAAGCAGGGAATTCTGGGAATGTCAATTTACAGTTATTCACTAAATTATATGGTATTACTACCGGACATAATCGCAATGTCCAATACAGTTTTCACCTTATATAGTAGGGGAATTTACCGTTTAACCATTTAACAGGTTTTTACTGGAGAATTTTTAGTCTTTTACCGTTAAATTCACGGTCATTTTTTACAGTGTAGTCCACGGGACCAAAAGTGCCCACAGATGGAGAAGCATCCAGTAACTACAAGTTTGTTGTGACATATGTTCTAGTTTATATATTATATCTATAAAAGGAACCAATCTTTCGTCCAAATTGACGATCACCAGAGCTTGATTTGAAATTTTGAGGAATTTATTACCAGAACAGTTTATTGTTCATCTGTTTTTAAGTATCAAAACACTGAAGATAGCCAAGATCATCTATTTCTCTTGAGAAATTCATAACTTTGAACCTTCCTGTGTAACCTTTCTCTGACTCTTTGAAATGCAAAAGCTGGTGTCTTCACCCCCTAGAAGATTCAAAACATATTTTTGAAAACTAAGTTTGGGAGAGCCAAGGGTATAGTCTGGGGATTGATTTAAGCAGTAAAAAGCAGCTTTGTCATTTACCTGTGAGATTTCCGAGCCAAAAAATATACAAACTCTATCACAGAAGGAGCACACAGCAATCCAGTGTCTCACAAAAATAATACGATTTAAATTTGAACCACTAAAGGAATCTCCACAGGCAGAGTGCAACAAGTTAATGAAGGCCAGTGACCGGTTCAGGCCATCTAGCCTGGCATGTCTGAGACGTTTTTAATCCAATTGCACAATTAAATCATTACCTTCAGATGTTCAATGAGCCACAATATTTTGAGGTATTTTATCTCGTTACATTTTTTGCTAAAGTTTAGCGTTTGTACACACACACACAATCACGTATTGTCATTAAAGCTGAAGAAATTGTCATATTTTCCATATTAAAATTAAATTTATATTTCCCCACTTCCCCCACCCTCTTTATTGCTGAAAACAGAACAAATGCCTTGTGTTCTCAATGAATTGTTCTTTGTAGCAAGGATGGAGATCATAGGGGACGGCATTAGATTTGATAGTGCTTAACCTCAATGAGCAATTGCCCTCAAACCACCTGGTTATGAGACAGAAACATGCACAAGATCAGCAAAGTGGCACATGAGCTGATTTTTATCCTATTCTAAATTATGCTGGTTTGAGAAGTTACATTCCTAAAAATAAAGGTTCCAAAACAGGGTTTTCACAGCAAAACCATAGAAGAACCATTTTGGGTTCCTCAAAGAACCTTTCAGCGAACAGTTCTTAAAAGAACAATTTTTGAAGAACATTTTAATAATATCAAGAACCTTTTTCTTTTGTAAAGAACCTTTTGTGTAATGGAAAGATTCCATGGATGTTAAAGGTTCTTTAGGGAACCATGAGACACTTTTCCACTATCGGGCCGAACAGTTCTAAGAACTGTCAGGTGTGGTTCCAGTCGTATTTCCACGTGCACGATTACAAACCGTTCTCGGCACGGAATTCTCGGCACGGTTAGACAACCGTGCTGAGCCGTGCTGGTAGAGTGCGTGTGCGTGACGTCGCCACTCAAGATCTGTCACTTGTCTGTTGCCTGGTTGCTAGTTTCTCCGTAGCTTGTTAAGCGTGCTATTTTGAGCAATGTAAATACAAATAAGTAATACATTTTAAAGAAATTTCTGATCATCCTCCATATTGGTGGTTATTTACACCTCATATCATATGTAAATACTTGTGTTACCACGGCAATGACTGACGCATTTGAATAGCATTCCAAAGAGATCCGTTATCAGCTCCGCAGTGGAAAACGAAACCATAACTGTACCGGCCGGCTCGGATCAGCATGGAATGGAACGGTTATGCAAAGAGAACCGTTCAGCGCGATGGTGGAAAAGCGGCTATACAGTAAATGCCAATAAAGAACATTTAAGTTTAAAAAGGTTTAAGTGTCTAAAATATGTTTTAGTCTTGTATACACTTTTTTTTCCGAGAGGAAATGTGACATTTCCAGCTAATAGTAGAATTTACTGAGTATTTTGTAGTGGAAATGTTTTCAAAAGCATAATTACCTCATGAAATTTTACACTGTTGTAAAAGTTTCCTGATGAGGTTTCCATCTGCATTGCAGTCCTTTATAGACAGAAGTTCAAGAGCCAAGACATCTGTAAAAGACTATGTTTCCTCTTTTCAACTGCCTAAAGTATTTTGCAAGCCACATAGGTGCTAAGATTGCTAAACCCTTATGCTCTTTCAACACAAGAAAGCACTCTACAGAGGAAAGTGCAACAAGAGGGCATCGCCAATGTGTCTGCCATTGCCTACAAGCTCCGTGCGGGGTCTGTAACAGATAGGGTGCTAATGCAAGAATGTAGTCAGCCCCCTTCCAGCTAGCATCCACAGAGAACGGCCCACTTTTTATGTAGCATTTCATGTATCTAGTGAAGTAGAAATTTCCAGAAAGCCTACAAGAGGCTTTGCATTGTAAAAATACAAACTGACAGCAAAATTCCGAATGCGTAAGCAGGCACTCCCACAGGCTCTCCGGGTGCGAATCCGTCTGCCTTTAGACGACTCGTAGTCTAGCCAGGAGACAGCAGCATCCCGAGGGAGAACATTTTGCTCTGTATTGGTGAGCGTGGATGTGTTGGTGTGCCGAGCCTCCTCTTAAAATAGGGCAAGCGTGATACAATGCAGGGATCAGTAGAGGCTGCTTTGAAGAGCCCTTCTCTCAGGATTTAGTTAAAAGAAGTGGCATCAGAGGTGAGAGTGTGAACCTCTACTAATGCCCAAATCATAGAAAATGTGGAGGGTTCTTAGAATCCTTTAGTCTGACAGTTGAAAGGGAGAGTTTAAAGGTAAAGCATGTAATTTCAGAGCAGCACCGAACAGAATTGTAATGGTTTAGTTTGAGAAGCCTGACTGGGCCAGACGTAATGCCATTGGCTCAACCAACGCAGTGAGTTTGGGGTAGGAGTTGGGCCTTGTTCCTGGATCTTTGACATCTTTGATATGTGTCCTATAGGGGTGGGTGATATACTGGTAGACATGATTAACCCGTATGAAATTTGTCAACCGGTAGAGATTTTGGACAATCGTCTCTTTTGCGGTTACACGCTCACGTGACGTTGCTGTGCTATGTGGTCACGAAAACATAAAGTTTGCACGTGTTTTTAAGCATTGCAGTTTAAAAACAAGTGATTTTAAGCTGTTTAAATGCAATCATCAGCGAAAGAAAACTCATTTTGCTATATGTGCTGTGTTGTGTGGGTTTGCACGTAGAGAAATTGTCACGTGTGTGATTTATTTATTTTAGCCTGAAGGTGGAGTTGTGAGGAGGGATTTCCTTGATCCTTGAAAGTGGAATGAGGTCATCGGGGATTTCTACTATAAAAACTTTGATGGCATTGATGGAGTCTGGTGATGGCATTTGCTGAGATCGCTCATCTCCTCTCCTCTCCTCTCCTTGAAGGAGTGATCCTGGTTTGGTTATTTTTTACTTTGAATTGTTTTTTCCTTGACTTTTTGATTAACCAATTTTCTTTCTACATCTATTTTACATATTTTTTTGTCTTTTCACTAACGGGTAGTGGATTTATTTTAATTAGTTCACATTTTGCTATTTAGTTAGATCTAGCGAGGGAAGCAGTGGCCCGCAAGACTCACCTACTTTATTTTCCCTGGGAGCTAGGCAAGATCTCTCTAGGTGGTTAGGTGTAGTCAAGGTTTTCTGTTTTCCCTAGCTGCCCTGCCTGTTAACTGTTATTACTTGTGTTAATCTTTTGTTCATTATAGCATATTTCTAGATTTGTATTGTTGTTTGTTCGTTTGTTTTGCCTTTGGATTAAATCTTATGATGTAAATAGACGTCAAATCTTAATTCAGTCATCTGTGATTTTCTTCTATGTTAGGTCCTTGCCTCTCTGATTAGATTTAACGAGCTGAAATTGGTTTTGGGTCATAACATGCTGTCAAAGAGACACATGCACGTGAAGAGCAGAGTGTGGGAGTATTAAGTAATTTTTTGCTGCTTAGGCCTTGAACGGTTAAATACACCATGCAATGCAAGCATCTTTGTAAACACAGTAATTTAGGTTAAGTGAATGCAAACAGCTGAGAAAGAAAACACACGTGTAACAGTGTATTGGATCTGGGCAGCTCTTAGAAGTGACAGCAGTCTAATATTCCTGTTGTCTGTCATTCATGTTAATCAAACAACAAAAGAGAGAAAATCTCTCGCTGCTCTTGACTAAATCACTTTTATAACTTTAATAATTACTTTTTGTGTGTGTTGTGTTTTAGGATGTATAAGTTGTTTGTGATATTGACACTGCCGACAAGAATTATGAAATTTCTATGGTATCAAAAATTTGTATCATAAAGACCTTATTTAAAGCAAAAATAACTGTATTGTGATATATATTGTTAGAATGAAATAAAATTACTCATTGTGATATAAGATTTTGGTCATGTTAGCCAACCCTAGTGTCCAGTTCATGACTTTTTTTGGCTAATATTTTTGTCAAAACATCATACCAGAGATATATCTTGGACCTTTAAATCAGAATTTAAACTGATGTTATCTGTATTTTTTTACATAAACTAATACAGAGTCAGAAAGAAATGCATTAAACGTAACAGTTAAGCAATTCAGGAATGTTACCAAGAGGGGGGGGAGGGGGGGGGGGGGGGGGGGTTTTCTGTTTCAAATGCTGATCTTTTGAAATTTGTTATTAATCAAAGAATTCGGGAAAGAACAATTATAATATGATCATGTTTTCCACAAACATATTAGCATTATGACTGTTCTTAAACATTAATAAGAGAAATGTCTTGATCCAAAATCGCTATTAAATGATATTCAATCATAAATACGACATAAACTCTATTTTAAAATAAGTTGGTTATCAAAAACATTTTATGTGAAATGAAAAAAACATTCTGTTTTATTTTTTTTATTATTTAAATTTTATTTATAATAAACTAGCGCTTGTGTAATTAAATAGTAGCTTTGGTGACCATAACCTTTGATGAGAAACAATTTTACAAAATATACTGACCAAAAATTTGAACAGGTTAGTGTGGTGGAATCCACAATTTTTTAAAGGCGATAGTTCTTCCCAACAATGAACATGTTGTCATCATTACTCACGTTTAAACACACAAGAAGAAGATATTTAAAAAAGGTAAGTTAATGGAGTCCACTGATGTTTTGGACCCTACTGAATTTTATTGTTTAACAAAAACAGCAGTAGAACCAACACATTGATACAAAATCTTCTTTAGTGGTTTTTATATGAAGGTATTGTAACAATGTGGGGGTGAGTGAATAACTGGGAATCATTTTAGTGTGAACTAACCCTTGAAGTGCTTTTACACACACAAGACTAAAATGTCTCGACACTCTTAAAAAATAAAGGTTCTTCAAGCGATGCCATAGAAGAACCATTTTTGGTTCCACAAAGAACCATTCAGTCAAAGGTTCTTTAAAGAACCATCTCTTTCTTACCTTTTTATAATCTGAAGAACCTTCTTTCACCCCAAAAAACCTTTTGTGAAACAGAAAGGTTCTTCAGATGTTAAAGGTTCTTTATGGAACCATTTAGACAAAAAGGTTCTTCTATGGCATCGTGAAGCACCTTTATTTTTAAGAGTGTAGTGCTTTGCAGATGATGCACGCTTTGGCAGACATCTTGGCGACATCTTAATGCATGTATCTGGGAGAGCAGAGATCAATCTTTAAAAGTCAACCTTTTTTTGTAATATGTCTTATGGGGACTGCTATGTTATGTTCAGCAAAAACAAAAAAAAATATTCATTTTTCTCCAAATTCTCTCCTAAAGGATTACCTCATCCCTAAAGCAATAAGCACATCAGTCCTTGCAGTTTCTGATTGATTTGCCATCTGAGCGGTTTCTACTGGGTTAAATCGTGCTAGCTGGCTTGTGTCATGAGCCTTGAGGATTTGTAAGCACTGGATTCCAGAACTGCCTTTCCTCCCCCTGCTTGGACAGTCTGGTCCTCTGGTCTCAGTGGTCTGCAGGGTCTGCAGTGACCAGAGGGGGTTTGCCTCACAAGCCCGTCCTGTAACGACCACAGGAATTCAGCGACAGATTTTTGCACCAGGAGGACGCAGTGAGGGGCTAGAGAAAGGAAAGGTGCTGGGCTGGCGATGAAAGAGCACATGATGCCTATATGCTCACACACACTAACCTGAGTGTTACGTGATCAACATATGCTTCATGGAATCTTTTGGCCAGGCTATTAATATGTTTTTTTTTCCACAAGCATGACATGTTAGCTCAAACATGGGCATAAACTTCAGCTTTATGTGAGTTGTTGTGCTATAAGCAAGCAACCGTTTGACTGAGCCAAAGCTAATCGCTTAATTAAAGGAATTATGTCAGGTTGGCAATCATCGTGATAGTGGAGACCATGAACATCTGCCTCACTCATCACAGAGTGAAATATTCACAACAGTTGGAAACAGTTGCTGGTTGGATGCTGTTAGTATTAGTGTCAGGCAGAGCGGTGTAATGCGATCCTCATGTGCAAGGCTAATGATTACGGATGAGACTTGTTTTTTTTTAGAATGTGATTAGGTTAAGGGTGAGTCCGTGTGTTGGCTGCTGTGTGATGTTAAGTTATTTATTTAATGCTTATTTTATCATTAATGTCCACTGAGGCATTCAAATCTAATCTGGCAACACCAGATAAGTGTAATAATCTAGAAAATTGAAAGATTTAAGTATTTTAAAGGTGTCCAATCCAATCAGTAGTATGATGAGGGACTATATATAAATTTGTAATATAACAAATTCAACACAACATATTAAGGCAGTTTTATGTGAATAGTTTAAAGAAGAAAATATATCCTGCTTTGAAGATTGTTGACTAAGGATTATTTTCAATACCTGCCACCTGAATCGCTGCCATTTGATTTTTTTCAATGGTTTTGACACTAATGTTTTCTCTGAAATTAAACTGGCAGGATAATAACAGGTATCAAAATATCATATGATGTACCGTTATAGAGTTCTTTTTTTTTCTCATAGAGTTCCCAAGAGTCCTCTGGAACTTTTTTTTTCTCCTGCAGTTTTTTTTTTTCTTTCTCTCCCTGTGATGCCCCAAAAAGCTTTTAGGAGTTATTCCATGTTGGGATTTAGATGCCAGATATCTGCAGGACATCAGTCTCTCATCTTCCTAATGTGTTTCTATGTGTGTATGTCCCTTTGTGATCTTTCAGAAGAAGAGCAAGCTGCATTACCACATTGCAGTCATCATAAACTACCTGGGACACTGTATCTCTCTGGGAGCCCTGCTGGTCGCCTTCATCCTCTTCATGAGACTCAGGTGGGTGAGTGCCTCCGCTGTGAGGGCTTTTCAACAGAATTGAACATCTGCATTAGTCACACAGGTGGACTCGCATGAGAGAGATTCATGTATGAACCGCTGCTATTGCCTTGTGAAGTGTGTGGATGAATAAGTAAATAAGGATTCTCAGGACTGTAAAAGATTTAGGGGGAAATTTATTGCTCAGCTGTGGCTCCTTTTTTGCTCTGGAGACCTAATGGAGTAAAGTGTGTAATTTTTGTGCCACCAACTAAATGCAATTGCAAAAATAATGACTTGATGTTTCAAACAGACTTTCCAAACACTCCCCCTTCTGCCATTGGTTGGATAATCATATGCAATAGTCCTGCTCCAAACGCACATCATTGGCTCGCAAATGAAGCAATGTTTTGATAGCTCATCAGAAAAAAAAATTATTTGGGTTTTAACATGGTTGCAGATTTTTCTCCTTTCTCCATAAATAAAAACATCTCAACATATATCAATATCTTTGATATATATTATTTTTATATTAAAAACCAATGTGTGTGTGTATATTAGATGTATAGGTATATGTATATGTATATGTATATGTGTGTAAAGATAGATCCCACATCCCTAATATATATACACTGTACACACACACATCAATGGGAGCTACAATTTTGTATCTTCTGTAGATCGCTTTTGCGTGTGCAAAAAAATAATACCTAATATCCAGATATCGCTACAAATAATCCCTTTTCTGGACAGCTCTCCTAACATGTCTAGTGTCCTTTGCTTGGATCAACTTTAAATCAGTTTAACTGAGAGGGACGTGGGCTCAGCCCCCAACACAAATATAGGCTGCCTTCTTGTCACATCCCATCAGTACATCAATTGATGTACTTCCAGCTGCTGACAGAAACTATACATCGGCTGGCCAGCTGAATGGCAGAGAACGGAGAATTGTATATGCTCGCTGATCACAGGCAACGAGGCTTCTGAGGTCCAAGGACAACCTGTCCAGGTTATCTCTCTCTCTTGTCAGGGCACCTGTGAAATCGATACGTCATGGGTCAGCAGAGTGCTCCCAGCAATGAGATTTTAGACTGATGGTGTAGAAATGAAGACATCTTAGCACCACATCAAGGGCACGCACACTCCTCTTCATGCTTATTCCAGTCCAGAAGTGCCATGGTTTAGGGACGAGAACTGAAGGTCTTCAATCAAACTGAGAGACTTGTTTCTATGGGATCATGTCTAAACCTTAATTAGCCTGGATCAATGTGTCAAACTGGATGTGAGGAAGAGAATAGTTACGTATTTCACCATTCCCACACACTCGTTGGTGTTTTGGCCACAGATTGAGGCGAGTAAGCAGATGAAATATCCATGCCGTTTAGGATTATTTAGATTAGATTATCCCAGACTTAATCTGCCTTGATTAATCCGGGGACAATATTCTGGCATCTTTCCCTGGATTTCCAATCAAAATCACGCTAGGAGTCAGCTGACAGATTTATTGGATGCTGCTTTTCACAACAATGTGCCCTGCTGATAACCCTCTGTCTGTCTAGCTAATGTTCCCAAGTCAGTGCGTCATGGATATATTGAGCCTAGGTGCGAGTACAGAGGTTGTAAAGTTGTAGTTGGGCTCAAGCGGGTCCTCTAGCAGGGAAAAAGTGTAATGAAATACACGGTGAACAGATGTTCAGGGTAAACACAGAGTGTTCTTGCACTCAGACCCTCCAGCCATTTTGTGTCTGCCCACAAGGACAGAAGGACAAGAGTATTACATTGGCTTATTAATGTTTCAGCAGACTGCATTTGCACAGCAAGGGATCCAGGATTTGGAAGTGTTTCTGAGACACCATGAATATACATATACATACATACACAGATTATTATATTTGATAGATACAACGTTATAAATAAAGAGAAATTAAATAATAATAAAGAAGTTGTTTTAAAACTGACATAAATTGCAGAAAACACTAATTATAAAATAACTCATATTTATGACAAGGTTTATTTAATAAATTAAGAAATAAACATTTTACTAAAGTATAAAATAAATAATATTATTACACAAACCATATAATATTATATAATATATAAAGGCATAGATGGTATATAGTATATGTATAATATATATATATATATATCTATATATCTATATATATAATAGTATATATATAATATATAGAATATCTATATATATAAGTTATCATAACATTATATAACTAGTAAGAATTAAATAATAATAAAGAAAGTAGTAATAACATTACATAATCAATGAGAGAACACCAAATTAATAAATAATTACAGTTTATATATATAATATATCTATATATATACTGTATATATATATGATATTATATCGATTATGATATATAATATAATATATATATATATGTAAAGCGTCAATTGTGATTGTAATATTTGCCAAATAATCAAAATATGATTTTCTGACCAAACCATTGTGTTTATACAAGACGCAGTCCAGCAATCAGAATGAAGTACTCACTGTATCTTATCCCATTGAATTTAGTACATCCAGTTGTGATGTTTGGTACCTTGCTGCATTGTGTAAGAGCAGAAAATAAGACTCACGAGCTGGATATTAGATACAATCATCCTATATAAATGCTAATAGGCCAATACCTACAGTAGCAAGAGTGAATTGACTATAATGTCACTAAGATTACAGAACACTGTAACCTCACGTAATTTCAGGAACGCCTTGTATTCCATATCAGTGCTCACCTGTCAACCGAGTTTAAACCGGCTCCTCCGTCATTCACAGAGTGAGCGGTGCTGGGTAAAAAGCAGGAGGCATCAAAGTATGAAAGGAGAGCAAAGCTGCTGTGGGCGGCACCATTGAAGGGCTCAGCCGCAACAGCTCAGGTCAACATAACAGTGACAAGCCGCTGTTGGCAGCTAGCTTTTTTTTATCCTGTTTTTTGACAAAAGGCTAGACTGGGAGAGCCTTCCTGTCCTGTGTGACACAAAAACCTTCTTACATGTGCCCTCAGGGCAGAGACGGGAGGGAATACAGAGAAGCAGAATGAAAGTATTTATCTGCATATAATGCCTCAAAATAAACCATAATAAATGCAAGTTGGAATCAAGACCCTTTATCCCAGAAGGAAAGAGTTTCTATCTATAAAAAGTACTTTTCCTGGGAAAGCAGTGTGTGTATTTATCTTTGAAGACTCCATAGTGGTTTTGATTATGTGTGTAACTAAATTGAATAATGCTTCATTATTTCAAACAATCAGAGCTTTTACTTAAAACACAAACAAACAAATCCATAAAAGCAGCAATTGTGCTTTTTGCATGACTCTAACTAGAATAGCATGTGTCCTGCTTAATTTTGCTAAACAATTGTCCATTAGATGTCCTCTGGCAAAAACAAATGTATTAATAAAAATAACAAACAGCTCTTTGTTAAAACGGCCACATTAGTGGTATAAGCTTTTTAGCAGTTTTCTGCTGTTGATGTTTATATAGATGAAGCCTTTTTGGATGATCTGGTTTTCCCTGAGGAGGTCATGTAGCTTTGTGTTTCACAGATGCGTTTTGGGATTTTAATCCTGTCAGAATTTAAAAAGATGGTGTTTTCCGTCAAACATCCTCAGGTAAAATCATGGAGCAATTATGGTTGTCTGAGAGCTGTAATCCTGTCTGAATTGGAATGACAGCAATTGTGGTTTATTATTGTTGCACAAAGCTGCACAACTGTTTTCAACATTGATAATTTTGAGTACGTTTTTTTGTGTGTGTGTATGTGTGTTACCATTTTTATTGTTTGAAAGCATAAATGCAGTCTTGGAGAGCATGAGACTTTTTTCAAAAATGTTATTTTAGTATCATTGATGTAATTTATGTTAAAAATGACGGTCCCATTTTATACTAAGTGGCCCTAATACATGTGTACTTACATAGTAACTAGATGTGTGCATAGTATGTAACCACAGTGTAAGTACCACAGTGGTAATAGTAAATATTACACAGTGTAATGTTTGTGTAACTACACATATGTCACAACCCACTGAATGGTATGTGAATGTAAACAAAATGTGACCCTGGAGCATAAAACCAGTCATAAGTGTCAATTTTTTGGAAATTGAGATTTAAACACCGAACAAACAAAATAAATAAGCTTTCAAATTGATGTATGGTTTGTTAGGATAGGACAATATTTGGTCGAGAACAACTATTTGAAAATCTAGAATCTGAGGGTGCAAATCAAAATCCTGAGAAAATCGCCTTTAAATTTGTCCAAAAGAAGTTCTTAGCAATGAATATTAGTAATCAAAAATTAAGTTTTTGATATATTTACGGTAGGAATTTTACTAAATATCTTCATGGAACATGATTGTTACTTAATATCTTGATTTTTGGCATAAAAGAAAAATAATAAATAATAATTTTGACCATACAATGTTTTTTTGGCTATTGCTAAAAAATATACCCAAGCGACTTAAGACCGGTTTTGTGGTCCAGGGTCACAAATGTGTAACAGGACACTGGTAACAACACTTTTTGGTAATGAAAGTACAAATGTGTAACAGGACTAACAGCACTTTTTTGGTAAAGAAAGTGTTACACTTTATATTAGATGTATCATGTAATTACTCAGTACGTGATGTTACACAGCCAGTAAGTTAGGCTTTATATAAATTGTGGTTGGTGTCCAGAAAGTTACACTTTATATTAAGTGGACAGTTACCTAGGAGTTACCTGTAAGTGCACTGGTATTACAGTGGTGCACCAACTTGAGATCCTCCCACTTTACATATCCCTAAACCTACCCATCTCCACCCCCTGGATCCCATTTCCACCCCTAAACCTACCCATCTCCACCCCCTGAATCAAATTGTTCCAATTACTCATATACATATTGTTGTTTACAAAAAAATTTGTTCTATTATGGTACTGTTACCCATTCTGTACTTAACACAAAACCATTCGGATAGGGGGGTTACATGTGTGTAGTTAAAGAAATATTACAGCTCTAGATACTAGGTCCAAGTGTATTTACACTGTGGTTACTTACTACGTACACATCTAGTTACTATGTAAGTACACAGGTATTAGGGCCACTTAATATAAACCGGGACCAAAATGACTTGTATAGCTGAACTTAAGTTTTTAAGTAAAGTGTTTTTTTATGATTTTAGTTTTAGTTTACAGTAGTAATCCTGTTACGAACGCAAATTTTAATTTTTTTTAAATGTTACTGTATGTATAGATATAAAACTACTACATAAAACTACTTCCATCTGAGTAGTGCTTTAGAGATGTGATAACCATCTATTAATCTCTGAAAAGTGCCTTCTCTTTATGCAGTCACTCTCGAAACAGTCAGAAGTAAACTTGTTCTTCCTTTAAGCAGCACTAGATGAGGAGGACCTCTGCTCTTCTATTTCCGTCCATGCTTACGCAATGAGGGTCAGCAGGGTGATAGAGTCAGCAGACCTCGGAGCACATGGCCGCTGTATGAGGCAATGGCACTTTGCCAGCACCCCCACTATACTGTGCGAGTGGACAGACAGGTCGGTCTTACCGGGCCCCAGCACGGGACGTTACCAGTACATCTGCACACCATTTGTGCTCATGAACGCTCTAGGAGGCTTGCTCCTCTGGTGCCGCAGGCCCTGCGGAAAGCAGCCGTGGCTTGTTAGCGCTGACCTCCTGCAGAGAGAGCGGCCTGCTTTAGCTCCCTGCAGTTTACGATTTTGGTTACCATGTTTATGGCCAAAAATTGCATCACTCAGTGCTTTTGCCTGTGACCCCTATCAGCATTAGCTGCAGAGGATTGTGATTGTGGAGCCCGATTCTGAGCGGGCGATTATTCTTGAAAGGACACATCTTAAGCAGAAAAGGCTTGGTGCAGTGGATCAATGGGAAGCGAGTGATGAGGGGGGGGACTTGAATAGACAGCTGTGATAACGCACTCCTATTAGCGCAGGCAGTGGGAATGCTAATAACCAAAACACATGCAGTCGTGAGCAGGCACCGGAAGACTGTGAGACCGATGCAGAGACTCAGAAGAGGCCTGTGAAAGAAAGAGTTGCTTAAAAAGCATACAAATCGTATGAGTGGAGATTCAAGTGTTTCAAGTGTTCACAATTGATTTTTGCACTTTGGCACTCATTTGAGGAGGAGGAGAATGTAATTTGCTAATTTACAATTAGGGTGGCAATTACTAAAACAACAGAAAGGAGGACACTTTGCAGGATTCAGTGAAGCCAGGATAAAAACTGAAAAATAATATTAAACTTACAAGTAATGACAGAAAAAACTCATCCAATAAAAAAATAGTTCACCCCAAAATTTAAATTCTAACTTAATTTATGTTCATGTTGTTCCAAATCTGTATGAGTTTCTTTCTTCTGTTGAACATAGAAGATATTTTGAAGAATGTGGGTAACCTAACAGTTGCTGGTAGCCATTCACTTCCATAGTATGGAGAAAAAAATACTATGGAAGTCAGTGGCTACCAGCAACTGTAGGTTACCCGCATTCTTCAAAATATCTACTTTTGTGTTCAACAGAATAAAGAAATTCTCCTCTGAGAGTGAGTAATGAGTATATTAACTTACTTATATTAAATACTTTTTTTTTCATTTTTGTGTGAACTATCCCTTTAAAGAACAATATTTCGCCTTGTAAATGTACAGTATGTATGGATGAATGGATGTACAGAGGGTAAAATAAGTATTGAACACGTCACCATTGTTCTCAGTAAATATATTTCTAAAGGTGCCGTTGACATGAAATATTCACCAGATTTCGGTAACAACCCAAGTAATCCATACATACAAAGAAAATAAAACAAATAAGTTCAGAAATTAAGTTCTGTGTAATAAAGTGGAATGACCCAGGGAAAAGTATTTATTACTTTGTAAAAAAGCCTTTGTTGGTAATGACAGCTTCAAGACGCCTCCTGTATGGAGAAACTAGTCGCATACATTGCTCAGCTGTGATTTTGGCCCATTCTTCCACAAAAACTTCAAATCTTGAAGGTTCTGTGGGCCTCTTCTGTGAACTCTGATTTGTAGTTCTTTCCATAGATTTTCTATTGGATTCAAGTCAGGTGATTGGCTGGGCAATTCTAGCAGCTTTATTTTCTTTTTCTGAAACCAATTGAGAGTTTCCTTGGCTGTGTTTGGGATCATTGTCTTGCTGAAATGTCCACCCTTGTTTCATCTTCATCATCCTGGTAGATGGCAGCAGATTTTTATCAAGAACGTCTCGGTACATTTTTCCATTCATCCTTCCTTCAATTATATGAATTTTGCCAGTGCTACACCATGATGTTTTTGGGGTAATGTGCAGTTCCATTTGACCTCCAAACATGGTGTGTATTATGGCATCCAACGAGTTTAATTTTGGTCTCATCGGACCAGACTATATTCTCCCAGTATTTCACATGCTTGTCTAAATGTTGTACAGCAAACTTTAAACGAGCTTCAACATGCTTTCGCTTCAGCAATGGAGTCTTGTGTAGTGAGCGCGCATACAGGCCACGGCGGTTGAGTGCATTACTTATTGTTTTCTTTTAAAAAATTTTACATGCTAATTCCAGGTCTTTCTGAAGATCTCCACAAGTGGTCCTTGGCTCTTAGAAAACTCTTCTGATAATTGTTTTCACTGCTCTGTCAGAAATCTTGCGAGGAGCACCTGGTCGTGGCCGGTTTATGGTGAAATGATGTTCTTTCCACTTCCAGGTTATGGCCCCTACAGTGCTCACTGGAACATTCAGAAGTATAGAAATCCTTCTGTAACCAATGCCATCAGTATGAACTTATTTGTTGGTTTGTACGTATGGATTACTTGGGTTGTTACAGATCTGGTGAAAATTTCATGTCAACAGCACCTTTAGAAAAATATTTACTGAGAAAAATGGTGACGTGTCCAATACTTATTTTACCCGCTGTATGTATGTAGTTATTTAGTGCAACTTTTTTAAGCTTGTGTACATGCATGCAGTTACAATTGCATAAGTTGTTATGAGCTTATTGTATTAAATATAAAATATTGACTATAGAAACATAAAATGTTGGAAAATACATGAAACTTAAAATGCCAGGTGGTGGCAAGTCATTGTCTAAATGAGTGAATCATTGATTCTTTCAAACAATAGAGTCATTCAAAACAGCTGAATCATTCAGGAACGAAACACCACTGTTGATCAGAGAAGCAATGATTCTGCAGCCACTTTGTTCTGAACTATTTCTGTCGGTGGAATAGAACAAAAACAGTCAATAATATATGTATAATATATAATTATTGTTATTATTATTATTATATACCATCGGATAAATTATTAAATAGTGATGATATTAAAAGGAGGACAAATGAGCATCTGACTCAAGCCTGTGCTGGTAGGTGGACATGGTAACTGTCCGACATAAAACTGGACAGATGGCCACCCTATTTACAATACTGTAATAAAAATCTCTGGGAATTTAATTTATTAAAAGGGACCTTTCATAATGAAGCTCAGTTGTAGTGCATTGTTCAGAATTTAATAGAGAACAGAAATTCTTGAGGTACCAGTCAAGATGCAGAAATTCAAAGAAACTGTAATTTTTAACTAGACAAAGCCCTGTCTGAAAATTTTGGGAAAGGAAAAGAAAAGCCATAGGCACTCCACTCAACCAGCTTGGGTGGTGTAATGATCAGATCTTCTCCTGCCAACCTGAATCTGGCTGCTGTGAGATCTGAATCACAGGCCGGTCGGCACTGACTCATTCCTGTCCCTCCACCAGCATCCACACCGCAGCCAGACAGTTTCCACACTCCCTGGATATCCAGCAAAGCTTAATGTTTTCATCCTTTACAGTCTGTTTGTTTTTAGATAGCAAAGCCTGTATTGCGATGGAATGCAGCAAATGATCCTTAATATGGTCTTTTAAATGATAGGGTATATAAAGTATGTTCGCTAGTAGAGATTTTGCTGTACCATTTAAACCTTATTATATGACTGCTTTATGTATAAGCAAGAGCGACAGAGAAACATAGAGAAATGCGAAAGTGCAGAACAGGATATATGTAGGGCTAAAACTGCAAAAATAGTACAATAAATAAATAAACAAACGAGGAAGTGTGAAGGATAAATAAATGTCTAAATTGCACAAAATAAATAAATTATAAATAATTATTATACTTTACTTTAGTATGAGTCATACATACAGTACATGCATTTATGCTGACCACAATGCTATGGCGCCAACAGAGATTATAATTTGTAGGCTCAGGGTACTAAGTATGTTTGTTTGTTTTCTAATGTGTTCAATGAAACATTAGTCCTATTAGTTTACTTTTTTCTTAAGTAATATACAGGGGTAGGCAAAGTATCAGGACCCCTAAATTTTTCACTCTTGTGTATATTGCAGCCTTTTGCTACAATCATTTAAGTTATTTTTTTTCCCTCATTATTGTACCACACCTTGTTGACATTTTTGAAGATTTATTAAAAAAGAAAAAAACTGAAATATCACATTTACATAAGCATTCAGACCCTTTACTCAGTACTTAGTTGAAGCACCCCATTTTAATCTATACAGCCAGGAGTCTTTTGGGAAAGATGCAACAAGTTTTTTTACACCTGGATTTGGGGATCCTCTGCCATTCCTTTTTGCAGATCCTCTCCAGTTCTGTCAGTTTGGATTGTAAACGTTGGTGGACAGCCATTTTTTTAGGTCTCTCCAGAGATGCTCAATTGTGTTTAAGTCAGGGCTCTGTCTGGGCCATTCAAGAACAGTCACAGAAATGTTGTGAAGCCACTCCTTCGTTATTATAGCTGTGTGCTTAGGGTCATTGTCTTGTTGGAAGGTAAACCCTCGGCTCAGTCTGAGGTCCTGAGCACTCTGGAGAATGTTTTCGTCTAGGATATCCCTGTACTTAGCCGCATTAATTTTTCCCTCGATTGCAACCAGTCGTCCTTTCCCTGCAGCTGAAAAACACCCCCACAGCACGATGCTGCCACCACCATGCTTCAATGTTGGGACTGTATTGGACAGGTGATGACCAGTGCCTGGTTTTCTCCACAACCTACCGCTTAGAATTAAGGCCAAAAAAGTTCTATCTTGGTCTCATCAGACCAGAGAATCTTATTGCTCACCATCTTGGAGTCCTTCAGGTGTATTTTAGCAAACTCCATGGCAGGCTTTCATGTGTCTTGCACTGAGGAGAGTTTTCCGTCGGGCCACTCTGCCATAAAGCGCGACTGGTGGAGGGCTGCAGGGATGGTTGACTTTCTACAACTTTCTCACATCTCCCGACTGCATCTCTGGAGCTAAGCCACAGTGATCTTTGGGTTCTTCTAAACCTCTCTCACCAAGGCTCTTCTCCCCCGAAAGCTCAGTTTGGCCGGACGGCCAGCTTTAGAAAGGGTTCTGGTCGTCCCAAACGTCTTCCAGTTAAGGATTATGGAGCCACCTGATAGGCAAGGCAAGGCAGGCAAGGCAAGTTTATTTATATATATGGCACATTTCATACACAATGGAAATTCAAAGTGCTTTACATAAAAGAAAAGAAAAAACAATAATCACAAATAAAACAAGGAATTTAAAAACTTGAAAATATTTAAAAAAAAAAAAAAAAAAATTGATTAGAAGAGGTTTAAAAATGAAGTTAAGGAAAACGATATACATAAAAACAGTGCAATTCAGTTCGGACAGCGCACAGGCTCATTCAATAAATGTACAGCCTAAAACAGTGAGTTAGTGAGTCGCATTTAAATGGATACGTTTTAGACATCGATCTCTTCTGGAAGCTGATTCCAATTGCGGGTGGCATGATAACTAAAAGCAGACTCCCCTTGTTTGAACTCTTGGTATTTCTAACTGACTCTATCCTAATGATCGGAGTGGTCTGTTAGGTTTATATTCATTGAGCATATCTGCTATATATTTAGGTTCCTAGGCCATTGAGTGATTTATAAACGAGTAAAAAGTACTTTAAAATCAATCCTAAATATAACTGGAAGACAGTGTAAGGACCTGAGGACTGGTGTAATTTGCTCAGATTTTCTGGTTCTAGTCAGAAACCTGGCAGCAGCGTTCTGGATGAGCTACAGCTGTCTAATGGTCTTCTAGTGAAGGCCGGTGAGGAGACCATTACAAAAGTCCACCCTGCTGGAGATAAAGCCATGAACAAGTTTCTCCAAATCTTGACTGGAAACAAAAAATCTAATTCTTGAAATGTTTTTGAGATGATAGTATGCTGAATTAGTTACAGCTTTGACATGACTACTAAAACTAAGGTCTTTCTCCAGAATCACACCAAGATTCCTGACCTGATTTTTAGTTGTTAGACCCCTAGAGTCAAGGTATGCATTCACCTTGAGAACTTCATCTTTGTTTCCAAATGCAATGACTTCAGTATTTTCCTTGTTTAACTGAAGAAAGTTCTCGCACATCCAACTTTTCATTTCATCAATGCATTGGCAGAGGGATTCAATGGGGCTGTAGTCATTTGGCGATGTTAAGGCTAGGTAAATCTGGGTATCATATGCATAGCTGTGATAGGCAATTTGGTTATTTCTCATCATTTGACTTAGTGGGAGCATATACAGACTAAACAAGAGCGGTGCAAGAATTGAGCCTTGTTGGACTCCGCATCATATTTTTGGGGTTTTTTTTTTTATGTCATGGACGTCCACTTTGACTTATGCTCTCCTATACTCACATATTAACCTCTCCCTTCTAAGTATGACCTGAACCATTTAATTACATGCCAGAAAGCCCAACCAAGTTTTCCAGTCTCTCTCGTAGTATGTTATGATCGACAGTATCAAAAGCAGCACAGAGATCTAGTAGTACCAGCACTGATATTTTGCCAGAATCAGAATTTAAGCGAATATCATTTATTATCTAAATCAGTGCTGTCTCTGTGCTGTGATGCGGTCGAAAACCAGATTGAAAATTGTCCAGGTATCCATTTGAGTTTAAGAATTTGTTCAGCTGATTAAAAACTACCTTTTCAATAATCTTTCCTATAAAAGAAAGATTTGATATGGGTCTATAGTTGCTGAATATGGTGTTATCAAGATTTCTCTTTTTCAGAGGGGGTTTAACAACTGCAGTTTTCAGGCAGTTTGGAAAAGTCCCAGAAAGAAGTGAGGAGTTCACCACTTCTAAGAGATCTGCTTCCAAACAGTTAAGCACCCTTTTGAAAAAATATGTGGGAAGTGTGTCAAGATAGCATGTTGACGATTTAAGGTGCTGTACTATTTCTTCAAAAATTTTGCTATCAATTTCTTCAAAAGCAGACATAGTATCTTCTTTTTGATATTGTGGTCGAATATGTCTAACATCTGCATAACTTGGGGATGTGCTAATAGCCTTCCTGATATTAATGATCTTCTCAGAAAATAAAGAAGCAAACTCATTGCATTTGCTGTCGGAAAGCATTTCACTGGCAATCTGATTTGGGGGGGTTTGTCAGTCTCTCAACAGTAGCAAAAAGAGTACGAGTGTTGTTTAAATTACTGTTTATAAGGTTTGAGAAGAAACTATGTCTAGCTGTGGCTAGTTCTACATTGAAAGCACGAAGGCTGTCTTTATAAATGCTATAGTAAATTTCAAGTTTCGTCTTCCGCCACATACGCTCAGCTTTTCTGCATTGTCTTTTAATACTCTGAACTGCAGATTTTCTCCAAGCTGATTTCTGTCTACCAGTCTTCCTGCTGACTTTCAAAGGAACAATGTCATCAATAACATTCTTAACTATTGAGTTAAAGGAATCAAGGAGAAGAATAACAGAGTCTGCAGAAATGCTTGGTGATAAAGACATAGCCTTCATAAATAGCACACTAGTGTTTTCGTTAATGCATCTCTTTCTGACTGAGACCGATCCAGATTTAGTGGTAACAGAGATCAATATATCAAAGAAAATACAGAAGTGATCAGATAGTGCTACGTCCTTAATAACAATGGATGAAATGTTAAGACCCCTATTGATGATTAAATCTAGAGTATGTCCACAAATGTGTGTGGGTTCATGCACATGCTGAACCAGGTCAAAAGTGTTTAAAACAGTTAAAATGTCTTCTGTAGTTTTGTTTTCTGCATTATCTATGTGAATATCAAAATCCCCTGCAATAGCAAAACAGTCAAACTCTGAGGAAATAATTGCTAGTATTTATGTGAACTCTTCAACAAAGGCTGGAGGCCTGTAAATAATGATAAACAAAATCCGTGGAGCACCTTTCAACACAATCCCAAGATATTCAAAAGACAAGTACTGACCAAATGACACTTGCTTGCATTGATAGACATCTTTAATAGAGCAGCTACACCTCCACCTCTCCTAACAGTCCTGCAAACACTCATTAAAGTGAAGTTAGGAGGGGCTGTTTCACTGAGGACCGTTGCACTGCAGCTGTCTTACAGCCATGTTTCATTTAGAAACATAAAATACAGGTTGTTTGTGGTTATTAAGTCATTAATTAGAAATGATTTATTTTTTAGTGAACGAATGTTTAAAAATGCTAACTTGATGGCATTGCTTTGTATCTTTACTGCAATCTTAGTTTGATGCATAATAGGCAGCAGATTAGATGAGTCAGCCGTACGGCTTAAGAAGGCCTAAGACTTTCTATCACGTGATAAAACAGAAAAAGAGAAAACTACAGGCACACTGGGTTCCCGCTTGTTCTGTAAACATTTGTGAATGTTGCTGCTATTATAGGGGGGACCCGACACATATCACTGGGAGCTGTTATCAGTTGTTTTTGGTTCACCTACAGCAGATGGAGAGTTTGGGTCCTGGTGTTGTGGCAGCGGCCGGAGGGCTCTCACAGGAGGAGGAGGACGAGCTTGGTCCACTGGTTTTGGTGGTTGTGGGGCCCGCCGTTTTTAGTTGATATCTGGGGGCTGGCAGCAAAAGAGTGGGAGAGTCTGGTCCCAGCATAAACCAGTTCCTCCATTTTCTGTGAGGAGCTTAGAAGTGGAGATGTTGGAGAGAGGGATAATGTGTCTGGTGAGCAGGGCTGTGGCTCTGTTGTTTCCGGTGGCTGAAATATGTTGTCCTGGCTTCCCTGGCTGTTTTCAGAAAGTCGTCCTTGGGTGCTGAGTGTTGGAGCTGTTCTGATATGTCACAGTCTGTCTGTGATGAGCTCTGGGGGCAGGGCTCAGCCGTGATGGTGTCCACGAGCAGGGCTTGTTGTGGCTGCGTGTTACCAGTGTCCTTGTGGGATGTGTCAACCACATGATGACTCGGAAGCTGATATGAAGTCCTATGGTCACTCATACTCTGTCCAGGTGTGTGCCAGTCAGGTTGAGTAGTTTGGCACACACTAATGAAGGATGACGGATGGAGAAGTAGAAGTTGTCCTTTAGCACTCTTGCACCAAATTTGTTTAGGTGGAGGCCATCCAGTTCAAACAGTTGTCTATGGCCCCAGAAAAAATTGAAGTTGTCGATGAAATTGACTCCTTTTAAGCTGCAGATTCCTTGTAGCCATGTGTTCAGCCCAAGCAAACGTGAAAAAATATTAGTTCCTCTTGCTGGGAGTGGTCCACTGATAAAAGACTGAACTTTAAGTCTTCGTAGTGTTTCAAGGAGTTCACTGAAATCCTTCTTAAGGATTTCTGACTGCTCTTTCCGAATATCATTCTTCTCTACATGGATGATGATTTGATTTGCAGTCTTGTGCTTCATTAGATTTTCCCAAGTTCCTTGTTCAAATCAGAAACTGTTGCTCTGAGAAAGCAGAAAGTTGCTGAATTTCTCTACTGATGGTTCGATAATGAGTCGCCACTATAGAGTCCTGGTCTCGGCTGCGCTCTGAGCTGAAAGCCGCTGTCTGCTCGACATTGAGTGTCTGTTAGTAGCGATGTTAGCTGCTGGCTGATCCGATCCATGTT
Source organism: Sinocyclocheilus anophthalmus (assembly GCA_018155175.1). Taxonomy (NCBI): domain Eukaryota; kingdom Metazoa; phylum Chordata; class Actinopteri; order Cypriniformes; family Cyprinidae; genus Sinocyclocheilus; species Sinocyclocheilus anophthalmus. The sequence continues at coordinate 11,107 of JADLZN010010647.1, read as the reverse complement.
TAATCACGTTTGGGGATTCCTCACCCGCATTCATTATTGCTTCAAATCTGTTCTCAAGATGTATGGGGGGTGGTAGAATACCAGTATTCACAAGCCTCGTCATAGCCGAATCTGGGGTAGAGGATGCTACGGCGGCAGCAATAGAGAAACTCGTGACAATCTGATGTTCTAGCACTGTGCTCTTAGGAACCTTAAGGGCAGCAGAATTTTTTTTTGTAACCTTAGCCAGATCTGAGCCTTGCCACAATTCTGTCTCTGAGACTTTAGGCAGTTCCTTTGACCTCATGATTCACATTTGCACAGACATGTACTGTGAGCTGTAAGGTCTTATATAGACAGGGGTGTGGCTTTCCTAATCAAGCCCAATCAGTATAATCAAACACAGCTGAACTAAAATGAAGGTGTAGAACCATCTAAAGGATGATAAGAAGAAATGGACAGCACATGAGTTAAATATATGAGTGTCACAGCAAAGGGTCTGAATACTTGGGACCATGTGATATTTCAGTTTTTCTTTGTTAATAAATCTGCAAAAAGGTCAACAATTCTGTGTTTTTCTGTCAATATGGCGTGCTGTGTGTAAATAACTTAAATGATAAATAACTTAAATGATTTTAGCAAATATTAGGCTGCAATATAACAAAGAGTGAAAATTTAAGGGGGTCTGAATACTTTCCGTAACCACTGTATGTACACTGGACCACCAACTCAGTCATACGTAGAAACGGGTATATTCTTGTCTAGCAATAGCCAACAGTACATGGTATGGGCCAAATTATTGATTTGCTTTATGCCAAAAAAATCATTAGAATATAAGTAAAGGATCAGTTCCATGAAGATAATTTTGTAAAGTAATACCTTAAAATAATATAAAAAATAAGGCATTGATAGGACTTTTGGACAACTTTTAAAGACGATTTTCTCAATATTTAGATATTTTTTGCAGCTCAGATTCCAGATTTTCAATAGTTGTATCTCAGAGCAATATACATCAATGGAAGCTTATTTATTCAGCTTTCAGATTGATGATACATCCAATTATCAAAAAAATGGTTCCGCGGACACACACACACAATTTATATATAATAAGATATCTTATATCTCTACTTATATATACAGTAGATATGTACATGTATATTATGGCCTTAAAATGTCCCTCTTGTCTAAAGCCATTTGTTAACCGTTTTTCTTTGTGGAACGCATTGCGTTTAATGAGTTACTTAAAATGGGGTTATTCTGTGATAACAACTGGCTGGATGTGCAATATCCCTTACTTGACATTTTATATGTAGCTAACACTATATATAGCTTTAATTTCAATTATATATATTTTAGATATAACTTATTGTGATCTGTCAATAATGTATCTGTTGAATAAAAGTATTGAATATTAACATTAGGTTTATTAAACTGCAGTATAGATCATATTGCAGTTCATAAGACCTATTGCAGTAGAGATTTAATTTCAATCATTATTATGCGGCATGAACAGGATTAGTTCTGTCTTAATAGTTTGTTTCATGAGTGCTGAAGCAGGCACACTCCCAGGTTTCCACTGGGGAGAACTTATGGCCACTGGTCACCAACACTGCCAGCCTGTCAGCACAGAGAGCGCCTCCCTGACCCCCACCCTCAGCTGCCATGGTGATGGTTGGCAACACAGTAATTGTGCCCTGTGTGCGGATCGAGCAGTTAGAGATTTGCAAACCTCCCGCTTTGAGGTATTATAGGTAGAGTTGCAAAGGGCCGGAAAATTTCCAGTAAATTTCCAGAAACTTTCCATTCGAACTTCATCTGGGGAATTTTGGAAATATTCCAAATTGGAAACTTAACAGGAATGTATGGGAATTAATTGGAAATTTGGGGAAATTTATAAAACTGCTGTCTCCATACGCACAAACATAGAGTAAATTCAACCATATGTGGAGTGATACAGGAAGAGAGATGCACCATGTATGGCACAAAGATAACAAAATTTTAACAATTACTTTACAAAATTTTTTGGGACTCTTTTCAGGATTTATTGATGAATAAAAACTTAAGAACAGCATTTATTCAAAATATAAATCTTTTCTAACAATACATAAGTCTTTACTATTACTTTTTATTAATTTAACACATCCCCAATTACTGACCCCAAACTTTTGAACGGTGGTGTAAAATATGACTTCTATTTTAAATAAATACTGTTCTTTTTTTACTTATTATTCATCAAAGAATCCTGAAAAAATTATCACAGGTAGTAAAAAATATTAAGCAAAATTAAGTTTCCAAAATTGATAATAATTTAGCATATTAGAATAATTTCTGAAGGATCATGTGACGCTGAAGACTGGAGTAATGATGCTGAAAATTCAGCTTTTCATTACAGAAATACATTATATTTTAAAGTATATTAAAACAGAAAAAGCATTATTTTACATCATAATAATTTGATTGTATTTCATTATTTTAAATTGTAATATTTCACAATATTCATGTTTTTACTGTTTTTTTTATCAAATAAATGAAGGCTTGATGAGCATAAGAGATGCAATGTTGTAAAACATTAAAATAGTAATGGGTCCAAACTTTTGACCAGTACTGTACTCCTGCATGATAACAGAAAACTGGCTAGCAGAAGGTAGAAGAAAGAGCATCACAGCTTGAGCTAGCAAGCACATGATACCTAGCCTCGTAAATTGTCAATGTAATAGTGGTAACTAGCATATCTGATTTACTTGCTAGCTAAATACTGTATAGATACTTTTTGGTATTTGCTAGTTAAACTTTAATATCATAGATCAAATATATTTCCCCAAGTAATATCAAAACTCAGATGTAATCCTTGGGCTCAAATGCAACAAGTGTGGCTTCAGAGAAAATGGAGGGGAATTCCCCCTTTAGATGACTAGGGGGGATTGTGTGTGGGGGAGGGTCATTTTTAGACTTCTTTTTTATTATTATCTCACCTAAATGTTTGTTCAGTCAGTGTTTTTGTTTTTACAATGGTATAATTTAGTTGCACAGTAGCTTACACACAGCACAAGTTTTAAACTTATTTTTTGTAATATTTATGTAATTTACATGAATACTCACCAAGATTGACATTTTGATATTTTGTGTGCAGTATTCAAGAAATGATTTGTGCATGTTATGAAGGAATGCACAGTGCATGTAGGGGGTGTGGCCTGCAATAAGCAGTGTGCTGTGTGCATGTGATTGAGCAATGTGTAGAGTAGAAATTAAACTGAAATATAAAATTAAATTGTGTCTTCTCAACTATATCCTAAGTTCCCGTTATTCCCGTTAATTCCCATGGAAAGGTTTCATCGATGAAAATTCCCGCAAATTTTGCAACCAATTATAGGCCACAATTTTATTCTTTAAGGGTTGTGCTGCTTTCAATGGAGCTAATGCTTTAGTAATCGGATTATTACATTGTATTACATGTTTCCCTTAAATCTGATTAGGTTAGCCTGTAAATTTAAAACTGAGTGAAAAATGTTTTTTTGTTTTTTTTATGAATGGACCAGATATAAATATCTACTTCATTTTGTGTGTGTGTGGCATAATGGACATGTCAGTTCAAGAAATAGTTTTTTCATCTAATAAATAATTTTTTAATTTTTCAAAGATTTTAAGGCATCTTTAGCCACTTAAAAGAATTCTACAGCCTGCCGTTCATGTATGAAATATGAATCAACATCAATGTCCTCATGCTCATTTGCTCGGTCAATTAAACTTAACTTTTGACAACCAATACTAGTAATAGTACTAACAGTGTGAAGGCATTGACAAATCTTATTAAGAGATTCTAAGAAAAGAGGGTAATTAGTCTGCATTTTGTCAAGGTGAAATCTGTGAGCTGTCATGGCAAAAACAGTGCTCTGATTAACTGCTAGGGTGGTAATTGGAGAAGCCCTGATCCATATTGTCATGTACAGTATGTAACCCTTTGAGTTAAACAGAGGCAGCAGTGGCCCAGTTTTACACCATTGGCTGTTTATTTTAATAAAGCATAGTTATACAAATATCCCCACAAGTATAGTAATACCAGTAAAACATTTTTCACCTTGTGGGGACATTATTTGGTCCCCATGAGGAAACAAGCTTAAAAATCACACAGAATGGAGTGTATTGAAATCTGAAATAGCAGAAATGTTTCATGTAAGGGGTAGGTTTAGGTGTAGGCGTTGAGTTATGGAGATAGAAAGACAGTTTCTGAGGTGGGTGTGTGTGTGGTGTTTGTGTGCACTTTATTTATTTATCTAGGAAATTGTTTCTGAATGGGAAGCAGAAGCCATCATCTATTAGCTGAGTTCATCTTTTTCTTATCTTACGTCTCAAACCTCAATTTTGTTTGCTTGTGCTCATCGATCCAGAAGGAACAGAGTCCTTTATCTATTATAACACTTTATAATAACACTTTTTCTTCATAGATCAGGGATGGATTTTCCGGTGCTCAGTTTTTAATGATGAATAATTTAGGTCTTTACTCATGCTTAATGTGTTGCACACAAACATGCTATCACATAGAGTTCATGTCCAGTTAATGTGGGCTGGATCGGTATTGCGTATGTGGCCTTTTCCTGTGTGGCTCACAGGGATTTAGAGGCTCGTTTGGGGTGCGGGGGGATGAGAAACAGGGTCAATCACAGCGCACTCCAGTAGAGCCACAGTGGACATCCATGTGTACTTCTACTGGAGGAGGTCATTGGGAGGTAAGAGTCACTTGCTGAAAATGTCATTGAGCTTCAGGGAGTTGTATTGAATAGTTTACACAAAAAGGAAATCATTTACTCATCATTTACTCACCGCCATGTTGTTTCAAACCTTTATGCTGTTATTTTTTCCAGTGATTACAAAAGGAGAGTCTTTATGCAGGGCTTTGATATACAACACAACAAGTTTTTTTAAGCTTCTTAAAGGACAAAAATATCATAACAGCACCATAAAATAGTACGTGTCTTGTGTGTGTGTTTTTTTTAAAGACTTCGGAAGTCTGTGTAAGCAACTGAAATCGTATTTTTCAAATTTCATTCTCCATTTCACGTATTCAAACTGGCACCATTACATTGGTTTGATCATGCATGAACACCATCATGCGTGGGTGCGAGATGCATAGATGCGGACATTTCTACCGCACAAGTAAGGATTTCAGGAAAAGCATATCAAGTACAATTCGGCATTTTTTTTTTTCATTACAGACAAACACTTTTACAATCGTGACAATTGTAAACATAATTAACACTTGATGTTTTCAGTAAAGCCACCAGTCTACTGTTTATGGCTTTTCTGACATAGTAAACTTTCTCTGTAGCTCACCTGGTACAGCATTTCACTTGCATTCGGGTACGAGTCTTGTAATTAAATGTTTTCACATTCATCTCTTTTGGATAAAACTGAACGCTGTTTTAGCACCACTGACTAGACATTTGACTTTGAAATTGTCACAAAGCGTGCTAGAAGCAACATAACATTGTTTCACAAAGGTGCACGGGCATGTTTTTTCCAATGAAACTGGTTTACCCTATAGACTACTTCTTAATGTTTTTATGGCATTTTATGCAGCATAAAACCTATTTTGCTGTCTTTTTGGCACATCACAAATGTGATTAGTATTGGGGGGGGGAAAGCAGTGTTAATTAAAAAAACATTTTCTTGTGCGTTTCACCCATCAGCATATGAGTTTAGAACAACACGAGGGTGAGAAACTACAGTTTTTTTTTAACAAATTAACACATTTTAATGGCATGCCTTTTTTCATTTTTCAACAATATTTTTAAACACATATATGTTGTAAACTCGAAAAACATTAATCAGTTCTCCTTTTGAAGTGAGATAAAGCAACTGAAAACTGCAGATGGTAAAATTAATGAGAGTTATGCAGTAAAAGACAAATTTGTTAGTTGGCAGTGTGTGGGAAATCCCATCCTACGAGAATGTAGCGCTTTTAACCCTTTCCTATATAGATAGATAATGGAGCGCTCTGCGTTCGTATGAATAAACTTTGTTTTACAAATACTGTGAGAAAGTTGACTATTTAATCACTTCAATTCTTCGTAACAACTGTGTGTGTACTTATTTCTGGGTTCCCTAAAAATTTAAAATGAAATAAATAAAGACAATAAGATTAGATTTTAGGATTTACCTTATGTTATAAAGTAAGTGCCTTTACCAACAAAGAAGTCTCAATGTATATTTATATCCCCTTTTTAACTCAAATGATAATAAATGGAAAGCACTCAAGTATACGGTAAATAACAATTTACTGGATAAAATGTAAAAGGATCAAGTTTCAGGATTTTCTTCAAAATGTAAAATAAAATAATTATGTAAATAAGCAATAGGAATTTCACCAATTCACACATATGAAAGAAAAAAAATAATAAATCAATTACACATTTCACATATTCACTTTTCTATTGTAAATAAATATTTGTTCCCGTCTTTTTACGGGTATACTTCAACTTGCGTCCCCAAAGCTCTCACTTCAACTAAAAGATCTTCAACAAATACTACCGCCGACAAATGAGCTCACACTTAACATTAATCACTATGAAGTCTGGTCCATTTCACGTGCACAGGCTGGTTGATGTTGGGGTACGTTGTGGTCAACAAATCAACACAAAGACCGTTCACTCCACCCTGAGCGAACAGAACCAACAACAAAAAACCTCAACATCAATAGAGAGCGGTTTTCACTCCCGGCATAGATGTCCGTCACAACCCACATATCGCAGGCGAACTTCCTTAAGCAAAGATATCCGAGCACTACGTATAATCACAAATTCATATGAATCAGCTGTCATCTGAAAACGCCATGAACCCTCAAGTGCAACGCCAACTAAACACAACAGGCCATCCGAGGGCACCGATAGACCCTGTTCAAGCTTCTCTATAATGAGTCCATTCGCTGATAGTAATGGAGCTGCTACTAAACACAACCAAATATTTTGTGGAGGCAATAATTCTTTACCCGTCTCTTGTAGTATAGTTCGTTCTAGTTTCGACATTACACTAACTACTAACTCTTGTAAACATTTTATCGCATTCGTTACATATATATTTTGTGCCTGAAAACACTACACAAAGCTGATCGCACCTCTTCGCCCTCGTGCTCTCCGATTCTTCGCTCGTCACTTTTTCCTCTTCTGTCCCGCGCCCCTCCCCTTTAATCTACTGCGCAATAGGATGGCCAGCACGTGGCCAGGTAATCCGCTTGAGCTCCCATCGCCCTACCAAAATACAACTAATCACATAATATGTATCCCACTTAATTAACCAGTCAACTTAACCCCCCCCCTCTACATTTCTCCACCAGTGCCCCGGACAATATATGTATTCTCCACACCTTGTACTATTTACACTGGTAGACCACCCTCGCCCTTTATAATTGTCCCTGCCTGTGCAGCCCAAATCCGAACCCGCTCTACTCAACAACTTTACCGTCACCGTTCCTTTGTTACTTTCACTTATGTTACCTCGTTGATTTATACGGATCCCGATCACCTGGAATCGAACCATTGGTTCTCTCCTCCTCTCCTTCTGCTCCACTGTGGTCCTAATCTTCTTCTTGGTTCGTCATAGAGTGCGTCTATCCAGCATGGAACAGGTCTGCTCTTCTGTCGGAGTAGCATGCTGGGAGCATAAGCGCACCCGTTTGGTCTGGGCAACTTCCTTTTCAGCAATAGTCACAGGTCTGGTTTCACCTTATCTGCGTCTGACTCCGCATGACCCAACAATGTAAGTTGTCCGTGCACTCTTCATCCTGACCTGTCTATCCTCCCCTCTCTGGCTCTGCTGTATTTGCATTGCCTACTCACCAGAAGCTCTGTTTACCTAGGTCACCTCCCCTTTTATTTCTCGACAACACCTAGAGGAAAAGCTTCCTGGTACGGAAAACATTCAACCGTTCCCTCCACTTGACATTAGAGGATTGTCATCTAGACTCCATCGCGCTTTGGGTGTTATCCGCTTTTCGCCCGTCTCTTCGCGTGTCTTGGTTTGAGTTCGACTGTTTCGTGTTTTAGGTGGTGCATATCGACTAGATTTCGTCGCAGCCTCTCCCAACGACGCCCACAACAGGGTTTCAACGAAGACGGTGATCTCATGGAGACGGGTGCCTTTTACCTCTACACGCGCTCAGGTTATCCCTTATCCACGGGTAAGTCAGGCAGGATGGAATCAGTCATCCCAACCAGCTATGGCACACCAGAAACTCCCGCCTACTGCCGATTGGGTTTGCCTCCACTCCCCAGTTCTTCCCCCACACTCCTCTAGTCACCCACGTCCCAGTGGGCACTCACACCCTACTGCTGTCATAGGCTCCTCTTGTTGTCTGCATGCAATTTACGTTTGCAGCTCTTAAAGCTAGTCTGATAAGCTATTTGCGATCTCTTCCCGCCCGTGGGCCTACCCCACGCAACTGTGTCTTCCTCTGTTCCATCACGCCGGACGTTTGCGCCACCACCGATCACAGGGCGTCGGCTTCCTCCTCCCAACATTAAAGAGTGCGGGAGCATACACCTGTACGCCTCCCCATTTCGTGCTCGTTCCACTCAGCGCCTGACCCAGATTACCCCCATGCTTGACCCCACCCGGACGATTTGTCTGTTCCTCGTCCCACGGTTCCCCACCTCCCGACGCCCCAGCCCACCAGGATCCCCCCCCCCCCCCCCCCCCCCCCCGCTCAACCCCTCGGTGCAGCGTCCCCCTCATGCCCGCCCGGCTCTATGGCAGGTGATAAGTGCTTTTTCGCTCCCCCCGTGCCCGCGTCGTTGCTTCCGGCCTCTCATTACGTCTGCTTGGTCCCGCAGACTCCCCTCCCGGCGGTCAGCCCTCACTCCACCACCAGCTATTGCGACCCACTACGCTGCTCTTGGATGCAGTGACCGTGACGACTTGTTGCGTTTCCCTTGGGGCAGACAGCCCCACTCTGGGCGTCCATGTGTACACAAGATTGTGCAGCTCCCCCGCTGTTTCCTTCTTCTTTTGAGTCTGGCGGCTTATTTCAAGTGAGGTATGGATTATGGATATTCAGACCAGATCCCTCGGTTCATTGCTGGTCATTGATGCAAAGGCGTGCCTTTCCAGCTGGTGTTTGCCTGCTCTTCGTCAATTACACTCGCCCAGAGAAAAGTGTACTTATAAAAGTAAGATGTTCTACCTGCGCGAAGGCCCAGCGACTGCTTTGGGCTGAGAGTGAAAGAGAGGGAAGCTACATCCATCTTTTGCCGACATGATCCGAATTTTTACCTGTTGTGAGAGTCGTTTCTGTTTGCGGCGGTAGCTGAGGAACCCATGTCGAGAGGCAGATAATAACCGAGCTGCACACATCCTTCCTGAATTCAGTAGGCAGGACAAGTTGGGAAACTTCTTCTCCAGAGGGTGTTTTACTGTTTCGGAAAAGTAAACCTTCTTTAATTAGAAGCCTATTCTCCTCACGTTTCATGAGCCACAACTCAGAATTCACCTTCTCCTCAGTAGGCCACGTCCCTTGCTTCAAAGCTTCAACTACTTTCCTCAGGACAACATCATTCTTTTGGGCTCTTGTCAAATCAGATATGGATTTTTGCTCCAAGAAGTCACATTCCAGTTGAACAGGGAAAGCATACGCATCAGGAATACACTCAGGTGAGGCTGCTAGTTGCTCTACATACCTAGGTGATTTGCTGAGCTTTAAGTCAACATGAACTTCCTGGCATATGGCCCTTACATCGGTCTCAGAGATGCTTTGTCAACCCTCTGATGCTTCCTCATGTGCCATATTACGGGACAGCAAATCTGCATCAGTATTGTTCTTGCCTGGTCTGTACAACACATCAAAATCATAGGTGGATAGTGCAGCCAGCCAACGATGTCCAGTGGCACTGAGTTTAGCCGTGGTAAGAACGTATGTAAGTGGATTATTATCCGTACGTACGGTGAATCTAGCTCCATATAGGTAATCGTGGAATTTATCCACGACCGCCCATTTCAAGGCAAGAAATTCCAACTGGTGGATAGGATATTTCTGCTCTGAATTACTCAGTTTTCTACTAGCAAATGCCACAGGCTTCAGACCGGATGAATGCTCCTGATACAATACAGCACCTAGCCCTTTTAGTCTGGCATCTACATGCAAAATGTAGGGTTTGTAGGGGTCTGCAAAAGCTAGGACTGGGGCATTAGTGAGACACTGAATGATCTGCCCAAAGGCATCGGTGCATGGCTGGTTCCATCTGCCTCCGAAGGGCTCCGATTCTTTCAGGTAAACCTTTGATCGATCTTTTTCCCACTTTTTACCTCGCTGGGTAGGGGCATAACCTTTCGTAAGCTCAGTAAGAGGTCGGACAATTGCCGCGTAGTTGGCTATGAACCTACGGTAATATCCGCAGAAGCCAAGAAAAGATCTTAAGGACTTAAGGTCTGTTGGTTGTGGCCATGGGCTGAATGCCTTAGACACGTCGTCAGGGTCGTTGCAACAGCCTGGGCAGATACATTTACTTTACATTTTACATTTAGTCATTTAGCAGGCGCTTTTATCCAAAGCGACTTACAATTGGGGGATACATAAGCGATTCTTCTTAAAGAGGCAAACAAACACAGGAAGTGCTTGAAATACCAAGTTTCAGGCATTGTTCAAAAAAGTACAAGCTAGAAAAGGGAAGGAATAAAAAAAAGAGAAAGACAAAGTTTTTTTTTTTTTTTTTTAAAATTTTTTTTAGTTTTTATGATGAAGTCAAGTAGTTTCGAAAGAGATGAGTTTTCAGCTGTCGGTTGAAAATTGTCAGGGATTCAGCATTCCGGATAGGGGTGGGGAGATCATTCCACCAGCCAGGAATGGTTAACGAGAATGTTCTGGAAAGTGATTTAGTGCCTCTCTGTGGTGGTACCACGAGGCGTCACTCACTAGCGAATCTCAGATTTCTGGATGGGATGTAGATTCGTAGTAGTGAGTGGACGTAGGCGGGTGCTGAGCCTGTGGCTGTTCTATATGCAAGCATCAATGTCTGGAACTTGATTCGAGCCGCAACCGGTAACCAGTGCAAGGAGATAAAGAGAAGTGTAAAATGGGCTCTTTTGGGCTTGTTGAAAACCAGTCGTACTGCTGCATTCTGAATCATTTGTAGAGGTTTGCTTG